>OY735219.1:1722672-1977672 GCA_963457665.1 Thysanoteuthis rhombus | reverse complement strand
TAGAGGGATAGATAAATAGACGGATTTCAGGAAAATGGATGTACACGTACCTATATCTCTCTCTATATATAAACATGTGCGTATGTTCATACACACATATATATATATATATATATATATATAAATATATATATATATATTTATATTCACATATGATGTGTCTTGATCTATGTATCTATCCATTTATCTCATACACAGTTCTGTACATTCATATAGTTCATAGCCCCAAGTGTAGAAGAAATGCCGAGGCGAAGCAGACAGTGGAAACTTTCCGACCACCCACAGTCTCTGAAATTAAATTCTCACTTTGAATGTAAATCATGAGAAAATCATAAATCTTCATAAACATCTGGACAACTCGTCAGAACAATTTCCTCGTGGACTCAGTAGGACTGGAATCTAACATGGCAACAAGATATATCCACTTTCATAGTGTATATATATATATATATATATATATATATATATATATATATAGTCATGTAAACTTCTTATCTTGTGGTGTTGAAAAAGGAAATACTTTTTTAAATTCATACGCTGTTCCACCGAAGTATCCACTACCTTTTGCCATCCGAGTAATTTTGAATCCAATCAGTGATATTTCAATGTGTAATCTTACAAGTATTTCATTATTTAACTTAGAGATTTTGGTTTGTATATTACTTTAGTTATTTTATTTTTTACTATGGATTACTGCATCTGTCTTACCATAACCTTATATCTAGACTATTTCGAATATATGTATATCATATATCCATTTTCAAACACACACACGCACACACATACTGTCGAGAAAGCTGTTCAGCTTTAAACACTAATCATTAAAAATCTTTCTCAAAATATTTCTGTCACTTCAGTCACCTATTTCCCAATATCTGTTTATGTAAACTGTGTAATTTTCTTCAGTGTTTTTCCCTGTTCTCCCAATACTTGGTTATTATGATACAATGTATGAATTGTCTCTTGTTGGGATCATCAGTTGTTTACCATGTAATAGTTCCAGGGATTTTAAAAACAAAACAGTTATATTAACATGGCACCCCAGCAGTTTTGATCGAGTATCACCTGCCGTTTCTTATTATATAGTTCATGCCATACATATACTTTGTTATCTTTTATAAGGTTATATGTGTATTGTATATTGATATCATCTTATATTTGATATCTATTTTTTGAAATAGGGTTTACTTTGGTAGGTTACCTAAAAAAAATATTTAACGGTGACAGATCAGTAGGTATGACAACAGATATGACTCGCTGTTTGTATCATTTCTCTTGAATGTTCACTAAAGTGAATATCAGACCATTGTTCCGGTTTTAATCTCAGACTGCATACCAACCAACTTATGATATCATCTTTGAGAATATCAATTACACGAAAAAAAAACTTCGAGTCGATATAGTACCAGCATATTCAACAGAAGAACTTGAGGATTATTTTCCACTAACTCTGAAGTTAATTTTTCATCGTCGCATCACATCAAGATTCCTTCGAATATTCTTAACACTTTTTATTATCAAATAAAATATTCTGATATACATAGTTGAAACAAAAGCACTTTCTAGCGGGTAGTAACACCTCAATATATAGTTTGGGAGAAATGGACATAATTGTTCAGACAGAATGAATTTAAAAATGTGTTATATTATATATATATATTTGAGATGATATTCCATCGTTACACAGATAATATATCACTTGCCCTAGACAACGTATCATTGCTACATTAAAACAGTTACGTCATTGATGGCAGGTTCGATTGCTGCAGCAGCCCCATTTTCTTTAATTGTTTATTCCATTCATGTTGTTTGGGCAAGAGTAACGACAGGAGATAATCTCAAAAAAGCTTCTATGTATTATAACGCAATTCATGATCTCTCTCTTTCTCTCTCTCTCTCTCTCTTAATGCTCCATTATTCAGGGTTGAGCACTCTTTAAGTAAGGTAAATCGTTCATTATAAGCTATGAGCAATGCTCTTCCAACTATGGAATGGAGCACTGGTGGATGGGGTATTGTGCGTAAGTAAATATATCGCTTAAATTCATCATTACTGACCGTCCAGTTCCGCATAGGGCAGAAGTAAAATTCCAACCTCCAGGTCTGAAGCAAAGGCCTCGATCCTACCTCGTACTGGATGGGATAATGGATAGTCTATAGCCACACTGAAGAGTTGTAATACAACGGAAGAGATGTCTGTAGATGACTCAATTATTTATAAATATATATATATGAATCGATGCATAAGATGACAATATTACAGCCATGGTACGAATATATATTAGACATAATTGACACAGAATTATGTAAACCTTTAGTCAAGAAAGAGAAAAGTATACTTCGCAATATTTTCGTCGTCTTTTTATGGAAGTAACGGACTTGATGATATAAATTTACCTAAACTCATCAATCACAGGGAAATCTAACAAACTCTACAAGGTTAATTTAGATAATAAGAGAATGTACCATTTGTATCGTATCAATCAGGACCAACAATACTAAGTATTTTTTTTAGTTATAAACAGACGGTGGGAACTCTTACTATAAATAAAGATTGCACTATTATGCGAATAAATCTTTGTCGTACTTTGACAAGTAAACAAGAGATTTCTCACGTCTTCCAGATTTTGCTCATTGTTTTGTAGTCCTTGTTTGGAAAGATAAAGTTTTTTTTCAGAACTGGAGAAAGTAGATCACTACATCTACCTAGAACAACAAATCTCCTTGGGACCCTCAAAAGAAGAAGAAATCAAGTGAAAAATCACAGTAGGATGGCAAGCCTTCGGCAGAGCAAGCCCAAACTTCAAAACAAGAAGATCCCATCAATCGTAAAAAAAGAAAGGTGTGTAAACAATGCATCCTCTCAATAGTCACAAATGGAGATGAAACAAAGGAACCTAACCAAGAGACAGACCTACAAACTGAGAGCTATGCAACGTGCACATAAAAGAGTTATGCTGGGTCTCACATGGAGAGACCACTAGTCAGCACATCCGGAAAAAGACTAGTGTCAGGGACATCGTAGAATCCATGGGCTGGCCATGTTGCGAGAATGGCAGACAACCGATGAACATCATGACTCACGACATGGATTCCCAGGGATCACATGGGCAACTGATGCCGGCAGAATATTAAATGGAGAGACGTGCTAGACAAGTTCAGAAAGTACTGGTTCAGTGACGCCCATGATAGAGAAGTGTATCAAATTTTGATTAAGGTCCAACGACAGACATTGAAAGACTCATGATGATGATGGAACAAAAGATAGCAAATAACTGTAAGGTAAGATAACTTCCCACAAAAGATCCAAATTACAGAGAAACGGATTGTTTGAATCATAGCAAATGTTTAAATGAGATTCAAAAAAAGAAATTGAATAGTTTTATTTCATCCACGTCTAATAAATGTCGAATAATAGAATCAGTATTCGTCAGATGGAAAGAAAAAAAGTACTCAGATTTGTAAATGAAAAATCCAACGAAGGAAATGCTTTGAACTCCCCCCCTCCCCCCCAAAAGCAAGTCTGGCGCTAAAAATTCCCTAGTATAGCATTTATAAGTAAAATCATTTTATTCAAAGGCTATGGTCTGTGGTAAGTTTAATTGGAATACCATCGTCCACGCGTTAAATACTTACTTGTGAACTAGATAATATGACATTTAACAGTATTGCATTATATGAAAAGCCAGGACTTGAAATAGATGACAAAATATATATGTTACTGATTATGTAATAGATATCCAATAGAAGCTCGTTTTATTGTAAAGTCTAGAGTTTGTGGCACCAAACTTCTTAACAAAGCTGTTTCTTTAATTTAGTACACAATGAAGACATTAATTCCAGATTAGTAGGCCAAAATTATGCACAAAAAATGCTGAAATTGAACATATTGTATCTTCTCTCATCAAAGGTTACAGAATAAGCGAGGTGGACTTTGGAGGTCATTCATGTCTACAGAGGTGAAATCTGCCCCTTTTTACTCAAGTTTCCAATTTCTTGGCAATAGGTTTACACCTAGATAACCATAATTTGGCATAGGGTAAATCTTTTCTTAGTAGAAGCAATGCGATATCGGCCTCATAATTCATTAAAGGTCACCTCATGTCACTTTTGGACAATCTTGAAAATCTTTTTAGCCACAATATTGCACCTATTCAACCACAATTCGGCATAAAGTCGTTTTTTTTACTACAGAAGTGTTTAGAGATGCAATTTTACTTAGGTAGTCATTTGAGGTCACCATGAGTCATCTCTGGTTATTTCTAACGGATTTCCAAATTCCTGGCCTTAATATTGTACCTACAAAGCCCAAGTTCTGCATTGGGTTACATTCTTACAAGGCAAACCTTATAGGTGAGTATTGATGCTGATAGTTACTAGATGTCCCCTGGGGTCATTCCTGGGAATAGTAGCTAGGCACAAGTAAAATGTATCACAAGTGCTAGCCTTTAACTGAGTTCTCCATTCTTTGTTCAGCTCTGTATTGTCTTTTTTTTAGCGACACATGCTCAATCAACCTTTTCATACTGACACCCGATGGGAGGATTATTTATGCTGTGTGTCCAGAAGCCTTGTCGAACTGAATGACGACCTCATTTGTGCATCAAAATCTACTATTACGACTACTTTATCATATGTACATAGAGTAAATAATTGTTTATCCATTGACAGAATAAGTTGAGACGAAAATTGTCCCTGTTTTGTTATATTTTGGGGCACTGCCAGGTATCCCAGCTAGTATATATTTATCTGTACGCATGTGCATGTCTGTGTGATTGCATTATCGATGGAAGATTTTCAAGGAAAAAAACTATATATATATATATATATATATATATATATATATATATATATATATATATATATATATATATATATATATATATATATATATATATATATATATATATATATATATATATATATATATATATATATATATATATATATATATATATATATATATATATATATATATATATATATATATATATATATATATATATATATATATATATATATATATGGTTGTTCAGCTCAATGGTTATGGGTGACGTTAAAGCGGTTACCTACCGGTTACGGGTTCGTTTCCTGCTGTTGTCAATTTTCTTCAATTAATTATTCTATTAACGCCGTCTTTGCTATATGATACCTTCACCATTTATTAACAGGGGTCATTTCAGATAGCGTTTCAAAAAATAATGCATTTATAATCATTTCTTTCGGATTATATATCTCTTTCTCAATGATACTCTCATATATAAATGTATAGTCTAGAAAATTTTACAACTTTAAACACTAAACATTATAAAGAATCTTCTTTATTTCTCTCTCTCTCTCTCTCTCTCTCTATATATATATATATATATATATATGTGTGTGTGTGTGTGTGTGCATGTGTGTGTATGTGTGTGGGTGTGTGACGGGAGGGAGAGAGATAGAGAAAGAGATAGAGAAAGAGATTGATAGACATCGTATACAAAGTTCTAATGACACCTGTTGTTCTAGATACTCATTAACTCAGGCCTGCCCGCTGTGTTCCACCCTTTTTCCAGGACAGCTGTTACTTTACAAGCAGCCCCAGGAGAGCCAGCTGGTCTTGCTTTTACAAAATAGCTCAAGATAAAGGGGAGACTGATAAGCTATCCCCACTGACACACGCAAAATCACAAAGAAACGCGAACGAGTCACGGAAAGATAACAGAAAATAAGCATCTTTGCGTGAAAAGGAACATCGGAAAAAGGCATCGGATCATTGCCAAAAAACGCCAACTTATTTCCACGTAATTTCCGTGCTTAGCGTGAGTGGAGACATCTCCTGAGAAAACCAGCGGAACACACACACACACACACACACATATATATACAAATGAGTGAAATGATTTTTCCGACAATTTTCCATCCATGACATAATATCCACCATGCCTTATCGGCAAACTTCTCATTTCTTCATTAGATGTTTGCAAATGTTTTCGGTGTAAAGATATGATCGTATCTAGTTTCTGAAATAGAGTGCTGGCACTCAAACTTCTACAATATACCCTTTTCATGAATAATTTCTCCAAAAGCTGATCTTTGGGGGAGATGTGATTCCTCATATATATCAATGGTATGGCTTCTTCGATTCAAGCCACTTCGTAATTTTGGTTTACTATATATATATATATATATATATATGTATATATATAAGCATTCAATAATTTTAAACCCTCACAAGACCTCAATATGAACATAGCTGACCAGACTAACTACTTCATCGTTGCTCTACGGAAAATGCCAACGTAACAATTTTTTTCGAAGCATTAAAAAAATATTTTTCAGTCTATCTACTAATGGCGTTCCCAAAAACATCTCAGAAAATTGAACTATGAAACTAACTCGCTTATCAAATCTCTACAGCCTGTTTTCTGTTGGCTAACAAATGAGCATAAGACAAAAGAGCGATGAAAATGAGTGGAAGACAATGGATGGGAATACAAAACAGCGTAAGACAATTGAATGATTTTTTTTTATCCAACCTTCTATCAAGTGTTTTTCTTTCAGCTTCTGTGCTAGAGGATCATATTTTATTATTTGTATTCTATTTGATAGTGTGTTTTAAACCTTCATTATCAATTGTTTTTACTACTATTTATCTCTGTCTTGATTATCCTTTCCCTGACTTGGTTTTTGACTCAAATCTGTTAAAAAATCATGTAAAGTTCAATCCGTGGCTCTCTTTGTTGTGTCTATCTTTTCCAAATCTTTCTATTAGTAATAACTCCTAAAAATTCATTTACTTTGAAGGAACTGCGGTATATAAAGTGATCACATAAGCAATGAAACCACTAATATAAATCAACATGCGACGACAATGAAAATCATTTGAGGTTCAACTTTCAGTTTTCAAAGTTTTATCATGTTAGAGAATTTTTTTTCGGTTTACGTCCTATTCAATGTTTCCATTTGCAACATAATTAGGTAGTGACAAAACAAAAACCACAAGTTCAATGATGCATCCACCATCCTTACATCCATATCAGTTATTTTTTTTAAAATTTGAAACGGATTGTAAACGAACCAGTAGTTGTAACATTAGTTGTGGCAATTGTAGCAGGAGAAGGAGCAGGAATAAGAGGATTGCTCATCCGAAAATCTGGCAACTAAATTAACAAATAGTAAGTTTCAATTAGATAAGGTGCACAATTTTCATCAATAGTTTGTTCTGTTGTCTCAGTATTTGGTTAATTTATCTTATAAGTCGGTTCTTGATGGGTGAATATTACAACAGTACCTATAAAGTTGGCTGGAAATTTGAAATTTAGCTGATTTTAGCCATTTTTGCCGACAGTTTTAGCTATTTTCAAGACATGATAATCGACAACACTGAAGAAAAATCAAATGCATGATATGTCATTTTTGTTCAGAGTAGATGTTCTTTTAATGACATCATACGTTCTACTCCTTCATCTGCCTGTTGTTTACGCAAACAGAAGTGACCGACCGCCTGACAGCGAAAATCGTCTTATAGAGATGCGCAGGACAAATCTGAAAGGAAAAATAAATTAACAATTTATATGCTTCAAAGGTCTGTGTTCGAACCTGGATAAAAAGTCAGGTCTTTGCAAACTGATATTCGAGTAAGTAGGCTGTCTTCACAGGGAAGTTTGGCAAAACACAACGTTACCACGTTTATTTACTCCGTATGAAATAATGTGTCGTAAAGGGAATAAATTCGTATTTTCCGCTGGTACCAAGGATCCGTGTTCGATCCCAGGGGGGGGAATAGGATTTTGTATGCTGATTTTCTAAGGTAGGTTTCGATTTCACCCGTTCAAGCTCTATGCCGTACTACGTCAGGCTCAGTTGATATCTAGATGGATCGACGGAAGATTAAAAAAAAAAGGGAGGTAATTCATGAGACAAACAGGAGAAAAATAGAAACAAACGTAGATTTTAAAACAATAGAAAATGTCTGCAAAGCGTATTAACGAAATGAAAAAAACATCTGAAATAAAGAATTTTGTTTTGTCTCTGTCTTGCGGGAAGATTTATGAATAAAAGGAAATGTACGGAAATTAGGAAGGATAAACACACGTATACATACATACATTCACAAACCTAGCTTCACACACACACACACACACACATATACGTATATATATATATATATATAGTCAGTGTGTACGAGTGAATTTACATTCGTATAAATCTATATAATCACGCATACATACATGTATGAGTAATTGCATATGCACACACACTTATCTATACATGCATATATCTATTCATAAATATAAATATGTATATGTATATGTGCATGTGCGTATGTGTGTGCGTGTGTAGATGTCTGAGAAGTCATTATACACTTTTTGTTTTTTTCCAATACAAATAGACGGAAACTTTTCAAAATCAGTACACATAAACCAGAATGTTTGCGAACCTTGCTATTTAAACGTTGCCAAGTTCAAATAAGAATTCCTTTGCAGGCAGGCTTCCGCACGTGAGCCAATTTGTTCCATAGCATTTCAGTCGATTGACGGGCATTCCCGACATCAGCAATCATATCGTCTATTTCCTACCATACTGTTGGTCATTTTGGGGGACGTCCATGCTGTAATCACCGCTGCCAACGATGGTGGAGAGATATACGTATTCGTTAGTGTTCGTCTCTTTCCGCCTCTCCTCCTTTTCATTTCTTTCTGTCTTTCTGTCATCCCAACCGATATCTCCAAGAGTGCTCAATGAATTTCAATGAAATTTCTGTGGAAGGTTGGGTGATGGGATGAAGAAGAGTTTTTATTTGGGGGGGGGAGATGGAGGAGGAGGATATTTTCATTCGAGGAGTATTTTCCCTCTCTTTAGTTTTGAAAAGGTTCATTAACATTCAAAGAGTTTTTCGAACGATTGAACTCCTTCTTACTGTTTATTTTGCTATCACGGCGTTTGAGCCGATCGATTCTACGGCCTTTTTCAGATGCATTATCCAACTGTGAGGGTGGTAAAAAAATTCTGTTCCAATGTTAGCAGAGTTTATAAGATTGGATTAGGGTGATATCTTTCCTTTCCTTGTCAGGCGTAGATTTCCATACTTTGCACACATCAGTTTGAACACGGTAATTTTCTGACACTCACTCAATCGCCATGTTGATATGAGATACCTATTTGATTTTTCCTCAATTCCCAACAGCATTCCCTGTCTATGATTCGGACTCGAGGAGCTTTAAAAAAGACGTAATCAAAAGCGAAATAGGAATCTTGGGTTGATGACCCAATCTGGAGAGGGTTAGGTGAGCACTATCTCCTCTGAGAAGAAGTTCGGATCATAGCCAAGGATCACAGTTAGAAACTGGGGAAAGACAGAGGAGCAACAAACATCAACATGTCAACTGAGTGTATAGGTCAGACGAGTGGGAAGTTTGACTCCATAATGCTTCTGCTAAAACACATATAACAAGTTCACTCGTATTCTTTCACACATTCAAGTATACATTCGTGCCTGTCCACACGATATCTCAAAAGATCTCCATGGATTTCCATGATATTTTGCAGGTATATGGTCATTACACTACGAAAGAAGTGTTCAAATTTTGGGGTGGATACATGCAGAAATATCTTCCACGTCGTAATTATACGTCCACATCACATAATAATGAGTTTATGTCTGTCCACACAATATCACCAACAGTTCTCAATAAATTTAATTTTTGTGGAAGTTTGGTCAATAAGTGAACAATAAATGATTAAATTTTGGAGCAGATTCATTCACAGTCACTTCCCCTGACAGGGATAAACGATTCTCCGATTGTTCTGTAGTTGGTGATCTGAATTAAGGAAGATGCAGAGTCAGATATTTTTCTTCTTTTCCCCCATAGTTACATGCAGCAGTGACTCCTGCTTATAATTTGATAACAATCCATTAGGGGTCACATGACTCCAACCCTGCTTAATTGTCGGGAGTGTGGCTAGACATCAGACACATTTTAAAATGCCCGCCTCGAGGTCGGAAGATAATTTATTTCGTGTTGTTTCGCTTTATTACGATAGCTCAAGTATTTGAAGTCTTCTTTTAGGGAAAAAATGGCGATACCTGCTGCATGAAACTCGTGTTACTTACCAGTAACTGTCAAATATTGAATTGAAGCATTACTTGCGCACATGGTAATCAACATATTACACAAGTCTATGATATTCAACATTGTTGTAAATAATACTAAAATTTTCATATCAGCAGGAGTATTATGCAAGTGATATATATATATATATATATATATATATATATATATATATATATATATATATATATATATATATACATATATATATATATATATATATATATATATATATATATATATATATATATATCAGGAAGACATAAATATATACACCTGTGTGTGTTTGTGTGTGCGTTTATGCCTGCAATCGATATGCATATATATATATATATATATATATATATATATATATATATATATATATATATATGTATATATGTATATATGTGTGTGTGTGTGTGTGTGTGTGTGCATACATATAAATGTATGTATACTTTCGAAGATAATATCAATATACAATTACGCTTTCCTACGTACAAATATATTCAATACAAATATATAAGACACAGTATACAATATACAATAAGATACAACATATATATATATATATATGTGTGTATCGATCGCATTAATTCATATATATATATATATATATATATATATATATATATATATATATATGAATATGAAATTCATCTCCACAACTGTAATTTTTTCCCCGTTTATTTTTTCTACTTTATTCACAGACTATCACTGAGATGAAAGATTTACTTTGCAGGATTAAAAGATGCAATGACGTTAAAAAAAGTTTTCAATAAAAACTAAACAGCCGAACCAGTAACGAATAAAAACAGGAAATAGATTTTACAGGCTTCTAACTATAAAAGCAAAAACTCAATAAAATGACGAAAAAGCTGGGGAAAAAAAGGGAAAAAAAAAAGAGATTTAAAAAGAGGAAAACCACTGAAAGAATTGTTTATAATTTGAGTGTAAAGTATAGAAATTTCAGGGAGAGTTCTCTATATCAAGGGAGGTAATTTGTGCAAATTTGCATCCAAGATAAAAGCAATAGAAAATAAAATATAGATAAAGATGGCATTCTCTGGGAAAATGTTCGTCCAATTTTCTTTGTTCTGAACTACGCAGCCTGGTGGTACAACAATACAGAAATAAAATATTGATCTTTGTAGTACTGCAAGCAACCAAAGAAGAAAAGAAAGAAAAAAAGAAAAAAATCTGAACGTTAAAGAGGACTTTTAAACGCAAGCGATTTTTTTTTCTTTCTCTTCTCTGGATAATAATATGGATAATAACTGGGTCACTGGTTGTTGGTAAGGCAGGCCGAGCTTTGTGAAAAGGAGTAGAGAAAAATTGCGGCAAATTTACTCTGTGTGTAGATTAAGCAGGAATCGATTCGTTTATTCGATGCTTCGTGATCTGAAGAACGCTTACGGCCGCAGTAGGTTGCAAACATCGACTCCCACTTGAGAGCTAAGAATCCATTTTGCATTCGGTCACCATAATATCTTGCAATGAATTGTTTCTTAGACTAGGGTAATACCTGTTTCAATAATGTATGTTCAGGAGGGGCTGGACTTTATTGTGTGTGGAGTAGCTTGCCATAATTGCCTTACCTGATTATCTCCCGTCAGACGTACGAAACTGCGGCTGCAAAGAATTTTTTTAATCACTCTTTGGTGTTGCTAGTTTATATACTTTTATATCTTATTTGAGATATTTCTGAATGGTGGAAGTCTTCCGAGATGATTTAGAGAGACTATAAAGGGAGATCAATTTCCAATATTTTCGACGATTCAAATTAGATTTCTCGAGACCCACGGAGTCAAACAACTTCAAACTCGATACCACACCGTCTTCTGCATTGACAAAATTATCTGGCAAATGTCAACTTTGTACAATGAGCAGTACTCGGATAATCAGGAGTCACACTAACACACACACACAAACAGATTTGTGCAGTTGTATTTAGATGAAGCCTTTTTCGCTTCTATAATTCTATCACTAGTTTTACTCCATTTTATTTCTGTTGCTTTTCAGATGAAATATTTTCCCTATAATGAATTCATTAGTTAGTTCAATCCTATTCAGATGGAAAATTTTACCGTAATCCTTTTATTTCGAGCCATACCCCCTTATCATTGGTGCTCCTTAGATGAAACTTTTTCACGAATATTGTTTGGCTACAAGTTTTACAACAATATACTTTTCAGTTTTATAATTTTGTTGCTAGTTTTGCTCCATCTTATTATTGTCGCCCTTTAAATGAACCTGTTATTCTTTTTATTTCTATCTTCAGTCCATTATATTATCGTTGCTTCTTAGATGAAAAATGTGTTACTATATTGTTATTAGTTTTGCTCTATCTTATTATTGTTGCTTTTAAATTAGCATTTGCATTATTTCTTAACTGATATAGTACCCGTCACAAATGACGGGATTATTTACGTATAGATTGACTCTTCTGTCTCCTATCAATCTATCAGTGCAATCTTCCTAAGATCAAAATGTCGGTCGTCTGGTCCCCAGCCTAGGGTGTGGTATCTGCGTACTTTTCTTAGGATCAAATAGCACTAATTGGAAAGAATCACACGAGTTCATACACACTCACACACATGTATCAGTAGAATCGACTGTTTATGTCGGACAGAATTATAAAGACATTAGAGGGGGACTGCATTTTGTTCGGCACCGGCGTTAATCAAGTAGCATCTCAAATAGTTCAAGATTGCATAAATGAATGAAGAAAAATTTTTGTATTTTTTTTTCAGACTTTCGTCATTTTATTCAGTTTTTGCTTTTATAGCTAGAAACCTGTAAAATCATTTCTATCTATCTATTTCTCTCTATCTTTCTCTCTCTCTCTCTTCCCCCCCTCTCTCTCTCTCTCTCTCTCTCTCTCTATATATATATATATATATATATATATATATATATATATATGAAACTGCTGCTTGCAAGCCACTTACAACTATTTAACATTTAATGTGCGGCTCACGAAGTAGATCTGGCTCTTGGATATTCAATACGCAGCTTATGAAAATGCGTTGGCCAAATTCCTTTTATCATTACAATCAATAAAAGAAGTGAATAAAAAAGCAATCCTTATGATTATTTACGGACTGTAAACCAACTCTATCAGAACGTGAGATAATTAATCCGTGGATATAAAATGATATTTAGCTGTATCGAATACTAATGCAGAATCTAATATAATTAAAACATTCATCAAGATTTTGAAATGATTCAGTGTACGGCCTAGTGATTACTACAACTGATACAAAAACTATCTACCTAAGTGAAATTATTACCTGCATGAATTCGTTAATGTTTATGTGAAATTGTTGTAACAAAATGTGTCCGTAGTAATAAAAACATGTTTATGACATGCAGTTCTTAAACATCTGTTGTTTATCACGAGTAGCTCTTATATGAAGTAACGTTTGGTCAACCCTGGACTATAAAAAGTGAATATGTTGTGATCTATATGCAATTAGTGGTCACAATTTCAAACTGGAAGAAACAAGAACAGGGTGATAGTGATAAATACAAGGAAAATAAGAAGGAATAAAGGAAAGAAAGAGAGTAAGAAAAACGAGAGAGGAAGGGAAGATGGAAGAAACGAAAGAAAGGAAAAGGAGAGGTCAAGAAGTAAAGGAGGATTGGATAAAGAATTAAAGGTAGAAAGAAGAAAGGAATAATTATTACAACAAAAAGGAAAGAAAGAAGGATGGACATAAAGATATGATTGGGAAAATTTAAAAGAATATGAAGAAAAATAAAAAAAAAGATAAAAGAAGGAATGAAATAGGAAGAAGAAATAAAAACAATACTTAAAGGAAGATAGAAGGAAAACGGAGAGAAGGAAAAAGGATAGAAGGAATTAAGAGAGAAAAGAAGTATTGCTATGTAAGTGTTTTCTTATTGCAACTTAAACAGGTCGTCAGTCTATGCAATTGAATACTAATTTCCTATCTGTACTATTTAATCACAGCTATAGACCTACGGTTTGAGTAGGTTGCAACAAGAAAAACTCACTTGAAAGAAAATACCAGTCAAAAAGTAATAATCATCTTTGATTTGTCCATTAATTCGATGAAAAGAATCAACTGTGAAGATGACATTCGTCTCAGATAAATAGACAAAGCTTTTAACAAAAGACAATAATCGTTTGGAATTTCGTGACAACATAAAGATTTTTTTCATTTGAAGCTCAATTTTTAAGAATTTAGAATGAAAATGAATTGTCTTTTGATAAAACAACGTGAAACACACGAATCCATATTTTGATTAAATACAATGAATAAAATTAATAATTCGAATTCGCATTTATTTTTTGAGATTCAGGAAATGTTTTCTTTTGGTTTTATTTATTTTATTGTTAAAATGTTTTATATATAACTTATATAACTATATATACAACTCTTATATATATATATACATATTTGCATATGTTCTAATACACATTATAGATATATAATATGCATATCATACTTACCAAAAGATATATGATACATATATCATATTTATATTATTAATATACGTATATATATATATATATATATATATATATATATATGTAGTTGAGAACTACATATATTTATGATGTAACAAACAACTTCTTATTACATGAACCATAACATTTTTTTCCACTACATGGCACTCAAAACGAATTTACATGACTCACTTAATCCATACAATTACACAATTGACTATTCATACACCGTATCTCTGAGGTGGAGTAATTAACGATGACATCACAAAAAGCAGTAAGAACAGTTCCCATTCAATTATCCAGCACAGACTATATATATATATATATATATATATATATATATATATATATATATATATATTAGACTCACTAAAACACACAAAAAAGAAATAAACGACTCCACAACCCACAATGAAAAAGAAAACCACCATGATTGAAACATGTACGCCACAGATTGATCTGCCAGATGATTGGAGCACCACTCAATATAACAGTTAACACCATAACACAACGCCTTGGTTCCTTCACCATATTGATATAGATCATCTGAAATTGCAGAATGGCTCCAACATAAACGATTCAACACAGAGACAACTGTCAATAGATGAAGATTTATTACTTCTTAAAAAAGTAATATTCACTTACATGCATATATGAATACGGAGCGGGACGCTTGCTTGTAGCAAAGGATGTATGCATGCCTTTGGTTCGAGCACACTTGTATTAAAACCGGTATACACTGTACGTGCATTAAAGATTAAATAGGTATTATATAAGTAACTGAGCTGACATTTACTGGTGCATTTCTTAATACTATATACTAACCAAATGCACACCATTGTACATCTAAAGGGTATTTCTGTTAAGGAGTGTGTGTAACATGTTTTCTTCGGGGAATAGTTGGTTATTAGGTTTAGAAATGCTTTACTGAAGTTTACTTCTATGTTTAAATTGAATCATTGGTTGAACCAGATATTTCGTTCGTTTTTTTTGGGGGGGGGGTTGTTTTTTGTGGCAGGGGTCTGGGTTAGATTGGCTCTGTTTTAAGCTGGTTTTGCGTGGTTCTATAATTTTGACGAATATTTGTTGAGATAAGATTTTTTTTCCTGTATTGCATTCTTTACGTATTTTCTTCATCTTTCGTTACCTGAAACCTGTCTTGAAATTTTTGTGTTTTCATACCGGTCTGATATACCCCAACCGACGATTATCGTTTCTTAGGCATTACATCAAGTAAATCCGAAGACTCCTTCATTCTGGCAACTCCATTTATCGAACAAAAAATCATTTCTAGGGTCATACTGAACCGCTACTGCGATTCTCTATTTTGACGACGGCCACTGCTTTATTTTTTTATTTTTTGAATGTTGGTATTTTTGTGTTTGGTTTGAACCTGAATGGATCAAAATGTTTGGTTATTTTCTTCTCTTAAAGACTTACGAGAGTTATTGTTAACGTGTTAGCTCACGTCTAAAAGTTTTCTTCTTTTGATTGGGTGTTAATTTCTATTTGAAAACTTTATTTGTTAACTGTTTTTATGAAATAATTTCCAATTTTATCAGGCTTCTGTTTGTTCTGATTTTTAATATGCTTAGACCACCATCTCTGTATAGTTCTACATTTTCTCAACTTATAATGTTTCAAAGTGTATACTTTATACAATCCTGCGAGTTCCGATATTTCAGTTGAATTGTATGATCCAATGGGGACATCAAAGCCAGTTGGATTGCTTTTTTAGATTCATGTTTGGTTTTGTGTTAAGATTGTTTTTCTCCAGTAGTGCGCTATTTTTATTTCCATCTCATTCTTTTGGTATTTGATTTGGCAAAATTATGATATAAATTCGAATTTGCTTTTTTGTTGAATGTCAGTAAACCAGTCGATTACTTCTTTAGTGTTTCTCCACGAGTTTTAATTTGATTTTCATATCAGCAACTACCTTTTCCAGGAATGGTTTGTGTTGAGTTAATGCAATGGTATTTAGATTTGCTCAGACCAACTAAGTGTTTGACTGTTTCTTGTGGGAAGAGGAGCAAGCAAGTCTAAGCTGTTCGCTTCTTTGAGAACCCGTCTTTTATTTCAACATTGAGTCCTCTGTATCTTGGCTGTGTTCTGAAGAGTTCAAAGCTTACCAAGCCCTCACTCAAGTGCCAAGTATGGTTTAGCATTTCATTCTAAGCAGCTCAGGCTATATGACCATGTTCTTTTAGCAATATACACCTCTTCTAGTGATTTGATGAAGACATAATCCTGTGAGGAATATTCAGAATTTACAATTTAGTTTCATTTTAGAAATTTATACTTATAGATCAACATTCTGGATTATGATCCTTTTTATAACATTTTCAGTTTGCCTTTGGGCGTTAAGGGACCTTTATTAACTTGACAAATCTAAAAAGAATATGTTAATGCTGTCAATTGCCGGTGAAATGGCAACGTTTGGCAGTTTTTCGAAGCAAATTAACGAAGTCAGTTTTTTGCCTTCCCTGGTTTATGAATGTATATTGATATAGATATAGATATATTCTAGAAAGGTTTACAGCTTTGAACACTAAACATTTTTTAAAAAAACTTTTACAAAATATTTTTTGTGTTATTTCAGTCAGCCATATCCGAAACATCCGTCAATGTAAATCATGTAATTTTCTTCAGTGTTTTCCTTCTGTTTCACATATACTTTATTTTTATGGTACAATGTATGAATTATCTGTTGTTGGGATCATCAGCTGTTTATCATGTAACTGTTTCTAGGATTTTAAAAACGAAACAGTAATATTAACGTAGTACCCCAGCAGTGATTATCAAACACCACCTCCCTTTCTTACTATATAGTTCATGTCATATATGTAATTCGTCATTTTATATATGGTTTTGAATGTACTATATATTGATATTATTTCGTACTATATATAATCTATTTATTAAAACAGGGCTTATTCATGTAGGTTTCAAAAAGAAGTGTATGTAATGATAGGGAATCAGTAAGCATAACAACAGACATGACTCACTGTTCGTGTCATATCTTTGTGAGTGTTCACCCTGTGAATATTCAATTCCAATATGTCAGTCTTAATCTCAGACTGCATGCAAACCAACTAATGATATCATCTTTAGGAATACTAATTACAAAGCAAAAATTATCCGAGTCGATTGTCTACCAACAATTTCAACGAAGAAATTTGATAATTATTTTCTACTAACCTTGAAGTTAGTTTTACGACGTCGCATACCTTCAAACTTCAATCAAATACCTTTTTGACACTTTTAATTATTAAATATTATATATAAATATATATACACACACACACACACGTACATACACACACACATATATATATATATATATATATATACGTATATATATATATATATATATATATATATATACACACACACACACACACATACATACACACATATATATATATATATATATAATTTTATTCATGCCAGTTAGGTCATGGAATACATTGTCAGCGTAATAATGGAGGATAATTTTAAATAATGGTTCCAATAATATATATATATATATATATATATATATATATATATATATATATATATATATATATATATATATGTAACACAATTTATAATCATTTTGTCGGCTCATATATCCTTTTTTTAATAACATAATAGTCGTGTTGAATTGAACTGATCGAGCAGATAAAGAACAAACCTAAACAAAATGAGAATTTGGAGTGAAAACTATTAACAGGAAGTAACTATTGAGCTCAATGGCAAGTGCAATGTTGTACTGAAGTGGATACCGTATTGGTCACAGGTTCCACTCCTGCAGCAATTCCAATCTCATTACTTGCTTATTCTATTTATGTTGTCTAGGCCAAATGATACATTTCCCGTGTGGTAACGAAAAATCACATATATATATATATATATATATATATATACATATATATATATATACTGATTATACATATATATATAAATTCATATATATATATACATGTATTTACTGATATACATATATGTAAATATGCATATATACGATGGTATATATATATATGTATATATTTATGTATATATATGTGTGTGTATATATATATATATATACATACATATTTATATATACATATATATATATATATATATATATATATATATATATATATATATATATATATACATATATTATTGTATATATGTGCAAATATCAATATTTACAGTTATACATATACTGTTATACATATCTATGTGAATTGATATATATACATATATTTACTGATATGTATACATATATATATACTATCGTATATATGTGCAAATATGAATATGTACAGTATATATATATATATATATATATATATATATATATATATGTGTGTGTGTGTGTGTGTATGTGTGTGTGTGTATGAATTTGCTCGTTCTTAGATAAAGTCATTTACATTGAAATATTGTTAGTCTATCATAATGAATGATTGTCGTATCTGAATTGATTTTATTTTCCTTTTTGTTTTTAGTCCGCCCATTTCCGATTCTCTTTCTTTATTAGGAATAATATTTGATAAAAAAAAAGTATTCACATCGCTCTGTGCTTTGTGCAAATAGCCCTGATCAACTAAACTAATATCTCTCCCCTCGTACCCCGTCTGCCATCTCCCCTCCACCTTCTCCTGCCGAACATTTCATAAACAAAACTTATCTCTATTGTTTCCATCGGTGGCCATTTTGGAGAGAACGCATATATGCCGCTGGTTCTCCTAATATATTCATAATTCGGGTTCATAATTGGCGCTTGTTATTCAAATACAAACAACTCGCATGACAATGAAGCCAATGCAAATACATTATCTCAGTATTCAGTTTGCTTACGAGCCCTGTAATTTTGAGATGGATTTTTTTTCCTTTTCTCCCGGTCGATTCAAAACTGGAAAGAAGGTCTGGTTAGTCACCCAATAGAATCCTTCACGTGACCAACGTCTTTTGGCAGTATGACGTGTTGGCAATAATCATTCGAGGTAATTGGGAAAGAGGAGTTGATCAATGAATAAGTTACTTCACTTGACTTTTCTTCGTCAGTCATCACCACAAAAGTCCGAATTTTTTCTTTGAATAAATGTGAATGCTACCAAACATAAAGGGGGACCAGTTTAGCATAAACGGTTATTGTAAATTGAATCCACAACTAGAAACCCATTTTGTGGCAGGTTTTTCAGAAAAGAAAAAAATGATATTTTTCCAAGGCGTAATAAATATAAATGTTTAGATTTCAGCCATATAGCTCTATTGATGCGACCTGTTTGCATGATATATACATAGCATCATACCACAGGCATCCATTTATACAACTGAAGAATCCACTGATGTTGGCAGTTTCGGTTGACGGTTTTTAAGTGAAAATATGTCCGTAAAGATTGTATTCCTATATTTGGCTTCAAATCCACGACAAGAAAACACCGATAACGTGGACATCACATTCATTAAACTCTCATAGAACCCCATCATTGGACCAAAACTCCGAGAAGAATTCAGAAAGAGAAAAATAAAGCCTAACTTCACTTCCAACCCTTAAAAAAATTCTCTGAAACAACCAATCGAAACATTCACTCTGGTGTCTACCAACTACCCTCTTTTAGTGAAGCAATTTACATTGAAGGAATCACCCCAAACCAAATGATAACAAGAAGCATCGAATATCAACAAAACTGTATAAAATGGAATCAGTCAAGCTGAGGAGCAAGAGAACATGATAAAACTGTCATAGCCGATTTGAATAGTTACACCTAAAAACTCTTTGCACAAAACCAAATTACAACAAAGAGAAACACTTGCAAAAACTAAGAATCACACAATCGTGAATTGAAGGAACTGGAAATTTGTAATGATAAAAAAAAAGCATTATTATTATGGCTCCCGCTTATGAACAAGAAAAGGAACATATCCTGTTCGAAAACAGCAACGTTGCATAAACATTTTGACATCATTTGTCTACATTTGGGTCTCCCATAAACTAAGTTTCCAATTTAGTTTTCAAGCTAATCCCCGTTGGAACGTCAGAAAAAATAATTGCATCAAGAATGAAACGAAAAATATCATCCAAAAAGCAATAGTGTTATACACACACACACACACACATACACACACACACACACACATATATATATGTACATATATATATATATATATATATCATACACACATATATATATATGTACATATATATATATATATATATATATATATATATATATATCATACACACATATATGTATATATATATGTACATATATATATATATATATATATATCATTGTGTCATCCACAGACAGCTGTTTTGTTGTATTACAACTCTTCGGTGTGGCTATAGACTATCCATTTTCCTATCCAGTAATATATATATATATATATATATATATATATATATATAGAGAGAGAGAGAGAGAGAGAGAGAGAGAGAGAGGGAGGGGTGGGGAGAGAGAGAATGGATTTAAAGAGAATAATAATACGACATAGAAATATATATATCGTATTTTTCCATTGTTACCATCGATTTGGACCAATCTGCATTTACCGATTACATTTGCATTCAACCACCCAATCTTCGTGTCATTCAATTCTTTACAAACGTTGTTAATCGATTCAAAAACTGGTTTCAGCATGCAATTTTCCCTGTTCTGAGTGTAGTCGATTTCCGCAGCAGTTAAAAAGATGACCAAAACATTACTTCACGAAAATAACAACAAATTTTGACCTAAAAGTTCTCAAACACTAACGTTGTCTAAATATTACAAATACAATCAAATAGTAGGCACGTTTGCCAAAAAGAAAATGATATGTATATTTATTTGTTTTTTCTTATACAAACCGTCTTCTTTCTTTTTCTTGCAACACACAGTATTTCAATGACTATAGACGTGGATTTCAGGGTCATTGTTTTACATTATTTTGAAGTTTAATAATTGAAGCCTATAAAAAACTAAAGATACGCTCAAAATAGACTTGCAGATTTATTTGCATTCTGCTGATATTTACTCAGTTTAAATTAAATTGCTTTATGGCCATAATCAACAGTGTACGCTCTGTATGCGAGGATTGAATATGACCCTCTGTTTATTAAGCTAAGCTTGAATGCATCTTGCTCAGGACCAAATTTTTAGGGAACATTAAAATCAAATTTGTAACACTATTTACCAAGCTTAGAAATTGCTAGGATTTTTAACGGGCACTGTTACCATCAAATCACTGTAACCCCACTATTGGCCCACCCAATCAACCAGCCACATCAGCAATAGATTTTTCTTTCTCACTCCGTCTGTGTGATTATGTGTGTGTGTGTGTGTGTGTGTGTGTGTGTGTCCGGGCACTCTTAGTCACTTTATTTTCTGGCTGCAACATTGAATATTCTCTTGAGTATACCATTAGGCACCATTTGAAAAAAAAAAATTTCAGTTTTTTTCTCAATGTCCAAAACGTGTGATGGTTTTTTTTTAGAAAATTATAGATAAAGTATCTATTCTTTAGATAATCTTTAAGATAGTTAATTCGGTTACATGCATAGGCTACGGTGATTCATTTATGCGAGGTATGTTATCATATATTTTAGATTCATTCGGGGTAAAAGATGGTAAAAAAAAAAGCTCAATGGTTACAGCTGCCAAAACAAAGACAAAATCTGGTCCGTGAGAATTCACGAAGATTTATCCCGTACGGCTCAAGTGTCAGTGGAAATCTCCTAAGTTGCAAAGGCGTACCTGCTTCGAAAATCAGGGTTTTACTGTCATATTGGGAAAACTGTGACGAGTCGAATTGTCTGATTTAAGAGGTTTATATCGACAACTGCGAGAAACAAGAACCTTTCTCTGCTGTATGCCGTTGGCGATTCAAGCCGTTTCCAACATTTTCCCAACTAGAAAGTTTCAGATCTACAATTACCGTCGTTTTATCAGGAAGATATATAATTTTACTAATGCATCAAACAAATACTCTGGCTCGAATTACGATAAAACGCCTTTTGCTTTTCAAAACAAATTTTTCAATGTGTCAACTTACTGTTGAGCGATGGGAAGAGTTTTGGCTCTTTTGGCAAACGTATCTGATTATCTACTAATGCTATATTGGTTTTTCTGTGATGTGCGAGGGTTTGAAAAATACGTCGTGAAAGTCACAGCTTTAGAGAAAAAGGGGGATTTTAAGAGATGTATATAGTTGAGAGAGAAGTAGAGAGAAAGAGAGAGAAAGAGAGATTTTGACATCGTGAAGGCTATGTTTGTTTGTGCTATTGTCTCCAAAAAATCCTACTTTATTTATAGTGAAGTTTCATTTCAAAGTATATTGTAACAAAGTATAAGGTGGAAAAAACTTAAGCCGATTTCGTTGAGGAAAGCGGGCTATTCTTTTCCTAGTTGATTATAGGTTGAAATAGATTTCGAGTAAAAACTTCTCTCTTCTCTCTTTCACTCTTCCAGTCCACGCCCCCCCTCTCTCTCTCTCTCTCTCCCCCTCTCTCTCTCTCTCTCTCTCTCTCCACTGACTTCCGCTTGCATAACCTTGTTGAAAGCCTTTTTTACCATTACTATTTTTCCGGAGGTCGTTCTAAATGTTGCTCCATTGGTGGACCATGCAATATGAGAGACCCCTCACCTGTGCTGAAAAGAATGATTGCTTATTCATAACATTTGTACCACCAAACATGACCACAAAGCAGTTTTAAAAGAGATACTGTACAGAGGGGTTCTAAAGTTTGGCAGGCCTCTCACATTCCGTTCCAACCCACTATGATTCGATTCATTTGCTTTTAAAATATATGGTTCAATCGGCAAAGGTGTTCGAATATTAATAAGAACTGGATTGCGTGGCCGTCATATACGATCATTTGGGATATGGGGACATGCTTTGAAATTCACAGCTTCACGGGGGACATCTTCAGAGATAACTTGACATTAAAAAGCATGTTTTTAAAGGTGTCCATAGATCTCTATACTACACTTTTTGGTCGGTCGGGCGGTCAGTCAGTTCCACTCATGTTGAACAACAGAAAGGGGAATCTGGGTATTTCATACTATATTTATCAGCTGTTGTTATGACAGAAGGGGTGTGGTGTCATACAAAGGCATGTTTTCATTAAAAGTATTCCATCTTTGATCAATCTATGGTGTATCAAGCGTTTTATAGAGTTGTCAAGTATCATTTATTGTCAATCACAGAAACCGTCCTTAAAAATGGCTAAAATCGATTAAACTTTTGAATTTCTAGTTAACCTCATAGATAAAAGTGTTATATATATATATATATATATATATATATATATATATATATATATATACACACACACACAGACACACACACACACACTCATTTGGAGCCCAATTATCGATTGAAATAACTATATCCTGAGACCCCTGAGAAAATTATTGATGAAAATTGTACATTAACTTATTTAGACCCACTAATAATTTTTTTAATTAACAGATTTTCTAGTGATTTTTTTTTCCTCTCCCTTCTCCTCTTTGTCCTTTTTCTGCTATTACAACCATAACTAGTAATGCTACTACTACTTTGTTTAGAATACGTTCGGAATCGGTGATCAGAGATTTGGATGTGAGCGTGGTGGACGTATTTTTGTGCATAAGATCCAATTCTTTACTGACCCACTAAACAAATGACTGTGACAGGATATACAGAAATTTAAGGGGTCATCTGTCGGTAGGACAATAATTTTTTTTGAGCCATTCTAAAAGCTTAAAACAAATAAAGTATATCTGCCATGATTCTATCGTTTATATGGACTCTCAAGCCGTTTAACAAATCCACGTTCCTAGCTGATCTACTTTCGGCTGTATCGGTTACATTTAGTCAGTATGTACCGTATATCAGATGTAAGGCACCTTTTACAACGTAGGTACGGGAAGTTGATGAAATATTTATGACCCGTAAAAATACTGCGAGTGACTAAGCAGGTATCAATGAACCAGTGTTAATGGAATACGACGTTATTCCATGCAAGAGAGTAACGAAGACAGTCTGTTATTTCCACTAGATACTTGTGCAGATTTTTTTTTCTACAGAGCACTCTTTCAGGATCGGCACCAACTGATTCATTGTATTTTTCAACACTCCGTCTGCAATCTGAAATCTCTCGAGGAAAAGCCAGAGGTCACAAAGAGGTGAATCTTACCTGTAAGGCAGCTGGCAGATCTTGGTGATGAAATGTTTTTGATAGGTAATCTGAAAGGGCAACGAGGGGGACACTTTCCTCTGATTGGTTACCAAGTTGAATTAAAGCTGCACAACCAGTTCTTGAGATATTGAAAATAGCTGGATACTCTCCAGACAGGAATCGTATTATTAGTACTGTGACAATGTTTTACCTCCTTGCACGTTTGAACCCATCCCTTTTTTAAGAAACTATCAACCAAATCTGACAACATAGTGTCTTTCAGTTTTTAAGTCAGTCTGGTTGGCTATTTATGTATTTATGTACAAGCTGCACCAATTTTCCAACAAAATCAGTTTTTAAGGGGGGGATAATTTTAAAATGTAAGTTTGTACTAATTTTTTTTTTGTGTGCCTGGCAGCATTCATGTTTGTAATTTGACGATTCTTTTTTTGTGATTACGACCAGGCAAGAGAAAAGATTAATTGACCACACTTTCAGAAACGTTTTTAATTGATCACACCTAGCACGGCAATCTGCTTGAACACATTGATCATCGGACAGTTTCTATTTTAACCTGTCCAACAATTTTTTGAAAAATGAATAAATTTAACGACTTAGACGTCGGGAACAAAGAATATTTATTCCATTACGTGCTAATTAGGATTGCAAAGAAGCAAGAATGTGTTTGCATGAGAATATTCGGAATTATTCAAGGCACGTCTGTAACATCGGCAAAATTCAAATTACATATGGACTTCTTATGTTGCGTGATGTTAAAACCTAATATACGAAGCATATGCAGTGCGAAAGTCGACAAACAAGCAATTACTGAAGGGTGTATATGTGGGCCTGATTTGAATTAAATACGTCGGAAGCAGGTCTGGTTAGTCATTCAATGAAAACTGTTACGTGACCAACACAGTTTTGTAGCATGCCGTGTTGAAAGGTGATCAATTAACAAAATTGTTAGAATAGGTGATCAGAGAATAGATTATCTCTCTCTCTCGAAAGTATTCATATTAAAAAGAGGAAAAACTAGCGTGAACGCAACCTGACCCAAGCTAAGTGGCTTATTTAGCAAAGACTTACATTGTAATTTTGACTCACTGAAAACCTTTTTGGGAGATGTTTTCTTCTTTAAACAAAGAAAAAAGTTTTTCTACGTATAATAAGGAGTGAAGGTTTAAAGTTTCATCCCTCTAAGTTCATTGTTGCAGTCTGTGCGTGCAATACGTTGATACAAAGCCAGCAAGCTAGACCATCTTAAAAACTAGAGAAACATGTTGACATTTTTAGACAGTTTTGATAGACGGTTTCTAGAATGTTATTCGCCCATTTTGATTGTGTGACGAAATGGCTTGGAGATGTTTTTTTGCGTAGAGAGGGCAGGGATCAGTTTGAGGTTTAAATGTTGTTAGTTTTAATCGGAAGAAAGAAAGAGAGGAGAAAAAAATGGGGAAAAATCGCATGAGTGAGTGAAAGAAAGACTGAAGGTAAGAATGGATGAAGAAAAACAAGGGCTTGAATGAGGAAAGGGAGAGAGGAAATTGGAAGGAAAAAGAAAGGAAGGGACAAGAAAGGTGATTCAGGGTGAGAAATCGAAGGACGAAGGGAACCAAGGGAAATTTTTAAAGAAACGAGAAAAAAAAAGCTACGAGAAAGAAAGAAAGAAAGAAAGGATGGATGAATGAATAGATAGAGGGGGAAAGGAATCGTCGTGTCGAAAGATTGAACGAACGAAGTGATAACAATGTTACGAAAAGAGAGAAAAAGAAAGAAAACATGAGAGGCAGAAGAAAGAATGGACGGACAGAGAAAGAAAGAAAGAAAGAAAGAAAGAAAGAAAGAAAGAAAGAAAGAAAGAAAGAAAGAGAGAAATAAAGAAAGAAAGAAAGAAAGAAAGAAAGAAAGAATGAAAGAAGGAAAGAAAGAAAGAAAAAAGGAAAAAAGGAAAGGAAGAATACGAATGAGAAAAAAAGGAATGATGGTGCAAAACAAAAGGAAGAAAAAAGACACTAAAAACAAAAATGGCTTCCAGCAGAAAAGAGAGAACAGTGGACAAAAGAGAGAACGAGTCAAGCAGGAAAAACATTTAGAGAAGAAGAACGGGAAGAAATGAAGAAAAAAGAGGAACTTCTCTAAAAGAAAGAAAGAAAAAAACTGTTGAACAAATGAAAGCATGTTACAAAATTCGAAAGAAGAAAAACTTACGGATAATGAAAAGAAAAGATGAAGAAAAGCCAAATTGAAAAAACAAAGGAATGGAAGAAAAAAAAAGAGGAAAAAATTAGGAATAAAAAAATGATTAGTAAGCAATAACAAATACGGAATCAAAACAGGTATGGTCAGTCACTCAATAGAAAATGCCATGTAACAAACGTCTTTTGGCAGCACACCTTGTTGGGGATGATTAATTAAAAATTGGATCAAGGAATTGTCATGAAAAATAAGTTTTCTTCTCACACATTTTGTTTGGCAATTATCAGTAAGAAGTCTCAATTTAAAAAAACAAACAATTGTAAACGCTGCAAGACATTAACAAAAGACCAATTTAGCATAAACTTACATTGCAAATTGAAATCACCGCTGAAAAAAACTACTTAGGGGCCCCAAAAACCAATTATCCGTTTTCCTCCTAGACATAATAAGGAATAAATGTTCAAGTTTTCAACCCAGTAGCTTTATTTTTGCAGCCTGTACGAGCAACTTCTTCATAACAAGCCAGCTATATTAACTGAAGAAACCCACGTTGACAGTTTACTAATGGTAAATAAAGAAAAAAAGAAAGGAATAAAGATGAGGGAATGGCTGCGAGAATCTTTAACTGAAATCCTTGAGAGAAAATTATCCAGAAAAAAATTGTAGAAAAAAAAAAAAGGACGAAGGAATCAAAACACTCCCAGAAAAATAAAAAAACAAATTCTTTGTTAATATGGAATCAAAAACAAGAGAGAAACAGGAAATATATGGAAGAAAGATGGCTGAAGTGAAAGAAACAAACAAATGAATGACGAATGGAGAAAGAAGCCATTTTAATCAAAGGCATGTGGAGAACCAAAAGGATTCATGGTGTGTTGTGGAAAATGAATAAAAACGGAATTTTAAAAATAACAGAACATAGAAATAAATCAAGGCTAAGAAAATGGAAGAAGAAAAATCCACCAACAGAAAGTCAGTTAAAAACGTTAAGACTAAAAAGCCAGCTAAACAAATGAAAAGGAGGGAACGAAGTAAAGAAGAAGAAAAAAAATCTATCGTAGGTAAGAACAGATGACAAAGATCTTCCCTTTTAGCATAAAAAAAAATAATGGGTAGGAAATGTGCCTAAAAAGAAGCCACAAAACAACAACAAAGAAAAGAAGAAATCATACATTAGTGAACGCACAATGGCGAAAAACGTACCTTATAAGTCGCATTTCGCCCAGCGTAGCGCCAAGAAAAAAAGACTCTAATAATGGACGTCGCGAGACGAAAAAGCTTCGATAGTGACAAACTGACGACAACACGGCGACAGCTTTTACATTGGTGAACATTATTCAAATACATGACCGCTCCGCAGATGGCGTCGACAAATAAAAGATGTAACGTAGATATAACTTTTATGATTCAGCCAACACGAGAAAGCAAGCTAGAAGGAAGAAAGAGCTGCGAAAAAAAATTGAGTAACGACAAAATGGAGGTACAATACAAAACTAATTTTAAAATAATCACCAACCTTTCCGTTTTCTTCCAGTGAATCACGATAATGACTAAAAAATCGTGTCTTTGAAGAAGAAAGCAACACAGCTACACTTAGGGTGGTCATAAAAATTCAGGTTCATCAAACACACACGATAAAAAATAGGCTCGATCCAATCACAATAAAAATAGAAGCCTTTACCCAAGTGGTTCTCAAACTGTGTGCTGCAACACAATAGTGCACCGAGATTATCTCATAACTCTAGCTTTTTATCCATATGTGCGAGCATGTTTTTCGAGCCTTGAACTTCTCCAGTACGTGTAATGTGTCTGTCCTGACTCCGGCACAGAGTTGTCAAAGTGGTCGATTCATCGCGAAATTTAGTGAGATATCAATCTTTCTGGCAACAATAGAAAGGAAAGTGTGATGATTACGTACATTGGTATATTCATATTCATATTTCGTTAATTGACTGCTGTTTCTGCCTAATCCATTTCGTGCGTTTTATCTAATACAGTAATTTCATATATACATTATGTCCAAAGAGCATATATATATATATATATATATATATATATATAAGGACATGTATTCGGTGAATGTAAACTTTTCGTGTTTTTGCACTCTATCCAAGGGAAACAACCGGTTGCTGGCAAATGAAAGAGGCGCGAAATATGTAATTTCACCCGGTACATTTCCTTGTAAATATCATCTTTTATGTATTAATGGCTGTATTTATAGTGTTAACTATGGTTCAAAATCTATAAAGGACATATGTTTCCATTTGTTCTCTGTTTGTTTGTTACAAATGTGTCCAATAAATGCTTTATATACGCATATATATATATATATATATATATATATATATATATATATATACATAATGCATTATAACATATATATGCATTATATTTATATATGGATATGTACATATATATATATTTGAAGTTTTACTCTGAAACATGTTTATGTTGAATGTTGAATGCAGTGAACACTTCATGAAAAAATATACACATCGCAGATCAGATACCGCATTATCATATTGTATTTTTGATCAGTTTTATATATCTCGCATACCACTTTCCACCACCTTCAACAACACACTCCAACCTTTAGCACATATTATCAACAAGAGATAGAATATACTCATACTTAAAACAGATCTCAAAAATATATCCATTGATTTATGTGTCATCACCAACCTCAGACCCCAAAACATCAAAGACATGATTAGCAGCAACAATATAATAAACAATAAAGTCTCACATAACATCTCTAAAACCACTAAATTCCATCAACTGAGCAATGAAAGAAATAGTCTATGTTGCCACCACCTTAAGTATACCAACACCTTCGGTAGCTCTACCACAAGCGACAGTTTCTACATATACCATAGCACTAACTGTCGTTGCTGAAGCATTATATACTTCCTACAATGTAATAGATGCAATTTACAATACATATGCAAGTCCAAGCAGCAATTTAACATTAGACTTGATAACTACAGACACAGAATTAAATCACACAACTATCCCAGTCCACTTACCGGGGAACTACACTTTCGCACCTCCTAGACACATAGACACAGTTTCGCTTCAGTTGGTAGATTCACAATCATCGAAAAATTGAAAAAAAAATATACCCACTGACATAACTAAAATTCTAGAAAGACTTGAAGATATGTGGATCAACAACTTCATAACTCTCTCCCTCAATGGACTTAACACTAAACTTAACAACCCTAACTACACAGATCTGTAAATCATAATCCTCCCACTAATAATAACCTCACATCCACACTCTACCCTCTCTCAGGTATATCTAATATCAGGAACTTCACCGTCACTTAGACCCATAACAACTGAAACCTTTGTATGGTATTCAACTAGTACAAATCAGAGCCAACAAACTTTCAATGACCTGTAAGGTTAATATACATTAAGTTCCTTGACTTCATTACCCTACCATCTATAATATCCTTAACCTACCCACACAATCTAACACTAAACCACTTTCCTTCCACCCCGACAACTTGTGCTCTCTCCAAGACCTACTACTGCTGCTAACACCGCAGACTTCATCAATGACTGAACTAAGTCCTTACATATCAGGATGACCCTGAAAGATGGGATTTCAATTTTTGCAAATCAAAGCACAGAATCTGATGGTGAATTCAGGTTCCACAGTAAACTTTTAACCACCAAATGGTACACACACGGCACACGCTACTGAAGATGGGAATACCTCTCAAAGCATGTTTAGCTCATCAATGAAAACATTTACCGGTAACTAAACTAAGTTTCCATATAATTTAACTCCCGAGTTTGTCTCACATCCTATAGTACACATTATATATATATATATATATATATAGTGGTCAGTGTATTGTTTCGGATTATGACTCATCTGATAATATCAGATGGGAGTGCCATGTTTTTCCAATTGGAATTTTTTCAGTTTATTTCAACGTTTCGCCATTTCATTCTGGCTTTTTCACTTCGCTTTTCTTGTAGAAAAAACGCAGAATGAACTAGCGAAACGTCAAAATTAAGAAGTATCATTTGTACGCAACATCACTTCCTGAATGGTCATTTCAGCCTACGTATGTAAAAAGTTTCACACCTTTATTACTATATGTATGTACATATTCTAATTAGTACTTGTGCTGCTTACATCAAAAATACTTCTCACTGTGCTATCATGTGGTAAAGTTAGAGAACCACTAGTTGAAAGATAAAGCAGTGCACTTATTTATTTTTTAAATTCTTTTCTTAGACGAAAGATTCTCACTGGTTGTAGTATATTCATATGCATTTGTATGTTTACATCAGGTTCCAGGCGTTTATCATGAGAGATTGAGTGACAAGTCAATTCAGTACTCCGGTACTCTTCTTGGTACTTCAGCTGCCCTACAGGATTTCTAAGTGTCTTCGGAAATCGAACCCTGATCTCTGTTTCATAATCTACCATGGCTATACAGTGGTTCCTATTTCATATTGGTTTAACACATGGACTTTTTGGTGACCAGTGTCACCGACCAAGTAATTGTGGAGATTTCAACCTCACATTGCTTGGCCAACACTCCACAACTCAAAGAGATTTGGACCAATGCTGGTAATTCATCACAGGACGTTCCGGTAATTGCAACTGTGTGTTCGCTAACAAACCAATTAGTCGGGCTTTGTGACATGCATACACAAACGATGTGTACCAGGCTTTAATCTTTGTTAATCCGATAAAGTTAATCTCTCCATCTGCACAACAGTGACGTAAATGGTCTTATTGGACAGGAGGACTTTAATGGATATTGATGGGGGAGATATGGTGGTGAAAGACACAGCAGGACCGGCGAAGCCACAAGAGGCTTGTTCAGAAACAAAGGCATTCAAATACTGTATATAGTATAATCGAGTAAATGGGATGGGGGTTCATGGGGTCAGCTAATAAGGAATCCTTCTATTTAGCCCCAACTTCACAGCAATAATTACAAAGCGTACCACTGTCAGGCACAAGGACAAAAAAAATCAGAGATTGCCAATCGTTCAAGAAGGTCCTGCCTATCCTTCTACCGTGAAAATCAACGTTAGAAATCTTGGCCTTTACCTAGCCTTCGAGCCTGACATCAGATATCTGAAAGAAATTTGCAATTATTTTTGTCAGCAATCAGTCGCGTTCATAAGCGCAGCTGAGTCTATCAGAAAGTCAAATAAGGAATACAAAGATTGTTTGGGGTCAGTGATTCTGCTATTCTTGAAAATCTGCAATCGAAATATTGGGTTTCACCTGGATGGGACCACCATCCATTGATGCCCAAAGGTGATGTATAAATGTAAGCTACTAACTAAACGCTTTTCCACCGTGCTAACCTAAGCCATGACTACCAAGAATAATGAGCATGATTTTATTGAGCTTAATCTGACATAGGGCCACAAGTGTAGAACAACTGATGAGATTCGAACTATGTATACAATGCAAAGGCCTGCTAGACTAGTGAGGCTCACCTTTAACTTAATTTGGCACAGAGACACAAAAGTGGGGTATGTAGCGAGGTTTAGACTCATTATACCGTAGTGAAAATCTTCTACGCTAGTTTGCTAACCATTATCACAAAATCTTTCGAAAAAGTATCTATCCATCTTACATAATTTTTTTTTAAAGCCCAATTAGAAAAATAGTACCTTACCTCCTTTCACAATGTCTTTTATATAAACTTCGTAAACCGAACTAACTTCTCAGTCAAACACAATTCTTATAATTATTTCTTCTTCTCCCCCTTCTTCTTCTTCCTCTTCTTCTTGATCTCGTGAGATGCAGGATAGAATTATACAGGTAGATCGCTTAGTTTATGATAATGGTTCGGCATCTCCTTCCATTGGGAAATCACGCACTTATTCCAGTGTCCTTTTCCCGTTTAAAAAACTGTCAGCTATTGGGATCGCTATCAGCTGTGTCCAATCTCTTTCATGGTATGGATTGTTTACCCTCCCAATAGCAAAAGTTTAGGAGTTACAAGGAACTGTAAATAGGCTGAGAGACCTGGTTGATGCGATATTTTGGCAGATATCTTGCAGGACACCTAAAGAATGCACGCACTTGGTCATCGCGGATTGAACAGTCGTACTGTACTCAACCTCACTTAAAAAACCTGAACTGGGGAGTCTCTGTTCATTGCATGTGCGGTAATGCCTTTGTATTGTGTCGAGAGTTCAAATCTCAGCAGTTGCTCTACTCTTGTGGTTATCCGTAAGACAAAATTCAATGAAAACCTGCTCATATCTTTGTATAGTCTCGGCTTAGGTTAGCTGATTAGGTTTGCTCAAGAGGAAAGTAAAAAAAAATGTAGTTGTACGGTTTTTCTTTCGAATTTGACCAGCGGTGTTTATTCCTTTAATTCTTTCCTGAGCCGTTTGCTAGTTATCAATATCATTACAAACCCAGGGTTAAAAATTTGATTTCAGTTCACAAAACTATCATTGATTCGATAAGTATACTCATGTCAAATCAAATAAAAGCCAAATGATCGCGAATTAATCACCAATTGGGCTTTCCTTCCGAAAGTATTACTTACTTCCTGTCCGTCATTATCAAATCATTTTTTTTATCTTTGCTTTATCTTCAGTTATACAATTCTATATCGAATCGAAACTGTCATTGCGAAGACGTTATGTATTTAGAGTGGCTTTTTCTCGAAATGAAAATCAATTCATCGATTAGTCGAGAGTGCATTGTCTTCCAGTCAGACAACATCGTCCATCTTCGGAATTCTTGAATGGATCGATTCCACAAATCTGCATCGATCTCTTTCCTTCAACTTCACCCATTCATAATTTTCACCTGTTTTTCACCATCATTCTTCAATGGATCGTTACGGGATGATTATCTGGTCGATATTTAGAAGCGAACGATGAATCACTGAAAGCTATCGAGTGTACCCACAAAACACCTTATATTTAATCTGATACGCAAATAAGTTAACCAAGCGCAGCGTTTTCCGATTTTGGCGTTTAAGCCAGCCAGTTGAACACCACTTCATTCGATGAGGTTATATATCAGTAACATTGTAGTCACTGACATAACAAAATAAAATTCCAACGTGGATTACTTTGATGGCTGTATCGTCTACCATTCTCTTTTGTCAGCTCAATTCTCAAGACGGATATATTATCTGCATTTGGGAATTTTTTTACTACTCTATTGTCGCTAATATAGTCATGAAATTGTTAAAGATAAATCAGATAGTGATGAACTGCCAATCAGTTGCTATGGGTAAACAATTATCATGATATTTACCTACTTAAATACTGGCAGCTGTATCCTTTACAACACTGGCCTTAGATTCCATTTAGCAGTCAGAAACATTTTCACTAGGGAGGTCATCCAGTGCTTCATTGATGCTAATACAGTCACGTACTGTGACATCTCAGCCTCTTATATACTGTGCTGTCTCGTGATCTCTCCATGTGATGTCGAGCATGATTTTTTCATGTGCTCCTTGTATAGCCCACCGTTTAAGGGTTAATCTTTCAGTTAGGATCCATGTTCCAGCTCCATAGGTGACTATCGGAAGGATGCATTGGTTGTATATCCTATTTTTAGGACTAGTTGGATTTTGTTGCTCTAACGAAAACTAACCAACCTAGACTGATTCTTCGCTTGATTTCATCTTCTTTAATGATTCCATGAAGATTCGTTGTCCCAGTCAGATGTAGTGGTCTACTTTCTCCAGTTCTGCGTTTCCAATTTTGTCTATTGTGTTGGTTGTACATGACATTTATTTTCCAGAAGTTCATTTGAAGAAAAACTTTCTTCCTTCTTTCATTCTGTTCGTCTAGCATTATTTGGATGTCATAAAGGAAAATCTGAGGTTGTTCAGATATTTGCCGTCTATTCTGATTCCTTTATTTTCCCAAGTATAGGTTTAAGAGGACGATCTCGAGACAGGCTGTGAAGAGTTTTGGTGAATTGGTATCACCTTGTCATATCCGTTTATCAAAATGTATGGGCGCAGAATCTTCATGTAGCCTGATGAAGAGACTGCCATGTCGTATGTGTTGTAATACTCTGAAATATGCTGTGTCTACGCTTTGTTGAAAGATTGCATCAATAAACATGGGGATTTCCAGTCGAGTCGAAGGCTTTCTTGAAGTCAACAAATGCTATAGCAAGTGGCAATTCATATTATGTTGCTTCCTGTTTTAGATGATTTACCGAGTGGAGTAGGTTAATTGTTGAGTAGCTACTACTAAAACCAGTTTGTTCCTGCAGTTGGTTTTCATCGTTCTTTGCAGGTTCGATTGGTAAAAACGTTTATAGATGCAGTTGAGTAGGCTTATTGGCATATAGTTGGGAGATTTTTCAACATTATGATTGCAATGTCCCGGTCTTCTCTGAGGTTTTGCTTTGTTTGAGGCATAAGTTGAATAGAATGGCTCTTCTCGCAGTGATGACTTTACCAGCTTTTCTGGGTAAATCGATGGTGATGCTCTCTGGGCCATGGACACTTTTTGCTTGTTTGATGGTTCGCTTCACTTCAAACAGAATAACTCGGTAAGAATCCACAGATGTTACTTGAATAAACAATCATGTGGCATTAATTTGGAAAATGCTGCTTTTTGCCGGACTCAGTTGTAAGAATTCGAAACCTAACATTGATAGTCTAAAAACAATCTATTCTTGTTGAATATTGACGCTTCATTTCTGAGAGGAGAGGTAGGGAGAGAAAAAGAGAGGGGAGCGGCTTCGATAAGTGGTACTTCAAATGAAATTAAAGATGCTTTCACGTTATTTTTGCATTTAATAAAGATGAAGTCATAGAGAATCTATTTGTGACAGACATAGTATTTGGCGACAAACTGCAATATAGACTTGTTACTTTTAAAAATAAAGGTTTGGCTTTTAACTGAATGCAGACCAATCTGGAAATTACTGCTTTTAGTCGGACTGGGTTACTTAAAGACTCACCCAAAACGACGTGTTTAAACGAGCTTGCTAGACATTGAACTGAGAATACAGCTAAACCTTTTTATATAGGTTACGTTATAATTAGATAACACCAAAAAGAGAGATTCAAAGAGTTAAACCGTGGACAATTTAGCCAGAAAAATCATCGATCCAATATGCTTTTAAGTCAGTACGACTATTGTCTCTGGTGAGCTAGATTCGCTGCGGACAAATACAACAAAAAGTCAATTTTATTGCTTTTGTCTATTAATTAAGTGGTTTCAAGTTATAGCAAGAGTACTCTTTCGGTTTTCTTTTTATCTTCAGATTGAATCGTACCAGAATCCATTAGTGCCTTTACCTGCAGCGTCCACCCACGCATCACCGATGGAGGATAGCAAAGGGAATGAGGACACACACACACGCATGCATGCAAATGCGCAGAAATGCAGAGAGAGAGGGAAGTACAAGAAAATCAATTTCGCATCGTAGCTAATATATATACACACATATATATATATATATATATATATATATATGTATATATATATATATATATATATATATTAGAATAATTAACTGTTCTATCAAGGAAGTGTTAGTTTTCAAGGGTTACCAGTTATGCATGATTTTCGTAGTGATTATTTTACCTAGAATCATCGATAAGAGTGCTCGATGACTCAATATAGTGAAACCTGAGTTTTAAGATAGATTTTGTCAGAGTAAAAAGAAACTTAGGAGAAAGAAACCGGCGCAGTATTTCAGTGCAAGTCTAACAACTCCTCAGGGGAATAATTTTTTTTTTCACACTTTTTTGTCTATTACAACACATACACACACACACACACACACACACGTACACACACACACATATATATTGTCTCCTTTTTCTCGGGTCGCTGCAGATAACACTTGACTTTTCCACTGGGGGGTACAAATTTTGCAGATAAAAGTTTCTCTCGCCTACCATTCCAAACAGTGCACTCTTCCCGATAAACGATTTCAGTATTCTTTTTTTCTCTTTTCTAAAGGAGAACATCTCAATCCAACTATAACTGTGATTTTTTTCTGCTGGGATAAACGAATGCTTTCGGCTATTCGTTTAACTATTTTCAATGTCTGAGCAATCGATGAAGTTACTTCTATTAAACTACTGTTTTTGCAATTCTAAAGTAAACAGAATAATCTTGGAAAGGTAATAAGCTCATATAATAATTAAAGAATAAGGTAAAATCTTGATAATGGTTTGGATTTCAATAATAACTGAACAAAGAGCCAGAGACACATAATCAAAGCATTTTGGGTAGTGATTAAACAAATGTTGATTCTTACGTTTATTACATTATGATATGTAGAAATGTTCCCATCATTCCGACATAGCGAAAATAATCCTCAGAGAATTACGTGAATATAAGGACCTCTGAGACTATTTAACCAGAAAAACAAACCTAGTCAACGATTGGAAAAGGAAAGAATGACGTAAGGGTGATATTTACACTGCTTTTCTCTGTTGGGGGTTCCGGTGGCTTAATCAGCTAACGCCGACCATGACTACGTAGGCGCTCGCAGGGAAAAGACAGTGGGTTCGAATCCTATCCGGGCTCATATCTTCATTTTTAGGTCATCGCCGTTGTTTTACTTACGTAAATAATCGTGTCCGGGCAAAATTTTGATCCTAAACTGAGTACCTTTCGGTCAGTGTCCTGAGGGTGAAATCGTTGGGTGGCCAAGACATATCAATGCGAGAATCGTAAAGAGGATTTCCCCGCCAAGCGCAAAGCAAGCGAAAAGCTACTGTGTAACAAATAGCAATAATCAAGGCAAGAGAAGAAGTGCAGCACAGTAAACAGTAAATCGACTTATGTTACTTCGGGCTTCGTAGATGTAGGCCAGTTTGAGTATTCATGCTAATTAATATCTATTGCCGAAAGTGTATTTAACACACAACATGGCCTGTAATAAAGAAAAACAATCTCCAACTCTTATAAGTCTCGCTCTCTCTTGAATAATTTGAATTTAGGGTGTGAGTGCATCGTTTTTTTGTGTGTGGAAGTGATGGCACCAGGACTGTGGGTCCGGTGGGGAGCTCTCAGTCTTATCTTTCATAAGGAAGTTACGCTGTCGCTAACCATTTACCTCAAAAGCATACAGGACAAGATACATCCGCTAATGACCACATCGTTTACTAAGGCAGAAACATCTTCCAGCAGGACAATACACCTTACCACACAGCACAAGTTGTACTGCATTTTATAATTTTCTACTAACGGGAGGTAAATCATCTCCACAATGTAAAACATAACAAGCAGTGAACAACAACTAAACAAGGAGTAGAAAAAAAGTTTTTTTAAAAAACAACATGCAAGTGTGATAAAAGGGTTTTCCATCCAGAAAAATAGGCCCCCACCAAAACACCCTAAATAGGGATCTAAAATTGATAAATCAGTAGCTTGAAGGAAACCAAACTGGCTCGAGACATTAACGTGTATGTGTCGCAAATTATTTATTTCATCATATATTGAGTTCTACTCTAACATGACGCAGCGTTCAATGATGGGCATTAATGAAATAAACCAATCATATATCCAAAATTGCATTTTGTTATATCGTATCGTATATTGTCCCTGATTTGTACTTATAAACATACATATATATATATATATATATATATATATATATATATATATATATATATATATATATATATATATATATATATATATATATATATATATATATGTATATATATATATATATATGCTGGGGAGCAATGTTAATTTGACTGCTTTGTTTTTAAATCTGCAAACTATTGCTCGCAGGTAAGAAGCTTATGAAACCAGCAAGAAATATTCACACATACGAGCACATTGAAATTCTTTGTGAAACATCGGGGAAAAATACTGAAAAAAAATTACATAAATTACATTAAAGATATTGTGAAATAATTGACTCAAATGATATGAATTTGATATTTTTTAATGAATTAAGTGTTTAAAGCTTTTAAGCTTTCTCTCTCTCTCTCTCTCTCTCTATATATATATATATATATATATATATATATATATATATATATACATATATATATATATATATATATATATATATATATATATATATATATATATATATGTATGTATATATGTGTGTGTGTATTGAATAGCATATACTGATTCATTAAATTGAATTTTTTCCCATTTCTATAATGATGGAAAGAAAATAATTGAAAAGAAAAGAATCTCTTGAGAAGGAAAACACAAATTATTTTTCAAAGCTGTTATCTCCTCCAACTACAATAACAGCAAATAATAAAAACAGATTTGAAGGAGTCTCATCAACAGTCTCCCTGACTTGAATGCTTTGAACCTGCCTGGTTGTTGAGGGCACGCCTACAACAAAAGGTGTGTTTGGGGTGATTGGGGCTGTTGATGCTAGAATCTCATCAGCGCGTGTAAAGAACACGAGCTTCCCTCGTTATCGATTTTGCGAGGGAAATCGACACGCACAACGAAAAGAAATGAAAATACATCTCGTTAGTCACTCAATAGAAACCGTCACAGGACCAATATCTTTCTGGTTGCATGCCTTGTCGATGGTGGAAAAAGAGTGATCAATGAATGTGACCACTTTAGCCATTTGTTTTTGCAGTTATCATTGAAAGAGTGCGATTAAAGAAACAGCAAAAATAAACAAGCTTCAATGGAACCATCTATTACTGGAAGAATCTTTAGTTGAGACCTCCTTGATTCGTTGCCTTCAGAATACTTATCGTCTCGAATCCCTAAACAGTTTATATCCTGTATCCCCCACAAAAAACAACCCTAAACAGGCGGACTTCCATATCTGTGTTCGCAAATCAAGCTGCAGTTTGAAATTTTGTTTTCGTTTCTTCCTACTGATAAACATTGCACACACACGCATATATATATATATATATATATATATATATATATATATATATATATATATATATACTTAGAATTATTCCGTAGCCTTTTCTCAATGATACATATACATATACATATATATATATATATATATATATATATATATATATATATATATATATATATATATATATATATATATATATATATACGTGTGTGTAGATGATAATGAGGAAAATAGTTGTATTTTAATCAAATCTATTATACTCGAATATTTCTTGTTCCAGCTTCATTGAAGTTTTTCAAATGAAACAATATTGAAATATTCGTTCACTTCGAGTAACAACGCCTTGTGACATCATAACTCGTGAGTGGCAAACATCGAGTATTTAGAATTAGATATGTAAGCATATACATGTATATGTAAAAGGATGTCTCAGAAAATGTATACACAATTTTACTGGTGGGAATTCAAAAAATATTTCTTCTTTTTAAAATACAGCCGATTATTTAAAAAAAAAAACGCTGAAATCGAGACGAGGCCTTGGGAGAATGCAGTTCATCCTAAGGTGCTATTGGAAGTGCAAAAATGTGGCTGAAAAAAAAAAATTTTTAGAAAAGAATTTCGAATGGATCCACCAACAAGACTTAATATTCCTTGCATTAGAGTTTGAAGTAGAATGATCCGTTCAAAACGCCCTCAAACATCGCTCTGGAAGACTGCAGACGTCCACGGGAGAAAGAGGGGTGATGGAAACATAGCATCGATCTCCAAGAAAATCTATGCTACGAACAGTTCGTGGGATATTTGGAAAGATATTGTCCATCGCATTTTGAGGCACAATATTTGGAAATATTCCATTCAGACATTGTTCCATTTCTTCTAAGAAGATGATCCTATCCAGGAACAATAGATGAGACTGAAGCCGTTCAAATCCCAAATAAACTGATTTATGATATTTTCCACTCTATGAAACTGCATTGTCAACCATGTCTGGGCGGGAATAGCAAACTGTGGGAACACATGATTACGCTTTCTCTTTAATTCTAATTAAAATCTTGGGCGCGTCTTAATTGACATGTATTAATAAATATTCGAAGTGTGTAGACATTTAATTCATCTATTATGAGCTACTCTAGTAGTGCTCTTCAAACTCTGGAATGGAACATTGTGGTGGATGGGGAATCGTGTGTAAGTAAAATATATCACTCAATTCGGTCCTGCTGACCGTCCAGTTCTGCGTAGGGAAGTGTTAAAATGTCTGCCTCTGATTCTGAAGCAAATTTTTGATCTCACCAAGCGGTACTGGAAGGGATAATGGATAGTCTATAGCCACTGTGAAGAGTTGTAATACAAAGAAACTGCTGTCTGTGGATGACACAATTATTACTTTTATATATATATATATTTATTATATATATATATATATATATATATATATATATATATATAGTGGGGAGCAATGTTAATATATATATATATATATATATATATATATGTATAAATATGTGTGTGTGCTTGAGTGCGTACCTCGCACGAATGAATCACCGTGTGTATTCCAGAACTAATTATCTGAAAAATCTTTTACTTTTTCGGGGGTAGGGGTCGGGAGCATGCAGTATTGAGAGTAAGAAGTTGAAAAATCTCAATGTTAGGAGGAAAATTAATATCATAAACGCGATATATCACATTAAAAAATGATACACATGCAGGCAGTAACACCAGTCGAAGAGGCCAGAGTGAGAGACGAGAAACTAATAGAAAGTATACTGGCCGAAGCTATCTGGACCTCACTTGCACTCAAGTGAACCATAGAAAGCTGAAAAATATTCCGGTAAAAAGACCATGTTTCGACTTGCCAACAGTCAAGGTTTTTTTCAGCATTACTAAGATTTTAAACACTCAGATAAGAACACAGATGTTCTAAAGCAGCAAAAGATGTTCGATTGGCCGAGTCCGTGTCCTGTTTTAAATCCAATTGACCACTTGTGGGTCATACTCAAACGGAAAGTAGAATAACGATTGCCGTCCTAAAACACACATTTTAAAAATGCATACTGTCGGAGTGGAAATACATTCTTATTGGAGCAAATATAGCCAAGTTATCAAGACTGGTTGTCAAGACAAGTATTAGCAACAAAAAAAGCTGTCATAGTCATCATCATCATCATCATCATACTTTTAACGTCATTGGACATAGACCTTCCTGAAGATTCGCCAAAATTCTTTATCATGGGCGTTGTGGAGCCAGTATTTTTTAAATTTGTCTAGTTCATCTCTCCATCTTGTATTTTGTCGGCCTCAGTTTTGCCTGTGATCTCTGAGATCAATGGTGTGAGTAGTGATGTCCATCAATTATATTTCATTCTTGCAATATGGCCTGCCTCTTACAATTTAGTTTTCTAATAGATTCTATGATGTCTCTGACTCCTGTTGTCTTCCTTATATACTGTGCAGTTTTGTGATCTCTCCATGCGAGGTTGAGCATCTATTTAATCACTGTCCCACCACAGCAATATGTGACACAAGGTCAGGCTTAACGTGGGAAGAAATAGGAACAACCCTTCCAAAAATGGCTCCAGGGGACACAGTTACCGTTGAAAAGCTCATCGTAATGACTACACAAGGTCACCTGCGAAAGCATCCACCAGGGGATATGCTCCTTTAAGTGCAATGGAGGCCTCCCGATGCACTTAGTAAACGCAGCTTCAGTAAAACCTCATTGGCCAACGTTTGCACCGGCGCACTCGGTCTTTGATGTCAACCCACACACAATCTCCGGCCCATTCGACGGGCAAGAGTCAGTACAGACTCCTTGGGCGCTGCTGTGGAACAGATACTACACTTTGATCCCGGAAATCAGGCCAGAAAAATTTGTGGTTGCGCAGTATCGGCTCATGTGCGCGTTGCATGCTTCTCAGTTTGCAAGTCTGTCTCTTAGTTAAGTTCCATAAGTGACTATTAGGGGGATAGTAGACATCAATATAAAAAAAAGTTTTTTTTCGTAAGGGTGTATTCATTTTTGACCGGCAAAATACTAATATTTCTGGCAACAAAGTTTCAATGCTTTGTCATGAATAATGCCGGGAAATATCCGTGGTGATTCCGTAATGTTTCTAAAGGGAAAAATAAGATCCTGCTGAAGTTTGCTTTAGAAGAAAATGAACTTTTTATATAAAAAAAAACGCTTGAATGTACTCATTCATTGGCAACACAATGTATATAGCTTTATATATATGAGTGCGTGTGTGTATGTGTATGTGTGGTTGTATCTCTCTCTATATATATACATATATATGTGTATGTATATATATATATATATATATATATGTATGTATGTATACATATATATGTATATTGTTAAACATTCTTGTGCATGTATATATGTGTTTGTGTTCGTACATGATTGTTTGATATATTCTCATTCCTGTATGTAGATATACATGTATATATATATATTAGAAAAGGTACAAGACAGTAATAGGTATATTGGGTGTTTATACTCTCTCTTCTCTCTCTCTCTCTCACTCACTGTCTCTCTCTCTCTCTCTCACACACACACACACACACACTTTCTCTCTCTGTACATAGATACATGTATATATATAAACATATATGTGTGTATATTCATATATATATATACATGGATAGGTAGATAACGAAAGCCTAAACCTATGTGTGTGTGTGTGTGTGCGTGTGCATGCTTGTAGGTAAGTATGCATTTATATATAAATATATGTGTATATACGTGTGCGCATGATCATCTCTGTATATGTATGTTAATTTGTCGTTGATATACACATGTAGATATCCCTCTTTTTATTTTTTCTGGCTTTCTTACTGCTTTTAATTCCCTCTTTTGTATTTGGCGTTTCTAATTGAATCTATGTTTATTGATTAGAGAACGAAATCAAAGAAAATACGAAATAAATAAAATGTGAAAAAAAAAAATCAGAGTGAGAAAGGTTGTTTTACCAGAAGGTTGGTAAGTACATTCCCCATCATTTACGCGAGATTTTATTTTATCCATCACATATACGTAATTTTTTTTCCGTTTTTTTTTGTTTTTCAATCTCCTCCCTTGTCATCAGAGTGGGGCCACTAAGTCCAATGCTGGGTCGGAGTTGGAGGACAATAATAGACAACACTATTTTGGAATGTATCCAATAAACTCTTTTTGCCTGGTCTATTTCGTTCGCCGCAGCTCAAAATAAAGCCGATTCAGCCCGTTTTTATGGTTTCCAATTCGGAATTATCAGCTTGTTGCACATGAAATGTCGGTTTCTCCACATCATGGAAAGTAATGCTGAAATCAGAAATGCATATCTGCAGAATGTGAATCGAGATAAGATTCATTGTTGTTGTTGTTGTTGTTGGCAGTTTTGAGTTCTCAACTGTAACATTTGTAAAAATATGTCAATCCATGAAGACTTCAAATCGGAACGTAATGCTGCTCAAGATGCTGATAACGTCAACAAAGAATTAATATTGAACACTATTCCAGTGTAAATTATTCTGCGTTGATTTGGTTGGTTCAAGTCGGGAAATGTCAATATCAATGATGAGCCACAAGGGAGTTTCAAATCTGTTATCAATGAGATAGCATTATCAACAGCAGAGGCTAACGACACAAAAAACATCGGTGCAGACGCTTTCTGGAGATTTTGAGACTTTGACAGTGATCACATCACTTGATTTAAAGGCAATAGGAAATGTTAAGAAGTCGAAAAAAATGGGTCCTTGATTAACTGAATGAAACGTTCTATGACAGTGCAATAATACCTATCAGTTGGCTGTGTGTAGGCTTCGAGAATCGGGATATGAAATCATGTATCATTATCATTCATATTAAAAACTGTCAACCAAAGGTGTCACCAAAAATATAAAGATAGGTTTCTTCAGTTTTTGAATCGGTTTGACTGAAGGGTTATATATGTCATATATACAGGCTGCATCAAAAGAACCATAGGACTGATGATTTCGATTGGTACTCCTCATTATGTCCAGAAATCTTTTTTTTAAATCCACCCCATGGTTTTTTGTGTGTGGGGTTCAACTTGCAATGTAAGCTCATGCTAAATTGAAAGTTTTTATTTTCCTCTGTCCAACAAAAAGGGAGATAAGTAGTTTCTTCATTGATCACTCAATATTCCATGATTTTTTCACTTCATTACCTCCCATACGGCATGCTGCCAGAGTACATTGGTCACATGGTTGTTTCTTTTGAGTGACTTACTAGACCTGTTCAAATGATATTCTCCTAACAGATTATCATCTTTTCGTGCGTATTGAACGATTATATGAATTATAAAAGGTCATTTAAAAGGGAAGCAATAATTCATTCCTATGCTGAAATTGTGACCACTATATGTATTGAATCAGAGGCGAATAAAACAAAACGTTTGAATGACTCATTTGAACAGGGAAAATGATTTTTGCCTGGGCAAAAATGTCGGCCGTTGATTTTACAAACAATGACCGCACTCATATTGCAAATGTGATGCAACAAACGATAATCAAACTTGGTTGAGATGTTCTACACGCGATGCACTCTCCCAGTGGTCACTTTTATACCATTACTTGTTTTGCTCAAAGCAATAGTACTTGTCGGATTAGTGGTTTCAACAATTTTGAATCTAAGGAGTGGTTTTTAAAGTTTACCTACCCCCTGCTGGAAAAAACCTAGACGCCTGGAGAATGATCTTTTACTTGAACTTATGGGATGGAACATCAATCTTCACTTGAACACATGACTTTCTATTCTTGTTCGATTTGGAAAAATTCATTTTTGACTGGATAATCATTTGTGATGGAAAATATATTGATAGTCGGCGTCTAAAAGGAATGGAAATTTAGGACAGCTTTTAACATTTCAATTCAAACAAAATCTCTTTAGGGAAAATATCATCCTCTCTATTTTGTAAAATTCAAAGATAATTTCTGGTTTTGGATTGTTGGACCCCGGATAAAAGTTAATGTGCAATGCTACAATGAGCAGTTGGCTCGTTTGAATTGAAAAAAAATCGTACAGAACTGATGTCCCCCCCCCCCTCCACCTCCTGAGAGAAGCCAGTAGATGATTCGAATCTATAACAACGTCTGTCTTTGTGTTACAAATGTGATGCAGAAAATGGAGGTCGAGTCGGGATGAGAATTTCTACACACGGCGTATCATGTAGACATCTTATCTTCAAGCTATTTCTAGTTTCATTGCAAGCAGCGCTCCTGATTTTGACATCAGTTCCGGTAATTTTCAGGAAATTGAGATAATAATTCAAAGAATACATAGAAGCAGAAGTAGAATTATCGTTTTATGATGGAATACACAGTTGAAGTTTAAGGTAGCATAAGGTCAACAAAATCCAAAGAATTGTGAAAGATGATGCCATGAATCTATACGAATGGAAGAATACTGGACACTTTTGCGTCAATCTAATAAATAACCCTGTACAGGAAACAAGCGCAAAGTCATCGTTACAACTACATTACAAATTGTACAGACGTCTTGCCTTCGTTTTATTCAATACTATTGAAAGACCCGTTCTGAGTTTTCTATCGAAAGAAAGCCAAGGTTGAATTTACAAAGAAATCAAGAGACTAGAAGTGATTCTCAAAAGGTAGGTGCTTGGCTCTCAGGCGAGGAATTTCCTAATGAGAGAAATTTTAGCCAGAAGAGGAAATATAGATTAATTGCGGTCGACAGGGGACGTAATAATGCAAAGTCTGTTGCTGGACAAGGACCTTCCCCAAGATCCGCCATGATCGTGGGCGTTGTGGTGTCAATATCTACTGAACGTGTCTAAATAGTCAAGCCATCATATTTTTTGCTGGACACAATTTTGCATATGATCGTTATGGATCTACGTTGTGCGTCATGGTGTTCGGCAGTTGTCAGATATTCTTGCAGCATAGTCTGCAAATTTTATGTAATTCTAATAATCTTTTCGTATGTGCATTGTATATTTCTCAGTTTGAGAGACAAACATTTAGTTAGGTTCCATGTTTCCACTCCATAGAAGACTATCGGGAGGGCACATTGGTTGTAAGCCCTTCTTTTCAAAACTGATAGGATCTTTTTGTTCTTGAATGTTGAGCTTGCCCTACTGAAAAATTGCCGATTCAGAATGATTCTGCGTTGGATTCATTATTTTTCCCGAGGATTTCATGTAGATTCTCTGTATTAGGTAGACGTAGTGGTATACTTTCGTTAGCTCTGCATTTTCGTTTTCGATCGTCGGGTCTTTGTTCCCAACTTACCAGTTGTACATAAAGTGTGTTTTACTGAAGTTTATGTAAACACCCACCTTTTTGCTTTCTTAGCTCAGTTCATCTAACATTATATGAAGAGACATTTACTAGATAGCGATTAAAAACAAGGGAGGTATTGATGAAACCGTGGATCACAAGAAGTGGGATACATCCATAGAGTCTGATAACCACTGAATTAGAGGGAGATTTACATTTCGATATATCTTCATATATTCTCTATTCAAACAAAAGGCACTCTCTTGAAACGTATTGTTATTATTTGAACTTTGACCGTCGGGTCGCAAATAAGAGCTTCCAGTTTCGTTTTTTCTTGTCAGTATATTTTATTCATCTATTTGGTTTTTACGTACTTATTTATTACTTTCCTATCACTGCTAACCTTAAGTTATTTTCGCTTTTTTTTTTACTTATTTCTTTCTTCTTCTTTTACTTTTCATTTACTAGAGACAGTACCCCGCCCTATTCTGGCAACGACCCAACTTGATGTTACAAGCGACTGGGCGTGACCTATGGAGAAAAACATTGTTGGGCCGGTATCAAAGAAGGACAACAAAAAACTTAAAGACAGGAGAAAGAAGCCAACAAGGACGGACTGTATCGAAGAATAACAGGTCTGGTTGGTCATTCAATAGAAACCGTCATGTGACCAACATCTTTTGGCAGTATGTGATGTTGAGGGTGATCAATCGAGAAAAAAGAGAAACAGCCGATCTCTGAGTTAGTAAATTCTCTCGGCTTCTCTTGGCAGTCCTCGGTTAGAAAATCTGTTATTTTTTTTTTAAAGAAAAATTAGTATGAATGCTGCCTGACACGATCTTTGGTATCAATTAAACATTCAACTCATCCTCCTCATCATCATCATCAGTCTTTTAACGTCCGTCGTTGGACATAGACCTTCTCCAGTATTCGCCTCAATTCTCTATCATAACTTATATTGTACATCTAAAAACCTATCTGGGGGAGGATTTCTCAAAGAAAAAAAACAAAAGAAGCATTTTTCAGTCTTGTTGCTCAATTGGCACGACTTGTACACGGGATACATACGTATTCGATTTTTCAAAGAACAAAAGATGTTTTTTTTGTTTTTTGTCTTGTAGATTCGATTAGGTATGAAAATACCGGAATCTTAGCAAACCCTGATTCCTTAGGTGGTAAGTATAATTACGTTGACACTTAACCAGCGAGACAGACCGGAAAAACAAACCTATGCTGACAATTTTGGTGACAGTCTTGGTTGACGCTTTCTAATGCTGAAAAAGACAGACAACATTGGAAACTTGACTGACAATCGATTTATAACCGAGTGTTTGCACGTCAATGAACAAATCGATTTTGAAGAGGAAAAAGTAAGGTGGAAAAAAATAAGAGGGAATAAAGAATAAAAAAAACGAGATACACGTAGGCAAACGAGTTGAATTTTAAACTTTAGGAGTGTAGACATTGACAAGACAGAGTTTTTTCTTTATCATTCTTATTCGGAGAGAATTCATGTCAGAGTGAAGAAGTCAACGATCTTATTTGAAAGGACACAAATAAGTGAATCGATCCCAATCTTCTTTTCAGAAACTCACACACTCACAGACTCTCTCTCTCACTCTCTCTCTCTCTCTCTCTCTCTTTCTCTCTCTCTTTCTCACTGACACAAACTCTTATATATATATATATATATCGCCAGCCTTTTAGCGACTGTCGTCGGACACAGACCCTCCCCAAGATGCACCGGACTACTCTATCGTGGGCGTCACGGGGCAAGTACTTCCTAGATGTGTGTATCTCATCATACAATCTTACTTTTTTGTCGGAAATAATCTCTGAGGATCTCTGTTGAGTATAGTGATATCCAGCACTGCTCCGATATTCTTGCAACGTCCAACCCATGGCCCTAAATATGTATATATATATATATATATATATATATATATATATATATATATTGATAATGGTGTCATCCGCAGATAGCTGTTTCGTTGTATTACAATTCTTCAGTGTGGCTATAGACTCGACATATATATATATATATATATATATATATAAGTCTGCTGCCCGACACGTAGTTATAGCTGAAATTTCATCACAGAAATTCACTCAAAATGTTTGATTTATGCGATTAATTTGCCACTTGATTAACGGCATTGGCAATGAAGAAGGTTGTGTTGTGAAATAGATATTTCTTGCATGAAGAATACTCCTACCATTTTCAGGCATCAGACTTCTGTTGTACCTACATATCGAAAGATCTGCAAGGAACGTGAAACCCTTTCTAAATCGATGTGTGAAATCCCAAGCCATCTGTTTTGAGAAACATAAACAGCAGATATATACAATGAATGAACAGGACGATATTTGCCTATGATATAGTAACCCAGGCCCTAAACTTCTCAGCTAGACTCAAATGCTTGGAGCGATGCTGCATTAAAACAACCACTCATTGGACAAATCCTCGATTCCTGCAGCTGCCCATTTCTTTAATAGTTTATTTACGCTGTCTAGGCCAACTGGCATATTCATTGCTTAAAAACGAGATGTCAATTCAAATAGAGTTTATTATAAAACTAACCCCTTTATAATCACATATATCGGTAATATTTACGAAACACGCATTCTAACGGCAGGTTTGTTTTTATATTCTCATTAGTATAATTACTTCTTGGTTCATTTATTTTATTGGCAAAGCCATAACCCGTACATGGAACATTAGGCAGTGGAAGAGTAATAAAAAGTTATTTGCTTGCACTTTGTTTTTTTTAGCATTCATTCACTTTGTAATAAAGCCACCCGTTATAACGGCAAATTCATCATCACGGCATTCCTAATACCCCAGAGTGCTTAATAATGTGCACTCTCTGAACACTCATTTTATGAATTTGTCTTAGAATTTGGCACAAAGAATAATATTGTAACCAATGCATCCTCCCGTTATTCACCTCCGTCGTTGGAACATGAAACCTACCCAAGAGACAGACCCACAAATTGAGAAGCATGCAACTTGCACAGGGTAAATTCATGCTCAACCTCACATGGATAGAACAGGAGTCCGAGACATCGTAGAATCTATTTGAAAACTTAAATGGTAATGGGCAGGTCATGTTGCATGAATGGCGGACAACCGATGGATATCGCGACTCACAACATGGATCCCCAGAGATCACGGGCGAAACCGAGGCCGACAAAATACAAGATGGAGAGATGAACAAGACAAATTTAGAAAATACTGGCTCTTTGACGCCCATGATAGAGAAATGTGGCAGATCCTAGGGAATGTCTATATCCGCCGATGGATGTTAAAAGATTGATGATGATGATGATGATGAAGCAAGACAAATGATCACTTTTCTGAGTAATCAAGTCAGGAATACAGTCTTTGAAAATTAAGTTACTTGGATGGATTTTCAAAGATAAGCCTGGAAGAGAGGCCACAGATGCAGTAGTCGGATCTCACAGATTATTTTAAAAGCCTAAACTTTGAAAGATCATTATTTTAAAGCTGCCTCCTTCAGAACTTACTTTCTAAACCGCACTTTCAATTACAAACAATTTTTTTAGCAGCCTATTTTTCTTTAAAAACTGTTTTGATACGTCGGTCAGTCAGTGACGTATGAGCTAAATTCAAGAATCTCCTAAATAGTTGAATCTCTAAATTTTGTTTCGGCATGACAGTCAACCAAGTCAGTGATGGTCATAGGCGCTAGAGATGCTAGGGCAACTTGAAGCAAAGGAGACATCCCAAACCAGCCATAACGTGAATCATCCATGTATGTCCGGTAGCACTGACACGATTATACATGAATTCAACAAAAAAACTCAATATTACACGATCAGAAAATCTTACAAATAAATTCATGCGATCCCAATACTTTTTATGCAATGTTCTGACCCGACGAAATATTTTCCTGAAGGTTTTTTTTTTCATGGAATAAAAAATCAGAAAATCTCCAAAAATAGGATAAAATTTTTAGAAAATATCTATTTGAGCAATCACGTGAATATGTAAGATTCTCCGCCTTACTTTGTGTATGATAGAGCCGTCACAAATTTAAATCAATTAATTTCTTTAATTCAAAGAATCTAAAGAAGAGTTTTTGCGAGAAGTCTCTGTGAGTACTCGTGCAATAATGCAAGGCTAAATGGCTAGTCCTATGGCCCTACCATAATAACGACAACTGGATGAAAGGGAGGAATACAGTGCCACCCTGTTCGTTGTTTTGAAGCTTCAACAATCGTGGTTACAATGATTTAACAATAATAGAAAAAGAAAGCCATAACTATCAACTCTGAGGAAGAGACTTCCCTTCTTTCCTCGACGATTCTTCCAGACGAACTACCATTACTACCACTACTAATTTTCACTCAACTTTCTAAAGAGAAGCAGGGGGTTGAGCTTTTGGGGAAAAAATAAAACTGCAGCTTGAATGACGTCATCACCTGATCGAGCATCACGTGACTTTCCATCAGCAAAAAATTTAAACGAAATATTGTCTTGGGAACCACAACAGCAAATTAACGAAAAATGAATAAATAAAGCTTGAGTGAAAGCAAGAAAAAAAAAACTCAAAGAAAATAGCAGATAGGAGATAATTCTCACATTTCGACGGAAGCTTACTGAGAACAATGATATATTTCCCATGTGTTCAATACGCATGCGCAACTGATTTGCTCGAGGACATATCCAGGGCAAACTGTGAACAGAAACGCACATACTTATCATGTAAGAATACGAATGATGCACACTTGTGCATATATATATATATATATATATATATATATATATATATATTATACGTGCACAAATCGAGGATACCAGAAAGCGTTATAGATGTATATATTTGTCGGTGTGTGTGTGGAAGGGTGTAAACGCACGAGAGAACTAAAATTGGGCAATGATTCGAAAAGTGCGTGCAATTTAAAGAGCACGCACTTATTCTTTAATCAGTTCCATTTAACTAATCTATCAACTATCTGAATGTTTAATGCAGGACCGAAGTTGTGAACAATGAAAGCGCATAACCACTTATAGGTGAACACACTTACGCACATTCTCCTGTGGACATACGCAGAAACGAAAATTAATATAAAGAACCATGCGAATACTTTTATGGCCAAAAATGAGGCAATTACTTCATTAGAATGAAAATGTCGTAAAAACCACCTTGAAATGTCCTAATATATATATATATGTAGTGTCATTCACAGACAGCTGTTTCGTTGTATTACAACTCTCCCGTGTGGCTATAGACTATCCATTATCCCATCCAGTACAACGAGTTAGGATTGAAACCATTGCTTCGGACCAAGACGCCGGCATCTTTTCTCTGCCCCACGAAAACTGGACAATAACTGAGGTTGAATTTAAGCAATAGATTCACTCACACATATTTTCTCCAATCTACCAGAGTGCTCTATTTCTACGTTGGAGGAAAATTATTTAAGCTTGTAATGAACGAGTTCCCCCACTTAAATAGAGCTCAACCCTGAATAAGGGAACGTTATTTATATATATATATATATATACATGTATATTGCCATATGATCATGTAATTTCTCTCATCTTCCCCCCTCTCTCTCTCTCTCTCTCTCTCTCTCTCTCTCTATATATATATATATATATATATATATATATATATATATATATATGTGCATATGTGTGTGTGGGGGGGTTAAAATATCAAAAAATAGTTACATGGCAAAAAACTAATAATCCCAACAAGAGACATTTTACTCAGAGTACCAGAATAAAGAGAAACTACTGGGGAAACCGGGGAGGGGGGGAACTAAAGAAAATTAAATGTCAGAGATTCGGGACATACGTGATTGAAGTGACACAAAATTATTTTGAAATTTTATATATATATATACATATATATATATATATATATATATATATATATATATATATATATATATATATGTATATATGTATATATATATATATATATATATATATATATATATATATATATATGTATTCGTATGTATAAAATGATAAATTGCATGTAGGACATTTGCTATATCATAAGAAAGGGAGGTGGTGTTTGATCAACACTGCTGGGATACAATTTGATATAATTGTTTTGTTTTTTAAATCCCTGAAACCGTTACATGGTACACAACTGATGATCCCGAAAAGGAAAAATAATTCATACTGCCATTATAAAAGAGTATACGTAAAATAGAAAAAAAAACGGAGAAAAAATTACATAAATTGCATTGACAGATTTGTGAAAAAAATGTTTTGAAAAGGTTTTTTAATGTTTGATGTTCAAAGCTATCTAATATATGTGATTTCTGCTTGCACTCACACTCATGCTATCTCCCTCTCTCACTGCAAGCAGAAATCACATGCATAAAAACATCCTTATCGATATGGTTCTTTCCGTTTCTTTCAACAAATAAACATATATATGTGCGTGTGTGTGTATGTGCATGTGTGTGTGCTATTTATATTTGCACATATTCAATCATCCTTTAGGGTTTCTTTGTAATGAATTCCTCTTTTGTTTATTATTCAAGACTGTAGAGATAAGCGAAATGGCTTTTCAAAAATTGCAATGTATGATTGGCAAGTCCTTCCAAGACGGAGAGATTGTTGCATACTCGCACTGTCACCAGTAGACATTAGCTAATATTAGACATAAGATGAAGCCAGCATTTCGACTGCTACTTGTTTATGCTCTCCAACCTGGGGACATTGACGCAATACAATCTTCCCTCAACCTCAAGTGACCATGATCCTAACTACAGGAAATGTTATTACTCGTTTTTTCGAGAAGAGATGTTTACTAAGATTTGATTTGTCAGGCATGAAGCATATGGATGATAAAAGATTGCTTAGCCGTAGGGTTAAGAATTAAGATGACATTTCTGCTTTGAAAATCAGGATTCAAAGTTTCCAGGTCTCAGCTAGGATCAAACACCGACAAATAATGCTGGACGAATAAACTCCCCGGAACACGCAACTATAGGCTTAGGTACCAGGTAGCCGGGGGCCAAAAAAAGTCTCCAATTTGCCTACGTACAAGATTTGTTAGGGAAATATCCAGATATTCAATATTAACGAATAAGAAATAGTTTATCTAGGGCAAAGGAAATTGGTTGCCCTGAAAGAACTCTTCCGGGATCGCAATCAGCTGACTCAGCTTGCTCCGAGATTGCAGTCAGCCGACTCATCTTGCTCCCTTTAATCTCGCCCAGTGTTTGAAATATCTTTTGGGGAAGCCAAAAGTAGGGAGCTGAATCCGTAAAGTGAGGATTAGGGCTGACAGAGCTGGGTGATGTGATCTTTTGCAAAAAAACAAAAAAACCTGAATAACCCCCCAGGAGATTTTCTGTTCATGCATGTGGTTCGATTGGTTACCAAGTTGCTATGCAACCTGTTCCCCAGATTTTGGAAGTTGCTGGATACTTTCCGGACACACTCAGTATGCCAAGTTATTTATTCATTTGGAAAATAAAACTGGTCAGTCATTCAATAGAAACTGTCGCATGACCAGCATATTTTGGTTGTATACCATGTTGGGGTAATCAATTAAATAAATTCTAAAAAGGTATGATAAAGGATAAGCTACTTCTCTCGAAATTTGCTGGATCTCTAGAAAATGAATTTTAAAAAAACAACAAAAAAACTTAAACGTAACCGGGCACAAACTAAGGGACCAATTTAGCGTAAACTTTGATTATGAATCAACCACCCTTTAAAAACCTATTCGGGGTTGGGGGTTCAAAGAAAGATTTTCTTGACGTAATAAATAGAACCTGTTTAAATTTTCAGTCCTCTGGTTCAATAGGTGCACAATACAAGTATACGGAGCCAGCCTTTCAACCAGTCAGCGAGACTGACTCAAAAATGGAGGAAACCTATGATGTCAGTTTTGGTGACAGTTTTGGTTGGCGGTTTTCAATATACCAATTTTTTTCGTGTATATTGACTCAGTGTCTTGATGCCAGCGCACATGAAGAATGCTTTTTGAAGCAGTAAACTGTACTTAAATCACCTGTATTTTTTGCTTCTCGTTTGTTTTGTTTTTTTATTTCTAATCATTTCGTATTTCTCTCTCTTTTTTTTCCATCGATTTTCGTTCCAAAGCAAAAATCAATTCTCACAGAAAAATACGAGGTTAATTTTTTTTTTCACCCTCTTTCTTCCTTATTTTTCTTTCTTCTCACTTGATTCGACTGAGCCTGGAGAAAAGACTTCCTCGTTCATTCCCGGCTGAGCGTGAAACACTATGAATGCAGAAAAAAAAGAAGCATCTATAGAACGCTCTCGTTTTCAGTTAGTACATTTCACACATTAACTGCGGATGGCGGAAATCTCCGTCACTGCTGTTCCCGTTATCAAATGACAGCGGTTCCAGCTGTAGAATTATAGACGCTGATGAGGAATTCCGAAGAATCAGCTACTAACTTTAACACTTACTCTAAAAATACTAACCCTAACACAACCGGTACGGTTTACAAAGCAGGAAAGGTAACAATTACCCACAGTTCTATGCTTAACACAATAAGATTTCCCGTTTTATTACCATTGATACGAGAGTCAGTTTTTTTTTGGTGGGGATGCAATAGATAGCTTGCAATGTACTTCGACTTTTGAAATGGACAAAGGTTTTTATCTTGCGATGGATAACTATTACACTGGCTTTCTTTCGCTGTCAATGAGTTGATGGGTAATGTCAAATTCATGTGCTCACAGACGAAAATCATTTTTGGTCAATACAAAGAATAAATGAGGTATACTTTTTTTCATATACACTGTGTTTGCCTTGTTTTAGAGTGAGTATAAGACGAAGGTGCAATACGCGGTTTTACAGCGTATAGTTTTGTCCTTGCTTTCTTTTTCGTGACAATAGCTGTACCCGTAGAAATTGACAACTGGACACTCAGCACAATACGTCCCAGCTAACTATGCAACGTAATCAGGGTCGCCACTAAGCACGCACACGCAGCACGCTGCGCGTAGGGCACCACACTGAGGAAGGGACACCAAATTAGACTAATAAGATTGTTTTAGAATCATGATTCACAATTATAATACGCACAATAAAACAATTATAAACAAAGTAATACAAGATGGACATGAATAAAAAGTACGTAATAAAAGGTTCACCCAGTGCCATCTGCTTTGCCCCCGGTCTGTACTGGCTGCTGTGAGATAACCGTGGGGACAATGACGAGAAAATTCTTGCCTAAATCCTTTCTTACAGGGAACAGTCGCTATGTCCCCTAATGCCGGCTGCGTGGTTTCTTGATATTTGTATTTTATACCTGTACGGAGACCGTCGATTCAATCTTCCGGAAAGCTCGTTGGAATTTCAGATCAAGTCACGGGACACAAGATCAATCTGCCAAAAGGAGAGGACTGCATCTGTGGAGAGTCTGATTTTGAGATTAATCCATGTTTAATTTTGTTATGGTTCTCCTGTAATTGTGTAAACAGATGAAACGGTGTTGGAAGATTTCTGCCTCTAAAATACTACGTTTTCAATATTGCAGTCTCCACAATATACAAGAATCTTGGAAATGCAAACTCTCCTACAGTACCTCAAGTGACCAGAGGCTAACTGGTATTCACCCAACTTGTTACTCTTAATTCTGTCCCTATCACTCTTTAAAATCTTTATATTCTTTTCTCTCCCCACCCTCTCTCTCTCTCTCTCGCTCTCACTCTGTAAATTCGTAAGTTGATTTATACACATACATGCTCACATATAAATCTGTGTGCACTTGTACATACACATAAGTTCGTACACTTTCTCTGGTCTTTTATCACTCCTGCCGTCACTTAACTTTTAATCGTACCATCACCATCATCATCATCATCATCATCATCATCATCATCATTCTTTTAACATTCGTTTTTGGACATAGACCTTCCCCAAGATTTGCCATAATTCTCAATCATGGGCGTCGCGGAGCCAGTATCCCCTAAATCCCAAAGTGATTCTTCACATGATTTCCTCCTGTTTTGAGGGTCTCATGGAGAATCGTTGTCCTAAGTAGATGCAGTGGTCTACCTTGCCGAGTTTTGCATTTCCTATCTTGACAGTTTTGTTTTTATTTTCAACATGATTATTGCAAATGATTTTTCATTTTATTAAATTTCATGTGTAAGCCGACTTTTTTGCTTTCTTTGTTCAGATCATCTAGCATCATTTGGAGGTCGAGTAAGTTCTCTGCAAAAAGGACGATGTCGTCTGCAAATATAAGGTTGCTCACGTATTTGCCGTCTATTTTAATTCCTCTATTTTCCGAGTCCATGTTCCGGAAGATCATCTCAAGGCAGGCTGTAAAGAGTTTGGGTGAGCTGGTATCACCTTGTCTTACTTTGTTTTGGAGCTGAAACGGTTCAGAGTCCTTTTGTAGTCTAATGAATGGGTTGCAGTGTTTGTATATGTGTTGCAGTACTTTAACGTATACAGGGTTTACACCTTGTAGGATGATGGACTTTGTTACCGTGGGAATTTCCATGAAGTTGAATGCTTTCTTAAAGTCTATTAATGCTACCACAAGTGGCATTTTGTATGCCTTCTCTTTCAACTGATTTATTGAATGAGGATGGTCCATGGTCGAGTAATTTCTCCAAAATTCAGCCTGTTCTCGTGGTTGGTTCTCGTTTAGAGTTTTAGTAATCTGGTTGGTGATGATTTTTGTGAAAAGTTTGTATATGCAATTAAGCAGGCTTATCGGTCTGTAGTTGTTGGGGTCTTTGGGGTTACCTTTTTTATGTAGAGGCATTATAATAGAAGTGTTCCAGTCTTTCGGGAATTCACTGTTTTAGACACAACTTGAATAGAATAGCTTGCTTTCTGTTGACTCTCTTACCAGCTTTTTTGAGTAGATCAATGGTGATGTTATCTGGTCCAGGGGAATTTCTTTTTTTTGTTTGTTTGATGGCTTGCTTTACTTCCCATAGTGTAACTTCGGGGAAGTCTTCGAACTGATCGTCGGCATCTTGTGTATTCTGGTCGTTGTTGTATTGTCCGTATTTTGAAGAGTAGAGTTCCAAGTAAAAATCTTGGGCGTGTTCAACTATTTGTTGTTATGTCTCCGTTTGCTTCGAGAATACTAATTATTTGTTTCTTTCCTTTACTGAGAGCTTTGTTTATTGCTTTAAATCCTCGACGTTTTTTGAGGTTGGTTTCAATGATGGCTGCCGTATACCTTCTTTTGTCTTCTCTTAGTTTCTTCTTTATTGTTTTGTTCAGTTCGATTTCTTCTATCTTTTCCCTTGTGGTCGTTGGTAGTTTGAGGTTTCTACGTTTTTCAATTACTTCCCTGGTTTCATCTGAGATTCTGCTAATGGTCGCTTTCTTCGTTTGAACATATTGGCTGCTTTTAATAGAGAGGTTGTCATTTGTTGTGGAGTTCTTTGACGTTGGTGTCGTTTTCGTCGGTAAGGATATCAAATCTGCTTTTCAATTTTAGCTTGAAGGCTGGGGTTTGTTCATTTGGTACGTTTCCTGCGTTCTTTATTTGTGTTTATTTGCTTCTTTCATCTTACTATTCTATGGTTGCTCCCTACATTTACGTGGTTCAGGATTTGGATGTCTTTGTTGGTGTGGCTTTTGTCCGTTAAAATGTAGTCTATTTCGTTTTTGGTTTCATGGTTGGGGCTCTTCCAAGTCCATTTTCTACTGGGTTTCTTTTTAAAGAATGTATTCATAATTTTGAAGTTGTTTGCCATTGCAAAATTTACCAGGACTTCACCTCTCTCATTTCGTCTTTTGTATCCAAATTCTCCGACGCAGCTTGCATTTCCTTATCCTACTTGTGCGTTGAAATCTCCCATGATGATATTGCAGTATTATTTAGTATCTTGTAGTAGGGAGTTTGGATGACATTTAGTTTGTACCTCTTCGAGAGTTTTATGGTAACACTAGCCATGCGTTCTGGGATAGCTTTAAAGCCTACCACGTTGTCTTTGAGGTCTTTATTGATGAGTAAGCCAACTCCACTCTGTTTCACCTTCTCTCTTCCGTAATTGTAGAGAAGATGTTTGCTTTTCAATTCAATTAGTTCTTCTCCTGGTATTCTCATTTCGCTATAACCTATGATATGCCAATTAATGTCTCTGATTTCGTTTTCTAGATGGGTTAAGTGAGAGTCTGTTGAGAGTGTCCTGACGTTGTAGGTGCTGATGTATAGCATTGTCCCCTTGTTGAGGGCTTTGGGCTTTTGTTTGGCTTTAAGGATTCTGTTTTGGTTTTGTTTGGGTGGTTGCTGTTGGGATGCGTCACTCCCATCCAAGGCAAGAGATGCAGCTGAGCCTTTCGGGACCGACTGTCACTGGTCAGCTATTATGGGGAAGAGGTAAGCTGCCCATTGCCCTTATCTCCTTTCATCTTTTCATGGGGAAGGGATTGGAATAGAGCAGCACTCATCCAGCCATTTTATCATAAGTGCACGAACGCAGATATTTCAAAGCACAATATCACTCTTAAATTGCTGGACTTGTTCCACACATGCACTTATTACGTAACACTACCAAACTCTGCCTGCCTGATCTAAGGTCGATCGATGCCGACATAAGACACACAGTAGAATGTTTCGGAAAAAAGGTCTGGAAAAAGCAAAAGTTGGAGGCAAAGAAGATAACATCCAAGTGTATTCCTTATGGGTATGCTAATGACGCTCCTCAAAATATTGGAAAAGTAAGTTTTAGAGTCGATTCAAGAAAAAAAAAAGGCATGTAAGACTTTTGCTTAAAGTCTCACTTTTGGTAACAATCGACATGTTAGAAAAAGCAAAAACCTTTTGGCTTCTTCAATTTCATTCAGTTTAACGGTTCCCCTTGGTTAACCTATAGAATGCTGAACACAAAGTTACAGACTAAAAGTCATCTAAAAAGTTTCTTTTTCAAGTAAAATAATTAACATTCTGATTTAAAATAGTTTAATTTAATAAATCAATGATTTTCTTTGCATGATTTATTTTTATTGGTGATTGTTCATTTGGTCTAAACCAAAAATCTTTAAATCTAGGGTGTCTAAACCAGGGCTCTCCAACTTTCTTTTTACACCACAGACTGTTAATCACAACTGCTATATAAGTGATAATTCAACAATAAGTGACAAATACACAAAATCTTGCTTATCTAACAAATATAAAATTAAAATTAAAAGATTTTTACTTATTTATTGGCCAAATCATATCATTCCCTTGTAGCCTGGTAACACATGATTTGCAGCCCGGTAGTCTAAACTACTGTTAGTGCCAAGTCTGATCTAGTCTACAGTTTGTGTAAAAATATAAGAAATTGTCGTATGAACCGTCGTAACTCGTTATTTTCATATAAAATAGAAAATAAATGGCATTTTAATTGCTTTGTTATTAAACATGGTCAAGGTTTTACACCAGGAACTCCAGTGTAGAGGTATAAAAGCCTCAAACTCACATAAAATATTATTTTATGGTCAAAATCTTTTTGTTATTAATAAGAAGACGGATTGAAGAAAGTCCAAAATTAACTTTCTATGAGAAAAAATATCTACGAAGTTTTTTTTTTCAGAAAATTAACAGAGAAGTAGGTTCTTCATTAATAAATATCAAAATGACGTAAAATTTGGCATTTGAAAGCTTCTCGAACTTTCTATTACTTTTATAACAATAACAGTATAAAGATATAACAGAAGATTTCTTTGAAGACCATATCCTTGGCTAAACAAAATAGTTTTTTTTTTTAATTAATTCTGAATTATCACAGTGTCCTAACATTACGAATATATAAGTATAAGAACAAATAATGATATCCCTGTGTATTTAGAAAAAATATATTTATTCTGCAATTTCCAATATTTTTACAAAACGTCGTTGACGAAATCATTAGTACCTATGCTAATAGTTTACACCAGTTATTCCAGAATTGGGATTCACACCCTACAGTAGAGCAATTTGAATGTAACGGTGGGGAGGAAGGTATTTAAAACTGAAGTGAAAAGAACTGAAAACTTTTCGTGGCTAAGAACTGAAATGTGTGAGGACTTAACTGATTAGTTCCATAAGGCTTCAGTTTTATTCGAATATTGTTTGCTTGATTCTTGTTTGAGTTTAGCAATGTCCAGGGAGAACTCAGAGAAGCGTTGCACTGAAGTACTGATCACAATGACTGCAAAAGGCAGACTTGATACTGATTGAAATGGCAGATGTTGATCACCCTACATGAGTACCAACTTCAAGACATCTACCTAAACCTCGGCTTTGCCCTGAAGATTTAAACCTATCTCCTAATTACAGTTGTCTCCGCCTAGAAAAATTGTTCAAAAGTTGAACTCGTCAAAATATGCCTGACATACGATGCAGACATGCTTGGATGATCGTACCCAGTGCATGAGTGTTTTTATCTAGCTCCAACTTAATGTTCCCTAATAGAAAGATGGTATTATTATCAACAGGATAAGCGCTTATCTTCTAGATATTCTTCTGTTCTTAACACCCAGTACATGGTGATCCTTCTTCGGAAACCCCTCGGGTACAAAGGTTTCTGGAAGCCAATGAAGCGGATTATTTTGTACATTTGGTTGAAGAAGAGGGTAGTTAGCGTGAGCAGTGATAATCACCATGGCTAAATAGACTGAGTTAAGATCAATACCTACAGAATCTACAACTGCATCAACTGAAAATGAGGAAAAATGAAAGGAATGCCGGCTTAACATTGAAGATATGGAAAACCCCAAAACAAAACAAAAAAATATCAGATTTCAAAGACTAACACTCTGAATTATAGTCCCTTTGTCTTTGGCAATTATTTGTAAAACTTTTAACTCCACTTTATCTGTCTTAATACAAAACTAGTATTGCCAAATTTGTATACAATGACTCTATTTACTGAGTGTTGTTGAAGGTTGAGGCTGCTGAAAGATTCGACAAGTGGTCTGTATTGTAATTGTGCGTTGATATGTTTACATCTTTGTTATGGTCCTTTTATTGTATCGCATCTAGTTTAGCACTATAATTTTTTTCATCTGCTTTTTTCTTCATTATTCTCATCTAAAGGAAAGCTAAAGCTCTAATTCCTGGCCTCAACTGGACTTTGTTGAATAGCTCAATAAGTAACAGGTTTAAAAATGAGGCAGCTGAAGAAGTTTTGTTGAGCCCCATACGTCTGCTGAAAGCCCCTGTCTTCGCTGAGTATGTATCGCTTCATGACTTCAACAAGATACATTCGGACTATATGTCAGCGAAAACCCTGTGAATAATCACACCATCTTTCAATATGGGAACATACAGATAGGTTTACTTATAATATTACACCATTTGCAGTACTTTTTTCTTTATTGACTATGAAGTTAAAACTGTCAAACCCTTTGCCTTAGCTGATCAAGTGGGATCCCCAGTTGTCCCCCAACCCAAAGCAGATGCCTACTATTACTATTGCCTGGACGATTGCTGAGATTACTGATGCTGGAAAAAACAGAAGAGATATCAGGATTAACAGGTTACAGGTTGTCTTAAAAGTACAGAGATGGAGTCTCATATACTCGTAACACTTTTTTACAGCATGTTGAGTGAATACAGAAAAAAAGGCTAGCACACTGTTCAGAAAACTAGTCTCACGAGCCCAACACCGACGACAAGAAATGAACCCCCATCTTTCCCATACCCCAACATTTAGGAGAAAAAAAAAACAGTGCGAATGGATTCTGATCTCAAATATTTATTATCCTTGGCGATGAATCTATTTCCGGAGTAGACGCGTTGACATTTAAATAAATTCTTTACAAACAAGATAATCAATAGTCATAGCACACCCCACCCATAATAGATGATAGACTCTTTCTGATCTCTTGGGTCTCCTGACTGGAGCAGGTATAATATAGAGTAATAAAAAATGTAAGACACTGCGTCAGTTCATCAAATCTATTTGGTTATATGAAGTCTTTCTTATACGAGCATCGAATCGATATATATATATATATATATATATATATATATATATATATATATATATATATATATATATATATATATATATATATATATATATATATATATATTCGTAGGTATTTATTATACATTGATTTCAATTTATGAAGAGAAAAGGGGACACATAAAATCCTATTGAATGGAGTCCCAAAGATTGATACAGGTATGGAAAATAACTCAGAATAAACCCTCACGTGACATACATATTTCGACTGCGTGCTGTGTTGAGGTGATCATTTGAAAGATTGGAGAAAAGGGTGATCAATGCAAAAGTCTTGATTCTTGAAAAAAAAAAGAAACAAAGGTGTATGCTGGGTGCAAAATAAGGGATCAATTTAGTATCAGCCTGTACTGCAAATTAAACCGCCTCAATCCATTTGGAAGTGTATAATAATATAACAGTATTTTTTTTCTTTTCCTGATATGATAAGGGATGCAAGTTTGAATTTTGATTCCTCTTGAGCGACCTCTCCACTTGATACGTGGAAACATAGCCTGACAGACAAAGAGACAGTTCTTTTTGGCCGTTTTTTATTGTATGAGACTGTAAAGTGAAACAATCAAAAGAAGCAGCGCACATGCTAGGTTCAAATCATCCAATCGTCAAGATATTCGGACTAATCAAGACTCTTGAGTCTAATACTACCAGTAAGTGTACTCAAACATCAAAATACAATAAAATATAATCTTATCTCTAATAAAAGCAATGTTTTATCTGATAGATTATCTGATAACTCACTATCTTTTGTGTACCATCGAATCTGATACCTTGTTAGCTTGGTTTATGTTGGTCTGTAATGGAAAACTGAAGTTGGCCTATACTTCATTAGCTGATGATTTCTCGTCCAAAACCGGGCCATCGACCCGTAAACGGTATCGACTTATACGAGATTATATACTTTATATTGAAGAACTTCCTTCAAAGCAAGGCGCATGGACAGTGTGAGTCTGAACGCCAAGAAAATAAGATATACCCTTAAACAAAAAATATCATATTCGTGGAGGTACTTACAACAAAGAAATGGTTTTTGCTTACACTGATTTTGATCAAATTATATTATAGACCACGTACATATCTATATGTTTATCTGCATCGTTTGCCAAGGATAATACCTGTTGAGTGCTAATTATAGAATAATCCTCCTTATTATAATTTTTTCAAATGCGTAAACAACATTGGTTCATTCTTGTTGAACATAGACCAAAAATGCAGTGCAACATCAATTTGAGTATATAATCAATGCAACCTCTCCGTAGTCACCTATGGAGCTGAAACATGAAACTTTACAAAGAGGCCGACCCTGAAACTCATGACCATGCAATGTGCATATGAAAGAATCTTGATCAACCTCAAATGGAGAGATTACTAGACAGCAAAAATATATTAAGGAAAAATACAGGAGTTCGAAAACTTATTGGATCCATTAGAAAACTTAAATGGAGGTGGGTTGGGCATGTAGCTAGAATGGCAAACAATCGATGGACATCACGATTCACATCTTGGATCCCCAAAGATCACATGTGAAACTGAGTCTGGTAGAATACAAGATGAAGTAGACAAGTTCAGAAAGTATTTGCTCTGCAACGCCCGTGTTAGAGAGGTGTGGCAAATCCTAGGGAAGGTTTCTGTTCAAAGACAGACAATAAAAGACTGATATTGATAGAGTACAATATGATTGCTGAAATTATTTAAATGCTGTCGTGAATTTTCGACGGCATGGGTAAACTAATAAATACTAGTAAGTACTACATAAATAGATATACGACACACCTATCCTTACTCTCAAGTATTCTTAAACTGACGCGAAGCAGTCAAGTGAGAAAGAGTAGTTTATCCAAAGAGTCGTTTATTTCACTTCTCCCTCTGTGTGTCTTCCATTTTCTCAGGCTTGGCCCACAAGAAATCTCACCGATAATGTTTAATCGATAAAGGCCAACGAGAATAAAGGTATAATCTATTCTCCGTCTCTAATGGAGGAGTTAACAGTTACTAAAGGTGATGTTGAAATACAGCCAATAACGAAAGCGTTGCTATACGAAAAAAGACAAACCAAAATAAGCAAAGAAACAAGAAGACTTAGAGAGAAAATGGAAGAAACTGGGAGAAAGGAACCACGCATGCGCACTGATTCGAAAAACAATTGGGGAAAAATAATGGAGAAAAAGTAGGTTGCGAGGGAGGTGTAAGCATTGTCTACACTGTTTTCGAAGTTGTAAATACCGAACCTAAAAAAAAGGGGGGAAAATAAACGAAATAGTCACTTGAACCCTATAAAAGGAAACATCGATCCCACAAGTTGTTCTACCTCGCAGTGAAATAAGCACAAATAAATAAATAAATAACTGGTGGCGTCACAGAAACTTGCACAGAAATTCCTATTCTTACTAAACAACACGAAGCGAGATGGAATACAATAAGCATTGACTCCTTTGTTAACTCGGATCAGACAACGGCATAAACAAGCTACTTTGAATAGAGAAGAAAGGATTTTTCTGTGTAACTTCAATTACGTCAAGGCAGAGAGAGATGGAGAACGGGCTGCGATTGTCTCAGCGCGCATGTGCGTAACTCTACAAGGAAATATCAGCCGCCATCATCTTCAGGCCTAAAAATGCAACGTTCTTTTGTGTTAAAAGAGATGATATCATCCAACTGTCGCTACGAAAGCATTAAGCGTGCCTCCTATAGAGTCTTCAGCAGATGATGTAGCCTGAGGTCAGAGATGGTTCGGGAATTGGAACACAATTACCAAGGCACCCGTAACGTACCTCACGATATCTTTAGATTCCGTTGGTTTTTCAGCTGGCTGGCAACGTATGCATCACGTGTATAAGCCACAACAATTTAAACAGTTACTCCCTCTCACGACTAGAAAAACGTTTCCTCTTGTTTTTAACACACACCCACAGCAAATGAGTTTTTTCAATTGGGGTTCAATTTGCAATTTATGCTAATGCTAAATTGGTCTGCATATTCTGTCCCTCAATATTCACGCCTATTTGTTTGATTTCTTTATTTTGTTTTCAGGGGTTATCAGACTATCGGGTGACTACCGCTAAAGAAAAGGCAATATAACTAATTCATCTCCAAATCACACCTTTTTCCAATTTTTAATTGATCATCCCCAACACTGCGTTTAAATAAAAATGTTGTCAACGTGACAGTTTCTACTCAGTAACTAACCAGACCTGACTCCTTTTTCTAGCCGATTTATATTCTGGAGCCGGGTCGATATTTTCTTCAAAAGGAAACATTAATTCAACGATGTTAACTTTTTTCAATTAACTCACCAGATGACAAGTTCAGGACGCTGAATGGTTTACGTAATCTGATCTGGAAAATTGCCGTGATTCTACTGTAACCGTTCAAAAACATAATAGACACCAATGGAGCTGAAACATGGAACCTAACCAAAAAACTGACCCTTGAACTGAGAGCTATTCAGCTTGCACAAGAAAGAATCATGCTAAACTTCAAATGCATAAGCCATAAGACAGCGAAGTATATTAGATGAAAACAGGAGTAAAAGATATGATCAGAAAATCAAATTGGCAATGGGCTGAACATGTAACTGTTATGTCAGACAACTGATGGACAATACAACTGACATAATGCTCGCTGAGGTAGTATTGCAGTCTTCACAAGAGCTGAGCCATAACCAGCAATAGAATTGACCCATTTGACGAAACACTCTTTTATGTACTAACCGATTTATATCAGAGAGGTGGAGTCAATTGATTTACAAAGATTTCATATTTAAATGGTATATCTTTAATTATCTTTATACATTCAAATATCTTTGCGTACTAGGGCCAGTTCAGACAGTTATAGAGTCTCTGCATTTGGAATGGTAGAGAATCGGTTTTCAGAAGCCGTAACAAGCATAGGGCTGCGTTTTTTCATAGTTCAATGTCTACAAAAGTGGCGCCTTGGTCGAAATTTCAGCTCAGTCTGACAATCTCTAAGGCAAATTTGTTGGAAGAAAATGCAAATAGAACAGACACCTTTGCCCCCATGATAAAAAACGATTGTACTACACCATTATCCTTTATTGACAGCAAAGTTCCAACATTCAAACCCACTCGCTATCGTAAGAAGGCCTGGGGGGATACATACACACACACAGATACATACATACATACATATATATATATATATATATATATATATATATATATATAATGAAATAAACTTTATTCTTTTTATTTCATTTTATGTATTAATAGCTCTATTTGCTTTGATAAATATCGAGCAATGACATGAACAACAGAAAATCCTGTTTCTTTTTTGTTCCAATGAATTTCTAAAGACATTAGGAGATATATCTATATGTTTATGTCTATGAGTATGTGTGCGTGTGCACTTTTACACATAACGATATCAGGCAGGAAAGAGTATGTCAGTGTATGAAACACAAATACACATACATACACACACACATATATATATGTGTGTGCATGTGCGTGTGTGCGCGCGTTTGTTTGTATGTATGCATGTATGTGTTAGATAGAAAAGAACAAATTAATCTTTCAACTTTATTACTTGATACAGAGACGATTCTGAAATAAATGGAAATCTCCAGTTGTTAGTTTTGCAAAATTCAAGTAAAAGAAAAAGGTGTTATTTCTAAAGACATATTCTGTTCGGGAGATGAAGTTACACCTTTAGATGCTAAATATGATACCAAGAGTTTATCACGTGAAAACATATTCAAAAATTCATTTTAACACCTACTGAGATAGTCATCGAATTATTACACGTTATCTTCCTCCCTCAGTTGGAGAACAGCGTTTTCATATATATACGTATATATATATATATATATATATATATATATATATATATATATATGTATATATATATATATACTACTGCAACTATTTTATATATATTTATATATAAAGATATATATCATAAATTATGAAAAGTGCTCTATGTCTATAGAGACGGTTTTTTAAAAATAAGATATCTGTATAGATTTAGTTTATTTCTCGAGTTTCTCTGTTTTACAGGTATTCTGGTAGACAATCGTTTTTAAACAAAATATTGCCTGCCTTAAGACCTGTAAAATAGAGACACTTGATCAGAAAGCTAACTTGATGTTGATATATATATATATATATATATATATATGTATATATATATATATATATATTCTAGAAAGCTTCACGACATCAAACATTAAACATCAGAATACTTCTTCAAAACGTTTTTTGTGTCACTTTAGTCACTTATTTCCAAATATCTGTCAATACAATGTAATTTTCTTCAGAGTTTTTCCCCGTTCAACGTATGCTTTGTTATTATGGTACAATGTACATTTTTTTTATCTTTGATCATATATATATATATATATATATATATATATATATATATATATATATATATATATATATATATATATATCCCTAAATTGCGTTATGTTATATTGAAACCCTTACTTGAAATGATATCCTTCTAATACGCAGTGAATATATTATTTGGCCTAGACAACGTAAATAGAATAAACAATCTTGGCCAAATAATACACCAACCGTGTATTATTGGGAGATCATTTCAAAAGAGATATTTAAGATAATATAATGCAACAACCTTTGATTTACCATTAAGCAAAATAAGCATGTGCCCAAGGTATCAAGCGAAGCGGGGCAGGGAGCATTGAACAATGTTCCTCCGAACTTGCAATGGACCATGGGGTCATTTTTATATTTGTACCTTTAGCCCTAAAAAATTTCTGGAAGAAAAGAAAATCGAAGTGTGTGCGTTGTGTTTACTAGGGTAAAGTTAGTTCACTATATATTATGTCGATCTTTAGTAATAAGCTACTCTAATATTTATTAGTATCCAGTCCGAATGTAGTAGTACTAAATTAATGTCTTTATTAGCTTGAGTTACGTCTTTGTATCTCCCATCTAATATCACATTCAATATAATGCAATACTGGTGAAGGTCATGTTCACCTTTTTACTCTTTCATCAAGTTTTGCATATTTTGCTGATCATAAAGATTCTCAGCAACAAGGACGACGTTGACAGCAGATCTGAGGTTACTTACGTACTCGTCGCCAATCTACATTCCTTCATTTTCGTAGTATGGAACGGAAACATAGATCCTAAGCAAAGAATCAACTTTCAAAATGAGAACTATGCAACGTGCACGTGACAGAAATAGGCTCAACATCACATGGATAGATCATAAAACAACTAAAAATATTAAAGTAAAAAAAGGGGGCAGAGATATCATGGAATCCATCAGAAGACTCACATTGCAATGCTCTGGTCATGCTGCAAGAATTCCAGACAACTGCAAGATATCACGATTAATAATATAGATCCCCAGAGATCATATGTAAAACTGTGGCCAGCAGAAATATGGCATGACCAAGTACAGACAAGTACAGGTTCCTTAACGCCCACGATAGAAAGGAGTAGATAATCTTGGGGAATGTCTATGTCAAACGACGGACGCTAAAATGCTGCTGCTGCTGCTGCTACTGCTGCTAATGATGATGGGTATTAGTGCTGTAGTGTTTGTTGTAAATAAATCTTACTGTGAGTTTTGTTCCATTTTGAAAGATATAATTTTATGTTACGGTTCAGAATTGCTTATATTTTGAATTATATATATATATATATATATATATAAATATATATATATATATATATATATATATATATATATATGGGTGTGCATAATCGTTTCAGATCTTACAGGCCCAATAATCCGGTCCTAAATGTTATTGATACTAAATCACAACCATGATTATCATTTATTCTCCCTTTATTGCCAGGATCCGTTCTGGCATATTATATTCATTGAAAGAATCGATGTTTGCACGCATTTGTTTAATAGCGCTACCTGGAATTGTTCTACAATAAATTTCAGAATTTACACATATATGAATAATGTCGTTATTCTGCAATATTTATTTCAATTTTACCAACGATATTCTTTGATTTTCTGACTTCTACTAGAAAAAGATTCTTGAACCTTCTAGATGCCTCACGTCTTGAGTAAATTGATGCTGTTAGGATAAGAGGGAATAATTGCCTGAGAAACGAGCTGTTATGAAAGAGTAAGTCAGGCAGTTAAATGGGGATAGATGGATCAACTTGTTGAAAGTATGTATAGGAAAGAGAGTGTAAGAGAGAGACAGAGAGAGAGAGAGATGGGAAGAGAGAGAGAGGGAGAGAAGGAAAGAGGAAGAGAAAAAATAATAGAAAGAGAAATAAAGAAAAGAGAAGGAACCTGAAAAGGAGGTAAATCTCTGAGATGAATAGTACGTTGGTACGTATATATATATATATATATATATATATATATATATATATATATATATATGTGTGTGTGTGTGTGTGTGTGTGTGTGTGTGTGTGTGTGTATGTGTATTGAATAGTGCAGATTTTAATGTAGTACTTTCAAGTTATTACAGTACAAATTAATGTGACCAGGTATAAGACGCACTACAATGCAGTGTGAAAAGAATATATATGGGTGCTGGGATATATATATATATATATATATATATATATATATATATATATATATGTATATATATATATATATATATATAAAGAATGCAATTATGCAAGTACTTTTTGCATGAGCTGCCTGTCTGATAAAAAATAAGTAACTGCTTATTTTTGTTGGAATTTGTAAAAAGACGGTCCGTGTTAAGATGCAGTGAAGATCTCCATATCAGTGTAAGTACATTAATTTGAATAACAAGTTCCCGTGTCACCTTTTATTCATGAAGCTTGCGTTTTAGTGATGCAAAACAGCAGGAAGACCAGCCAACCTTCCGACGTGTGTTTTGGGTGAAAACTAATGGGCCAACAATATCTACTTTTTTATCTCCATAGAATCTTTACTTTCCATCCATCCATATATATATATATATATATATGTGTGTGTGTGTGTGTGTGTGTGTGTGTGTGCGTGTGTGTGTGCGTTCATATCTATCTGTTAATCTATTTTTTTATATCGATGTATCAGTTCATATTCATCTATCAAGGTTGCTATATCCTTGTCTATTCCCATCTATCTATCTATCTATCCATCTATCTATCTAATATTATTCTATTCACACGCGTGTATGTATACATGTATCCATCTGCCTATCAATATCTATCCATCTCTGTTCATAGATATCTATATATCGATCGATCTATCCATCAAAGTCTGTCCATCTGAATCGGTTCTCATCTCTCTATCTATCTATTTATCTATCGATAAACTACTTATCCATCCGTGATAGATTGTCATATCTTCCTATTCGTCTTTTATGTTTATCAATGACTGTCAGTTCATATAAATTTATCCATGTTTGCCATAGCTATTCATATATCGATATCTTAGTCAGTTCGACCCATGTAGCCGTCACTCATTCCATTTCTAAGTAATCTAATATATATATATATGTGTGTGTGTGTGTGTGTGTGTGTGTGTGTGAATGAAGCCATTTTATGTAATATGAACATATGAATTTCCAATGCTAGTTTATTCATTGCAGTCCCGTTCGTTTGCAATCCATTAATTTCCTTTTTCTAGTCTGCAAATATCTATTTATCGATCCTCGTCAAGTGAATTCTGCTCTGTTTCATATGAATGTTCCTATATATGACATGTTTTTTCATGTCAGCCTCAATTTAGCTCTCTTTTTCCTTTCTCTTTTTCTCCTATTTCTTCTTTCTTTCTTTCTCTCTCCCTGGCTTTCATTTCTCTTTTTTCTGTTCTTTTCTTTCATCCTTTCTTCTTTATTTTTTCTCTTCCGTTTCCTTTCTTTTGCTCTTTCTTTCTTTCTGTCTTCTTTTTAGTCCCACTTTTTTCCCCTCTTTTTTTTCTCTCTTTTTTTTTTGTTCTGTCCTTACTTTCTTTCTGTCTTTCTTTCATTCTCTTTTTCTTCTTTTTCTTTTTTCCTTCGGTTCTTTAGTTCTTCTGTTCTGTGTTTCATTCTCTTTTTTCTTCCTTCCTTTTTTCTTTCTCTCTTTTTTCTTTCTTACTTTATTTATTCATGCCCATGTTTGTCCCTGTTTATCATTCATGTTTTTCTTTTTTTCCCAATTATGTCCCTCATCTACTTTACTCTTTCTCTCTATCTTTCTTTCTTTCTCCTGGTTATTATATTTCATAATTCTATTTCGTATCTCGTCCTACTTACAGCCCTATTTCCTTCTTTCTTCCTTTAGTTTTCTTTTCCATCTTTTTCAATTACCTCCCCCTTCCTTCCATTCTTTCTTACTTCTTAATTGATTTTTTCCTGTCTTGTATTCATTCGTACATTTCTTCCATTCTTTCTCACGTCCTTTCACTTCTTTTCTTTCTCCGCTCTTCATCCGCTTATTTTCTTCTTTCACAGCCCTTTTTCCTTCTTTCTCTCTTCCTTCATTCAGTTCTTCCTTTCAGTCTGTTTTCTTTCTTTTTATCTTTCTTTATTTATTTCTTTTTTTTTCCTCTACTTCATTCTCCCTTTCATTCTCTTTTACTTCCAAATTTATTTTTCTTCCTTTCATTTTCCTACCCTTTTTTCATTTCTTTTTTTTTCTTCCCTCTGATTCCTCCTTTGGACATTTCTTTATGTCTTCTTTCTTTCTTTCTTTCTTTCTTTCTTTCTTTCTTTCTTTCTTTCTTTCTTACTTTTTTTTATTACCCATTCATCTTTCCCTTTGTTATTCTTTCCTTCTTTTCTCTCTTTCTTCCTTTCTTTCTTTGATTCTAAACGACTTTTCTCCTGAAAGTTTTTTCTTACGACTGTCATTCAATGGTCCTTTCAAGTATATCGATCAGTCACGTGTCCTCTCAGCCGGCGGGAAAATGTTGCATTAAGATGTTTCCCTGACTTATTGATGTCTCATGTGATTTAGATAACAATAAGTATCTATGCACATATATACGAATCATATATTTATGACAACATACATACATGAAAGAATATAAATGACTATGAGTTTAAATATACATGGTATATTCGTCGTACATATGTACACACACATACACATATACACACACACATATGTATATATATATATATATATATATATATATATATATATATATATATATATATATATATATTGCACAGCTGAGCACTTTCACATATGTGTTATTTCAAGCATATATGTATTAATATATTTCGATGCATCATATATTTATATGTATATACATGCATTCATATATGTATGCATGTATGTATGCATGCTATATTCTGATTTTTTTCTATTCAGGTTTTTATTTCCCATCGTTATAAGTAGTTAGAATACATATGTAGTCCTATAAACTTTACACTTTTTTTTTTCAAAGAAATTTCAAAGATTTTTATATTTCCCAAATCATACTACGAGGTTACGTTATGCAAGTCATTTTCCAATTGCAGTTAATGTACTGTTTTCAGGGCATCCCGTATTTCATACATTATTTGATTTTATTACTAGCATTTAAATTTGGATCCTAGTAATGTGAACTTAATTTTTTGTGGGGATTATATATATATATATATATATATATATATATATATATATATATATATGTATGTATTTATGTATGTATTTATTAATAATGATGTTGACTGCGTTGAGGAAAACAGAGCAGGTTCAGACCGTGAATGAAAAAGAGAGAATTTGGATATAAGGTAGTTATTTGGACCTTTGACTTACCGGCGATCTGTTTTGCTCATTGGTAAGAGCAGCGTTGTTTGAAGATAGTATCGTTTGATCCATGTCTCCAGCCGCGATTCACTGTGTTATAACTGGCCATCAGTTCAAATTGAGTTTCAAATAAATACATAAAAATGTATAAAATAATGCATCCATAATTGTTCCATCGGATTACATATCAATTTCTCATTAGAATAGGATGTGATGTTTGATCAACAATGACCAGATGTCATGTTTATATGATTGTTTCGTTTTTTAATCCCCAAAACATAGTACATAGTTAACAACTGATGAAGCAAAATTTACACATAGTACGTAACATCTAATTCTGCGTGAAACAATAAAAAAAAACACTGAAGGAAATTAAAGTATTTAAATTGACCGAAACGATATGAATTTTCGAAAAGGAAGTTTTTTAAAATATATTTTGTGTTTGTACCCGTAAAGAATCTTAGATTATATATATATATATATATATATATATATATATATATATATATATATATGATCCGTAGAACACTTATCTCCCGAGTGTTCAAAACACTTATCTCCCGAGTCTGTAAAGAGTGAGACTGACTCGGAAGTGAAACGCTTTGAAGTTAGGTTGATTTATCCGTAGATATTTTTGTTGTTGTTATTGTTGTTAATGGATCAACGAACTCAAATCTCTGTATCCTAATGGTCTAAACACCAAACCTAATAACCCTAATCAGATACAGATCTCTAATTCACAAAACTCCGACAAACAATGACCTCACACCCACATCAACCCTACCTCAGATACATTCAATACTGGGAAGTTTAAAGTCACTACGACCCATAGCAAAATCCACCTTTGCCAGTCATATCACTTGTTCAAATCATATATATATATATATATATATATATATATATATATATATATATATATATATATATATATATATATATATATATATAAATAAGCTGTGTTTGTCTTTTCCTCTTCTAATATATAGATTAAATGATCTCGAATATATCAATGTATTGATTCTCTGGATTCAAAACAGTGTTTCCTAAGATAATTGAATTAAAAGGGAGTCTGCCGTTGAGACTTTAAATTAACATGATGAATTAAGAATTATTACAACTGAGCTTTTCAATAAGCCTCAGGGACGGAATATTCAACGTAAATCGGACATACTACAACCGTAGCTCTTCAACGGACCCCCCCCCCCTTTCAGCGAGGCTTCTGCAGGTGAGTCGACCAACATTCGAAGGTCCGTCCAATGTGGTCCATCTCGTTTCAAAACATCTGGCACAACATTGTCGATCGTGCTTCCAACGAACAGCTACGTTCCAGGCTGAGACTTGCTCTACAAAACCAACCAGGTTCAATTAGATATGTAGTGTGTGCTGAGTTGCTCTCTCCTGTTTCGAATTTTCCATCTGAGTTGACGGCGCTTATATGTCGGATTCCATTGCCATGAGTGCAGTTACAGGCTGAACATAAATTGTTTTCGTATCTTCCTTACATTGCAAAAGTTTTGTAAAAGAAAAAAAAAGGAAAACTCAGCAAAATCAGCAGTTTTGTTTGTTTCTTGTGTGTGATTTCTTTTTTTTTTCTTTTTATTATTACAAACAATAATGCACAGAATATGCGTGTATCATTCAATGTACTTGAAATATGGATTTATTAGTACATGTTTTGACGATATTAATGAACTTATATGCATCATATCAACGTGTGGAATGAGCAAGGGAAAAAACATTACCTGAAAAGATCATTCAGGAAGAGTTCCGAAATTCATTCAAAATGTTTATAATTTCTAAAAAAAAACTGTCCGTAAGTTTTTTGAAAAATTAGGAGTTTGTTTGAAAAAATTCGTCAAATCGTGGGAAAATTCAAGTTCAGGATAATTGATGATTAAAAAAAATCCAGAAGAGGAGTTCAATTTTTCGAGAAAAATTCGAAAATATATTTTTAAAAATTGAAAAGAAAAAAAAACTTTCCAAAATGTAATTTTTTTATTCGAAAATTCTGAAATATGTTCCAAAATTCTGAAGAATTCGAAACTGAAAAGTTTGAAAATTCTGAAGAAATTCAAAAGATCCCGAAAAAAATTTTCTTAAAAATTCGAAATTTTTTAATAGTTGCCGAAAGTTGCCGAGATATTCCGGAAAAATCAGAATATTACCAGAAATTACATCAGGATTACTTAAAATTGTCAAAACATTGAAGAGAATCGTCGAAAATCACTGGATTTGAAAATATCAATAATTCAACAAAACAAATTTGGAAATTTTATGAATAAATTGTACTTTCTCAATGCAAATTTTAAAAAGATATTTGAAAAAATAAAAAAATCATTTTGAATATATAATTTTCAGTAAATTCTTTGAAACAAAATATTAGAAAAATGGAATGGTAAAAAATATACACGGGGAATATTTTAATTAAGATTTGCCGATGATGTTTACATGGCACTAGACGCATCGGAAGAATTATGATACTAGTTTACTGATCTAAACAGGGAAAGGGAAATTTGAGTTGAAGATGAACAAGAACATTAATTGTGCATAGAAAAGGAATGATGATCAAAACAGACTTACATGTATGAATGTACTGAGATGGATATCTATATCATGTCTATTTGAGAGATTATCCAAACATGCAAGTGTATCGATTTGATGGAGGTTGTACAGTTGAAAAGTCCCAAATTAGATGAAAAATAGATCGAATGCTAAACGATAGATAGATGCGTAGATATGAGAAAAACATTGATGGGGAGACAGGTAGATAGATAGATAATAAAAAGACATAGATAGATAGATAGATAGATAGATAGATAGATACTCAATAAAGTCCGTCACTTAATCAATGTCTTTTCGCAGCATACTGTATTGGGTGATCAATTTAAAATCAGGAAATAGGGTTATCGATGACCTTACTAGGAAATGTGCTCACTAAAGAAGAAGTCTGGATTTTTAAAAAAACAAGGGTTACAAAAACTAAGTGATCAAACAAGCATACATTTACATTGCAAACTGAACCCCCACTAGAATCTATTTGGGTGGAAATTTCCCCCTAAAAACAAAAAAAAAAAACAACATACGTAGACATGGTAATGAGTAGTTTTTTTTAAATCTCTAACGCTGTAGCTCCCTTGATGCACCTGTACACAGCGTACGAACATAACCAGCCAGTCTGTCAGCCAGCTAGACAAATTTGAAAACTGAGAAAAACTTACTGTTGACAGTTTAGGAGATAGTTTCCGTTGGCGGTTTCTAGTAGATATAAGAAGACATTTACAGAGAAACTTAGATGGAATTTACTTGTTACTCAGTAACGTTTACTCTGCCTTTCAATATATAGGCGGATAATATTTTCCCTTGCATACGCGTGTGTGTGTGTGCGTGTGTATATGTGTACGTGACTGCATGCATATGTGACGTGCATATTGATAGATAGAAAACAAGATTGATATTTCGGACAATGATAAATAAATAGATCGGGAAAGAGAGATGGATATTTTGACAAAGAGATGTGGAATCTGTTAACTTGACACTCTTACATCTTTTGCCTCTTTAATCTTCCACAGTCTGCTGGAGATCGTCCATTACGTCTGACTGTTCAGACGCCCAAACTATTTTGGGTCGATCCCCCGGGGGACAGCTATGCATTATTATCCCGTCTGCTTCTTGTAAAACCTTTCATAGACATCGATACTTACACAAGAAGTTTAGTACACATAGTAGAATTGATACGTTGGTAGGCTTATACTAAGAGGACCAAAACTTTTCAATAATTCCAAGTAGTGAGTTCTGCTTTGGTTATGAACATCAGTTACAAATATGCGTATAATATCAGCGATCATTGCTCGAATTGACACAGAGACCAAGTACAAATCAATCTGTTCGTTATATATTAGGTTAACAATGATCGGTCGGTCTCGCACAAACCTCACTTCGGCTCAAACCAAATGTCAAACCAAGAACCACCTGTTAATATGCAACAGACGGAGTAAACCCTCCTAAATCTTCGTTAGAAAACCCAAGTCATGATGAAAGTCGATGAAAAAGAGATTTTTTAATAGTATCTATTATCTAAGTAGAATTTATAGCATCATTATCCAATCACCAAACCATTTATTCTGACTTTCTATAGCATTACGATCAATTTCTATTCCCCTTTTATTGTAATGGTTCAGCTTGAATTGTTAATATTTGAAGGATTCTTACATATTTTTTGAACAATAAGAACCGCTGAAACGACTCGGTGTGCTGAATGGAGTAATAGTCTGAGGGTGAGAAGTCTGGAAATATTATGTTGAAGAACTTTCTACCCCAGCTCCATGATCTTTTGCTGCGTTGCATCTACAACAGTATGATTGGCGTTGTCATCAAGCAAAAAACAGTGTAGTTCCCCGCCTGCTTTCATTTTCTCAGACGAATCAATTGCTCACCGTAGCGTTGTGGAGTTATGATCTGTCCAAGTTTCATTGATTCATAATAAAGAATTCCTCTGAATAGCATAAACACGAAGTTAAAAAAAAACCCTCTCAGTTGTTATGTCTACTGTTACTTTTGTTGCCTACACTATATCGTCGTGACCCTTGTTGGCTGGATAATTTTATTCTCGGTGCCCTTTTTGTTCTCCGGTTCCACGAAGTAACAGAGAACCTATGGTTACTGGAACTGTAACTGCAGATCATTATGTGTAGCTCACGAATGACTTAATTCTCACTCATCGGCTGAACAGCTTCACAACTCTCCTTCCAGAACAAGACTTTCCTCGTAAATGCACCAAAGCAAGAATTGAAGCCCAAGGCTCATTAACTACTAGGCTACAATCCTCCTCTTAAACATTTGGCACTCTACCGAATATGAAGTGCGAGGAAGTGACGTTACAATGGCATTTAATTTAGGTTAGGATTTTAAAAGCTCCTCGGTAATCTGAAAAGACACTCAGCAAGTCCATTGGAATTATTTTTGAAAAAACAAATGAAAACTGTTGTGATTTTCTACAGAATAGTAGATTTACTGAGTTCTCTCAGGGCCAAAATCATTCAAAAAGGAAGATTTTTTTCACACCTCAATATAAAAACAATGTACAACCTAGTTTGCCTAAATACGGATCTAGTTGATGTTTGACCATATTACCAGTTTTTTTTTCTTTTTCCTAAATTACAATACTGCCCAAAGTCTATGGATCTAGCTACGATTTGTTTTCCATTAGCAATGGTTATCTTATCATGGAATTACTCTTATCATGTATCAAACAAGATTGATATTCAATCACTGATTGACTCAGAAAATGTTTTTTTCACTTTCCATTAGTCATTCAAATAATTTGTCAGATTCAGCATTAATTTTTTTTCAGTAAGCCAACGACTTGTTGTTGCATTTCCCCCCGAATATCGTCTTAATCCATCATTTTTCAACTTCTAAGACCTTTTAGAGAATCTGTGGTCCATGAAATCGGAATCTTCTTTGTTGAATGTTGCAATCTATTCTACGTATGCACTTGCACCTAGTACATCATTAACGTAAACTTTTGATATCCTTTAGTTACCTCCGAGATGAGTGACCATCTTGGAACAAAAGGTACAGCAAACAGCTAGGAATCATGTAGAGAGCTTACTTTGGCGTTTGTTCTAATTTTTCTAAGGGGGAGTCCGATTCTACCCCATGCTCAATAACGTGAGCCGTTGGCTACCTCTCTCATACCCCAAGCCCTGAAACCTCAGATCGGCCTGATTAATTTCAAAACTTTAGCTGCATTTTCCCTCTTTTAGCTCTTTAAAGAAGATGGTCCATTAAAGAAAGAATTAACTGGGTCTAATGTGCATTTTATAAACCGTATCTTTTTTTACCAAAATAATGAAAAATTACCATTTTTCCTTGAACGATTCGTAAAGCAAGAACTAAAATGTTGAGTAACCTCCTTTCCTTAACATCATGATATTTTAGCTCTGTTCTTTGCAGGATTCTAATACGGTTGTCAGTTCGTTTTTTGTTTTTGTTTTTATAATTTTGCATCCCTAGATCATAGCTGTTAGTTTACATTAATTGTTTACTTGATGCTTCAATCATATATTCTCATGGTTGTTTGTGGGCTTTATCGTTGAACATTATTTCCCTTTTATATTCGACATTGCCTTTTTACTTTCCCTCTTCGAATCACTCCGCGTGTTTTGTAATTCTTCCATTGCCTCTGTCGTCATCGATAAAGTGTCAATGAATCTGAAGTTTTTCAAATATTCTCTGTCTATTCTTACTTTCATTTGCCAAAACTCAGTTTTGCAAAATTCCTTGCAAACAGTTTAGGTGATATTGTTTCCCCTCGTCCCATTCCATTGCATATATCTTATCTTGTTTGTATCTTTATATAGTCTAATTGTTGCAGTACAGGTTTTATTGTATATAATCTGAATGACTTGTATGTAATTCGTGTTAACACCTTGTTCTTGCATTGATTTAAAGATTATCGTTTGTTCGACCGAGTTGAATGCTCTGTCGTAAACTAGAAACACCAGATAGATTGGTTGATTTATACCAATGACTTTTCAATTAGTCGATGTATTGCACACTCACACACTCACATACACACACATATAGAGAGAGATAGAGGAAGGAGGATTAACTGAGATGGATAGATTTTATACAGAAGCAACAGAAAGGATGGGTTCAATAGTCTAAGAACATTTAAGCTGCTAATGACTTATCTCAAAAATCCAGAATGCACAAACAGAAGAATTGTAGAGCAAGGGCAACTTTCAAAAACAAGGAAGTTTCAAACTGAAAGGTACACAACCATTGCGTCCTTCCAACAATCACAGTCTTACAGAGCTGAAAAGTGGAACCAAACCCAAAAATTGACCCTCAAAATGAGATCAATGCAATGAGCATAGGAAATAATCATGCTCAACTTTGCATGAACAGATTACAAGACACTTATATATATATATATATATATATATATATATATATATATATATATATATATATATATATATATATATATTCTTGAATTCAAGAAATTGACCTATCTGGTCTGACAGAATGAATCATAAATTGGAAGAGACGAATAGATCGAAAATGAACGAAACAAGAATAGTGGGATGAAAGCAATTATTTGGCCTTTGTATTATCAGAGATCATTTTGCTCTATGGTAAGAGCATTGCTACGTTGAAGCAGCTCCCCTCTCGGTGGCATGTTCGATTCCTGCAGCAACCAAATTTTTTCTATTGTTTATTCAATTTATGTTGTCAAAAATGAATGATATATTAATCGTGTAAATACGGGAGATCATTTCAAATAAGTTTCTACATAATTTAACAATTTAGGATTCATATATATATATATATATATATATATATATATATATATATATATATATAATGAGATATCATAATGTTATCATTTAATCCATCAAATTCAATTGGCAATTGGTTAATCAAGTTTCAAGAAAAAGAGACATCGGCTGGATATCGCAACTCACAAAGTGGACCCCAAGAGATCATATGCGAAACTGCGGCGGACAGAAAATTGAATTGCAGAACGAATCAGACAACGCCCATGAGATATATGGTAAATCTTTGCGAAGCTAGAAAGTTGTTGCTTTGACTGATTTCTACTAATGAAAATTCATTCTCTTCTGTAATATTTAGTGTCTCCCCATTAATACACTTTGTATAAAATCCACCCGTTATTACAGCCAATTCGTTATAACAAAACTCTGCATATTTTTCAAGAACTCGTGTCATAATGTACCTTCCCCTGTGATTATCAACTGAGGCATTCAATCATTCCCCATGTTAGCAGCCAGGCTTCCGAATTTTTTGCTCTGATTTTTTAATTGGTCAATTCAATGAACTGACGTCAAAGTCCCCGGGGAATATTTTTCTTGTAAACGATTGGTTCCGGCTCATTGCCCAGCTTATGACCATCATTCATTTAAGTAGTATAACCAAGGCTATTATATGAGCGTTATTCAGTGCACATTCACATTTAATAGCCCTCTGAAAAAGAAACTGTTGATCCTTGCTTCTTCATAACGAGAGTAATTAAATAGTTTCGCTTTTCTTTTCCTGTGAAGGATTTTCAAGAATATCAAATATTGTGTGTGGTTATTTTTTCACATAACTGAGTTTGTTGTGACGTAGATTATAAGACTCACATTAATTTTTTCCAGTCTGTGGCTTTAAAACCAATTAATGCAATTAATTAACTCACAAAACATTCTCATTTTCATCGGAGAAAGTATAGTTTATTCACAGCGTCCAAGAGCAAAAAATCGATGCTGTTTTTGAGAGACTAATAACAATAAAAAAAAGAGAGACTTTCAATTTGTGCACAATGTACTCAAAAAGACTGCGGTTAAATCATACCACACAAGTTTTTTTCTTGCTCATATAGTGAGTTTGGCTCTCACTGGGTAACTTTCTTACCTAGTGATGAATTGATCTTCTGACAAATGCCCCCTGATCAGGGTAAACAAATTTGGAGAGAATAAATCTCCACAGAATGAACAATCATGCAAATCTCTTCTCTTGTTCGTATTTTGAGTTTCAAATGAGATGCTCTGGTTAATTCACCGTCCAATTGTGACGTAATGATGAAATTTACGCCATTGAAAACTCTTAGGACTTCATTTCAGATCACATATTGAAGTAGCTTAAGATGAAGTGAGACTTGGGAAAAATCGAATTAGGATACTCGAATTATCAAACATAAATTACCTATTGAATTAACTTAAGTTTCCTTATTGCAGATCCATGCATAAATAACCCCATCATCCCTGACGGATATATGTTAGCACTTATATAGAGATATGCTATACAATATATCATAAACGACAATAATGTAGCTAAAACAATTAATTGCTGCATTTTAAAAAATTCAGAATCAATCACTGAATTCGTAAACCAATTATTCGTCCCCATGCTATAACATCAAGACGATATTTCGATTGTATTGAGCTGAGTCTTTTTAATAAGTGGAATATGGGTAAGTGCTTCATTAGGGATCTTTCCAATTTCGGGGGGGGGAGAAACAAATGCAGTAATCAGGCTTTTTTTGAAGATCTTATTATAGTATAACTATTTTGGGAACTATGCATGGATTTTTTTTTAATTAACATTTTTTAAAATCCTACGTACCCCTTGAAGTTCTACAAGATATCCCTGGGGTTGCTTATATCTTTATTTTAGATATATTGCTCCAGATCATGCGATTAACCCCCGAGTTATTGAAAATCAATACATCTTGGACTGAATGATTCGCCCAAAATTATTCGGGAAGTGAATCGAACTAAAAGGACGAATGGAGTGTGGATTACTTAATTTATTCTGTTATTTACATTTTCCCTCGATTAACAAAAGTGATTCGGTTGATTAATGTATGCAATAAGAAAAACACTTTTTTGTAAGGATCTAATTTTGGGGTTGCGTTTAACCTACTTTACGGTGCGCAATCAGGAAAAAATCGGAAAAATTTTTCTGTGGTAATTATTTTTGTCAGTCTTGGTTAACTTTTCTTATCTAAGACGTTCTAAAAATCGAATGAAATAAATAAGAGATTGGTTTAATTGTGTTTTGTGTTTTGCAGATGATGCAAAATGAATTATGTAGAAGAGGAAAGACGGGGGGAAAACAAGCCTGGCTTCTGCAGGGTCAAACTCCTCCCCTACTTCTATTTCAACCCAAGATGATTTCTGAGACATTTGTGTAGAATATATATATATATATATATATATATATATATATATATATATATATATATATATATATGTGTGTGTGTAATATAATCATCATCATCATCATCATCATTAGTTTTTTAACGTCTGTATTTGGACACAGGCCTTCCCCAGGATCCGCCTTATTTATCTATCATGGGTGTCGCAGAGTCAGTATTTTCTGAACATATATATATATATATATATATTCCTTTGCATAAATATATCCTTTTTGAATGAATAACCGTTTTAATGTTACTGACTTAAAATATTCATAGGTTTTGAAGACTTTTTATTTGGGCTCAGTTGGTGAGAAAGCTGCCTGCAGATAACTGGGGCATGATGACTAAATATGTTATACAAAAGTTCACTTTATTGATGTATTTATTGATTAGAATGGATGAGCCTTTGAGCATTCCTGTAAATATGTAAGACTTGTCAGTTTTGCTCAGTTGGTGAGAGACCCACCTTTTAATCACTTGATCGTGGTTTCCAATCACGGCAGGGAAATGCTCATTTTATGAACGTATTTATTGGCCAAATTCTGTGACGATTGTTGTTGTTATTATTGTTGTTGTGGTGGTGGCTGTTGTTAGATGAAAGTCTCCAGACTTGGACCGAAGTTTTGACAATAAGACAAAACTGATCAAACTTACGAAGAAATATAGTCGTTGGTTATTAGAGTTTTTTTTATAGAGATTCAGGTGTAAATGACTCATTTCCTAAAGCTGTACGAACTGTCAGTTTAGCTCAGTCGGTAAGTGAGTCGTCTTTTAATCATTTGGTGGTGGTTTCCTATCCCGGTCGGGAAATACTCATTTTTATCTACGAAAATTTTACTATATCTATGAGGAGAGTTGTTGTGGTGGTGGTTGTTTTTTTACAGTAGTCTCGAGACTTACAACGATATTTGACAATAAGATGAAAAAGATCAAAATTGCAAAGAAATATTAGTCGTTGGTTATAGAAATTTTGCGATGAAGATTCGGGTGTGAATGACACTGAAATAGTCTTGAAAGTACCGTTGTGAATCATACCTACTTATGATGATTACCATCTAGGTAATTACAATTTTAACTTTGTGTTAATTGACTTATTGATTAGTGAGTCATTTTCACTTTTGCCTCCTGCGTTCATTCTTGTGCTGAAGTTATCGGTCAACAAGGGAATTCACTGTCGGTTTCAACACCTAGAACGACAGACAGGGCTTTCGCCGTTGAGATCCGCTGCGTAAACTTCGAACTTCCATAGTGAAGGCCTCAAGGGAGACATAGTTGCTCTCCAGGAGCCGTCGACCGTCATTCAGACTGTGATAGTTTTATTGATGTTTGTTGATTATAATGCTTGAGCATTGTCTCATTATTCTATTATCTTCGAGAAACGACCCGCTAGCGGTTGACAACAAAGACTCATTAAGTTGATAATATAGACAGGTGTCACGCAAAGACGGCAAGGGGTCGTTTAACAATGTTGCTAGATCATTCGTTGATGAACCAAAGAGGGCCGATTTTCGACTCACCAAAATTTTTCTTCTGGTCAAAATTCAGTCCAAAATGAAGTTGGCTCTGTTTTCCCAGTGACAAAAACAAGGACAATGTTCACCTAATTTAAGGATGTTACCTCTTCAGCACGTGTCGATACCATCACGTTAAACCGAACATTCATAAAATAAACATTTCCCTACTGTGAATACCCTTGGCAGATTTTTAGCAAGTTTAAATTTTAAAATCACCCATAATGTTTTTCCCTACAGAAAATCAATATTATATACATAAATCTCATTGATTTTTCAGCTGTAGTCAAAGAGTGAGGAGTTGCTTTGTGTCGTTTCTACTGAGAGTGCGAGAGTAAGAGGGAGAACATATGTTAGTTTCGTGAAATTATCTCTTCCTTGCAAAACGTCAGACTGTTGCTTGTAGAGAAATTCTTCTTTCTCTTACTGTTCCCTCCCTTAGAACTTTGGCTCCAACTCCTCATCTTTCTATAAAAAGTGTAACAGATGTGTTTCTTTTTTCTATTTTACTATTTAATTAGATTAATAGGAATTTCTCTGCTTTCAATAACACTTTGTTTTTCCAAAAGTGATATATCTACATTTGAAGCAACGTGTATATTTGATTCTGTTCATAGTTTTAAAATCAACTGACCTCTCCAATTGTAAAGTTTTACACCCTCGACCAATCAATACTAAAACAAAGTGCACAAACAATAAAAATTAAAAATTTCAATTATTCAAAATTAATCTTATCTCATTCTAATCTATTTCACTTGATGGAGTATGATAAATCATTATTGTTAATATTTTGGGGAGTATTTACTTTCATCCTAATTGTGGTTGCTTTTTTATTGCTACTAAACTCAGGCTCGGTTCCCTTCAACAGTGAATATTCGAATAAAAAGCGTGGATTGGAATAAAGGATAAGTCCCAGGGAAGAATCGAACTCATGACGCTCTGCACCGGGAGGTGACTCGCTTAACGCGAGGCTGCTCTGAACTCCTGGAATTCACTCTAAATCCGATTCACATACTCACACCCCAAATCGATCTTGTCTGTGTCACATTTGTTATCAAATAGTGATTCAATTCAATCCAATTTTATTTTATTCTTGAAATTCTATTAGACGGAGAATCGTGAAAAAGTTATCATCAATTTGCAAATACTACGTCATCTTGATAGATATTTTCTTCTCACCGATCCAAGTTGATAATTTATTTCCTCTCTGCTGTAGGATACGACTGAGTTTAGTTACGATAAAAGGCAACAACAATTATGATGAATGCAAATAGAATAAAACATCAACATTATTATTATTATTATTATTATTATTATTATTATTATTATTATCATCATCATTATCATTATTTGGAATCTCACACCAGCTGCCCGGTGGTAACTGCTGGAGTTTGAGTGACAGCAAGTCTCCTCAAGTCTCCAGAACTCCTCTCCTAGTACTCATAGGTCACAGTATTACTGCTATTTACAGTTCCACACCGGTTGCCCAGTGGTTATCGCTGAAGGCTGAGTGACAATAAGTCTCCTCAGGTCTTCAGCTAATGTCTCTTCTCTCTTTCACCTATCATGTCAGGGCTACAATTCGTTGCAGTCCTTATATCTCCAGGACCTTCCTCAGTATCCGTGCAGTTCCTAGTAGTGCTGTTGTCTGTACGGTTTCAATCCTTCCCCTAATCCCGATTTCCTCCAGTCTCACCCTCAGCGTTTTCGGGACAGTTCTTAGTGCGCCCACTATGACCGGTACTACTCTGGTTTCCATGTTCCACATCTTCCTTAATTCTCTTGCTAGGTCCTGGTATTTTTCCTGTTTTTCACTCTCCTTCTTTTTTGCTCTATTGTCTGCAGGTACAGCAATTATTATTAGCGTTTTCACATCAGTTGCCTTGTGGTTACCGCTGGAGTGTGAGTGACACCGAGTCTCCTCAAGTCTCCAGCCCTCCTGTCCACACTCAAAGTTCCCAGCAGTACTGTGGTTACAGTTTCACACCAGTTGTCTGGCAGTTATCGCTGAAGGTTAAGTGACAGTAAGTCTCCTCAAGTCTTCAGCACTCCTCTCATATCTCCCTCATCTATCACAACGGTGTTGTGGTTCGTACCTCTACCGCCATTAGGGCTTTTGTGTGTGTGTGTGTGTGTGTGTGTGTGTGTGTGTGTGTGTGTGTGTGTGTGTGTTTGTTGTTTTATTCTCCCCTGTTAGGCAGCTGCAAACAGCTTGGGTCGTTGATATCATATTTCTAGTAATCACGCCTTCAGTGTCTTTGGAACGGTTTTAAGTGCACCTGTTATTACTGGTACTACCCTGAGTTTCATGTTCCACCCATTCTTCAGATCCCTTGTCAGACCCTGGTATTTTTCCAGTTTTTCCCTCTTTTTCTCTATTCTTAATTACGCTGCAGTCTACATGCACGACCACGTCTATCATTTGGCAGGTTTCCTCCTCTAGTCCACGATTACTAGGTCTGGTCTTCTCACTTGGATTTGGTGGTCAGTTTGGATGTCAAGGTCCCAAATTATTATTACTATTATTATTATTACTATCATTATTATCATTATTATTATTATTATCATCATTATTATTATTATTATTTGCAATCTCACACCAGTTGCCTGGTGGTAACCGCCGGAGTTTGAGTGACAACAAGTCTCATTATTATTATAAAAATTCTTTCAGTGATTCCCTCTCTTTCATTTTATGTCCTCTGATTTCGATGTATCTATTTTCCCATGTCATAAAATCTTTTTTTGGAGATCAATTTACTCTGCCTGTAAAGGTGGGTAATCAGTCTAGTATATACAATACAATACAATACACAATTTGCTGTAATCACTTTCAGTAAGAATAGAAGTAAGAGTTGAGTTTGACCCTGCAGCAGACTGACATGTTTTGGTTTTTGTTTGCATTCTAAGAAGAGTTCGATCTCATGTCTTGGATTGAAAGAGATTGTTAATTCACATTGATCTGTGGCATTTCACTGGTTATCAGAATCAATGTAATGTCCACAGATGCCACTTATAAGATTCTTAGATATTGACCAAGATTTGCTTGGTCTCGTACAAACAAGACCTGGACTATGTCCCCAAAACAGGGGCAGTTGCCGTTGATGCCTAGAACTGAGAAACTGAGAACTTTAGATTCAATAAATAACGAGCATTTCAAAGTAAATTAAGTAATAGGGTATGTTAAGAGTGATTCTCCTTGATTGAAATGCTACCAGAATGGTTTGGATCATAAATATATCATTTTATAAGAGAGGGAAAATGGGTCTGGTTAGAAACTGAAAAGAAATTTATCACGTGACCAATGTTTGGAAGCAGCACACCGTTTCGGGGGTTATCAGTCAAAATATTGGGGAAAAAAAAAGTTTCTTCTAACGTATTTTGTTGGGATAGTTATCCCTAAGACATCTGGGGAAAAATGTGAATGTTGTTAGACATAAACCAAAAAAATCAGTTTTGTAATAAACTTACATTGCAAACTGAATCTCCCGCAAAAAAAAACAACATTCCGATGTGGAAGCATTTTCAAAAATTTAAAAAAAAATGTTTTCCCTGCCCATGTTGGAATTTGTGTGCAAAATTTTAAGTTTCTCCTCTGAATGGCCGAGGCTGGATACATAAATGCATTGATCCTTCTCAGAACTCATGAATAATCTTTACCAATCGACAGAGTTCAAACCAGTCTGTTGAGTGTAGCGGCGATCGGAAATATATGAATTTCGACATTCGCATACTGCTTTGAAATCTGTCACAATAAAGTAAATAAGCGATTTTTAAGGAGGTTAGATGAAATCATACACTTTTGAGGGCATCTAATAACAGAAAAAAATGGACATTTCTATGATACCTAATACAACTTGTATTCTCTTCAATCACCCGAATCTAGATCAACATATCCTCAGACCGGTAATTACGGAGCGTAAAGTACCGTAAAGTAACTTCCGAAAATACTTGGATATTTCATATCTTTGGAAATATTCTTATATAAATGACGCCTCAACCTATTCATCGGCAGAGGCTTAATTCTTATAAGAGATGTCTGTTTTCTACATCTTTTCTGGGTTTCGATTGATAAAAACGACGTCCATATCGTATAAGCCACGGCACAATATCTCGCATAGAACCGAATGATAAATGCTGCTAAAAATCCAAAGCTATTAGGGGAGGGGGGGATTGAACAGTCAACAGCGTTGAATTCAAAGGGAACAAAGCGATGAAAGAATTGATGTGATTTGAAAGATTCTATGGACGATTTCTGTGGAATCGGCGTCAATAAGTTTCATCAAAGAGCAATGATATCCATAAATTTCTTCCGGTCGTCAGAGTTTTCTGAGAGGAATCGAAACGTTTGTCCAAAATTGAGGAATCGAGAAGCCTGATTGAGTTATCAAAGCTAGCATGGAAAACGGAACGGCCATTCCTAAGTCAGGAACTTATTGGATTTTTGATTTGATTACAGCCCCCTTTTTCGTTCAAAAAGGGAAAGGTTTAAAAAGAGAGACATGGACAGTGCATACACTAAACCGAAAAGATTGTGAGGGATACGTATTTAAAACGAAGATACATTTGAATATTTAAGTATAGGAATTTTCCAAAGTATGGTTTAGTATTGCATAAGGCCAGTAATTAACGACAAGGCTTGTTTGATAAATGTTGCTAAATGTCGATCCTTTTACTGAGGCACAAAGATACAAATGTTAAGCAATCAGTCAGAATTGATTTAATTACAGGAACCATGGTTTGCAAAACGAACTAGCTTACCACTACCCTATGACGTGGCATCTAAATGAATATATATATATATATATATATATATATATATATATATATATATATATATATATATATATATATATATATATATATATATTCATACATATATATATATATGTGTGTATGCGTATGTGTGTGTGTGAGAGTGTGTGTGCATACGTTATATATTTACTAAGCTCCCGATACATATATATAGAGAGAGAGAGAGAGACAGACAGACAGACAGACAGACAGAGAGACAGAGGAAGATAGAGGTAGACAGACAGATTTCCTCTGTGTTTGTAGAAGCGTAAATTCTGCTGAAGTAATGTACATGCTCTCATACATGCAAATATATACGCAAACACAAGCACTTACATACATACACTAACATACATATATACTCTCGTAGTCTGAATAAAGTCTTATCGATTAGCGTTGTATTGAAACATGCATTTTTGTGATTGTGAAGCGATCTGCAGCATCACGTGATTCACTAATCGAATTAGGCACACCAATGACGAAATTTAGTTATCTGTTGCAACAGTCCCATCACAGAACCTAATAAGTCATCTTGCTCGCTTGTGTGCGCGCGAATGGGCTCTCTTTTGATAAACAAAATGTTGGAAAAATCGCTCGGCGCCGGCCGGACCACTTTTCATTAAAACATGAACTCAATGAAGCAAATGAGGCGTTATAACCACATTTCACCAAGGATGACTCGATGGTATTGTTCGAATCAATTAGATTCCGAGGTCTTGACCTTTTGCTGCACGGAGATTCAGTGGCAATGCTCTCTAAATAAACTGTAACGCGTTTGCATTATAGGATAAAAAAGAAGATATTTTTGTATGGGAATAACGCTATCAACAAAGGCAGATATAGGCGAAAGAAATACTGACGGCTACCCGAGAGTAATTTATTAATAAATATATATAGCATTTACAAAAGGGGCTGTCAAGTTATGCAATTAAAAACTGAACTCGAGGCCAATGGTAACAAGAAGAGATGAATACTGCAAAACATACTGACAAGTGATATGGACTTTCATGCCAAACAATATTAACTGAGTAGCAAATTGTACAGCCGATCAAGTAAATAAATAGAGAGAATGATTGTCGAGCAGGATTCGAACCGGCATCCTCTAGGCAGCAGTCTTAACGCAACCCTGCTTTATTGACTGAGTCAACACAAGCATGAGCAAGAGTCTGAGATAGCTGTTGGATATTTTGCGGTCGTAAGCATGAATATTTACATATATGTGTGTGTGTGTGTGTGTGTGTCAGTGTTTCCATTTTGCTGACAGTAAGTATATTTAATTTCATCATGCCAAACAAAATTGAATATATATATATATATATATATATATATATATATATATATATATATATATATATATATATATGTATGTGTGTGTGTGTTTGTGTTCATGTGTGTGTACCCATTTCACCGACTGTATGGGAAGTTAACTCCAGTGCCGGATGAAATATGTTTCCTAATAAAATGTTTCTACGATTTTCATATTCTGTAGGACATGCACTGTCTAATCTCTCTCTGTCTTTCTCTCTCTCCGTCTTTCTCTTTCTCTCTCTGTCTTTCTCTCTCTCTCTCTTTCTCTCTGTATCTATATATGAAACCAACAACTGAAACCACCACTAAAGCTGTCAACATTGCTGCCTGTTCAAAAAAGAGTTATAATTAGAGCTTCAATTTACAATGAAATATCATGCTAAATTGCTGTCTTGATTTATTGTCCCGTTGCATATTCGCTTGCTTCAGGAAAATTCGGCTTATTGTGATCGAACTAAATACGAGAGGAAGAGCTTATTCATTGATCACACTTCTTTCTAATATCTAACTGACTACCCACCACCATGGCATTCTGCCAAAAGACATCGGTCATCTGGCAGTTTCTTTTGAGCGACTAAACAGATGTTTACATACATGAGAATTTGTAATATTTCACTTCAAGATCGATAATACAAAATAGCATGAATTAAGTAATTCAGTCAAATCAATCCGTGAAGGTAGTGCAAGTAACGTATAGAATGGAGAATATAAAGGCTTTAGAGATCGATTTCATATAATTAGTTGCATTAGGTTTCGACACTAAAGATATACGTTGTGCATTGTAAATCAGGAAGGGGGGTATTGTCACTGGTTAGGAATTAAAGGAAGAGTAAGTGACAGAAGAAGGGTATTATAAGTGGAAAGGGAATTAATCGGTAATGACTCTAGTAAAGAAATGCCTTGAAAATCAGGAAATGAGGTTGTCAGTGGTCAGAATTTAAGGCCAGCCTTGCTGAGAGAACCATGTCATTATATATATATATATATATATATATATATATATATATATATATATATATATATATATATATATATATATATATATTGTAAATGCATTGCTAGTGATTTCAATGCAAATAGCATTGTGAATAATTTCACGTCGGAGATGTATTGTAAATAAGAAAAAAAGGGGTTGCCTGTTGTTGAGGATTAAGATAAACGTCTCTGAGAGAATATGTCTGATATATTTGGAGTAAAAAAGGTATCATTAAAGATTAAGCTTTAAAATAGATAAGATATGTTGAAAAAAAGGAAAAAGATATTTTATGTTGTTAGGAATGAAGGCAAGTGTTACTGACAGAATTGTGTTCTCATATTTATAATGTAAATGTACTACTGATGATTTCACAATCAAAAATTTCCAAAATAATTTAAGAAATTATTTGCGAATCAGCAAGAAAGGAAAGTTCATGACGAGGAATTACGGCAACCTTCACTGACAGAATAGAACTATCATATTTGTAATGTAAATCGATTGTCAATCCAACGCTTTTATGATAGAAAAGCATAGCGAAAAAGTTATCCTATTAGAATGCATTGAAAATAGCTTCACTGTGAAGATGCGTCATAGATAAATGTCCAATGCACATAGATTAAAAATGGTAAGAATTGAATTGCCAGTGGTTCGTCATTAAGGAAAAAGCTATTAATAGGATGAAGCTTTTACCAAGTTGTTTTTACAGCAACAGCAGCAAGAATCGGAACAAAAACAATCTTCACCAAATTAAGGGGAATAAACTATTAACTGTTTGTCTGTCCCGTCACGTTGAACGAAACCATTATATGAAATCAACATCAGCCAACCTTGATTTGGAATTACAACCAAGTGATAGGTAGCCTAATCCCTTATCGACTAAGCCAAACTGACATGTCGTACATATCAACAAAAGATTCATCTTATGGATATGTCAAGACTCATTTCATTCTCATGAATTAGTAAATACATTTATATTGAATATATATATATATATATATATATATATATATATATATATGTATATATATATATATACGTATATATATATATATGTATATATATATGTATATACATATATATAAATGTATATACATATATATATATATATATATATATATATATATATATATATGTGTGTGTGTGTGTGTGTGTGTGTGTGTGTGTGTGTGTATAATTTTTGAGAAGAGAAATAGTAGTGGAGTTTGACCCAGCGGCAACCAGGTTTGTTATAATGTCATGACTCTTTACATCTCCATTGATCGAGTCCAGACAAAAAAGATTAAAACACTAATTGACGTAATCCACAAAATCATAGCTCCATTCCTCTCACTACCAAGCAAGCCTCAACGTCATGTTTGATTCTGTGTTCAATCAAATTTTGACAGGCAGATTCTCAAGATACTGACCCGATCAATACGAGTAAAAGAAAAGAAACTTTTTTTTTTCGTGAAAAAGACAAGGAAATTAGATGTAAATATAAATTTAAAAGGTTCCAAGCAAAGAAGAATGTATTTATGTTGGGAATATCGATCTATGTTTGAAGTGAATCAACTTGTCGGTTGATTAAGTCAATTATGTCTTGCCTCTGCTAATTGGGTTTCCGGTCAGACAGGTATGAGGTATAGGCTGACGTTGGGGTGGAAGTTTGAGGCAAGGGTGGACGTTGGGGTGAGTGTTTGGATGGCAGGGAGGGGAATGACGGGTGGCGAAGGGGAATTCAAAGTCGTACAAAAGAGTAATTCAATGAACAGTGACAACAAAATGACTTTGATGAAGAAGGTTCTAAAGATGGGGGGTGAGAAAAAAGAGAAGAACGGAGGAATGGAACAAGGAAAAGATGAAAGGAAAGAAAGAAGAGAGAGAGAGAGGGGGGGAGGAAGGTACGGACACTGAGAAATAACAGGAGAAAGAAAGAAAACAAGACAGAGAAAATGAAGAAACAGTAAACTGTATTAAAGTAAAATGATGAGAGATTTGAAGAAGAAGAAGAAGAAGAAGAAGAAGAAGAAGAAGAAGAAGAAGAAGAAGGAGAAGAAGGAGAAAAAAGAAAAAGAAGAACAACAAAAAACAAGAACCACAAGAATCAGAAGAAGAAGGAGAAGAAGAAAAAGAAGAAGAACAGCCCCACCACCACCACCAGCAACAACAAATTCAAGAATGAAGAGACAAATTATTTGAAAGATTTAAAAAAAAAGACGAAAAAAATAACCTGAGGAACTGAGAGATTTTATTATAGGAAAAACAGTTGGAGTTGGAGTTGAAGAAGAAACAGAAAGGATATAATGTGATCGGAGAAGAATAGGGGAAGAGGAAGACAGAGAAAAGGAATGAAAAAGACAGAAAAGAAGTCAATTTTGAGGAAAAGGTTAACGGAGACAACAACGATAATATAGAGAGAAAAAAACATGAGACTTTAATATATGAAAATAGACGAATCAGAACATGCATGGCAATGAATGGGGTTTGCGTCGTGAAAGAAAATGCATTTGAAAGCTTTGAATGAAGAAATATGAAGAACATGGGCCAAACGAAGGAGAATAAGGATGGAGAAAATGAAGATTTAGAAAAAAAGAAGAGGAGCAAGTGAAGGAAGGGAATCAGAGGAAGGTCAAGTATGATTTGTCACAAGGAACAGTCGATAGAAACAGATTTTTGGCAGTATACCATATTAGGGGTGATGAATTCAGAAAGAAGAGAGAGAAAATGACGGGAATGAAGAGAAGAAAAAGGAGAAGAGAAGCAAAAACAAAAAGAGCAAAAGAAAGTAGAATAGGGAAAAAAGAGAGGTAAGAAAAAGAAAAGGGAGGACAGGAGAAATCAAAAGTAAAAAAGAAATAATAATAATAATAATAATAATAATAATAATAATTAAAACAAGTAGAGGAAGGTGAAGAGAAATTAGAAGAACGAGAGATAAATTCAGAAAAAAAGGAGAGAAAAGGCGAGAATCCAAAAGGAGGATAAGAGAAATCAGAAGGAAAAGTGAAATCAAAAGAAGAAGAAAAAAATTAGAAGGAGAAGAAGAAGAAGAAGAAGAAGAAGAAGAAGAAGAAGAAGAAGAAGAAGAAGAAGAAGAAGAGTCAATGCACCAACACTAAGACCAAGACCAAGTCGATGAAAAAGCAACGGGGATAAGAACATTGTTTGGCAAGAGTTTGAAAACACAACATAAATAGTGATTAGAGTAAATGATAAAAGCGGATAAAACACAGTGTGTCGTCGTAAATGTTAGGTGTAATCAACTTCGATAAATAATCATTTGCTTCAAGTAAACTGATTATGGCCTGGCGTTTGTTTTCTTTAATCAATAGGATGTTCAATTTCAGATCCGATCTGGTGACTTTATCTTTCCTTAAGATGTAGTCCACTGTTCAAATTAGCAAAATCGAAACTGGAAAGTCCCTGGTTTGACAACAACAAAATCTTTCTTTTTTTTTTTCAGTTTTATAGGTTTCGACTAAGCTTAGCTCAGTTTGACACAAGGCCACAGATTTCGTGCACCCAATTTGGATCGAAGTCATTTCATATTAGTAGTAATAATAGGCTCGACTCTGAAACATCTTCGGAATAACAATTGTTCATCGCATGTCTACAGGTACAACTGCAATTTTTTTTTATGACGTTACGGTGATACTCAACCAGGGATCACTTGACTCCCAGGGGGGGAGGTATTTCCTAAAAGGGGGGATTTTGTCCAGCGAGGGGAATGAGAGGAAAAACTCATGATGGACAGTTGGTAGGATCAAGTTCTACTCTGACTTCTTTTCGAACTGAAGATGAATACTGCAGTCTTTACTATCATCCTCATCATCATCATATTAATCGTCCTTCACTGGACATAATCCTTCCTAAAGATCCACCAGACCTCTGTATCATGAACGTCGCGGAGCCAATACTTCCTGATTTTTGTCTAGTACTTCAAGCCGTCTTGTATGCATTCAACCACGGTTTCGCATGTGATCTCTGGAGGTTGATTGCTGTATATCACATGAGATCACATGCAAAATTGACCGGCAGAAAGTAAGATGGTGTGACGGACTAGACACATTCAGAAATTACTGGCTCCGTGACCCCTATGATAGAGAAGGTCTGAATAATCTTTGGGAGGGTGTATGTCAAACGAAGTACGCCAAAAGACAGATGATGATTATGATCAGGATGATGATGATGATGATAATAAATTAGTGTCTATTTTCTGCTTTAGGCCTTTTTTTTGTAAAAGCGTAACAGTGGTGGAAAATGAAATTTCGAAATGCAGAAAATACCCGTACATGACACGCAATAAAATTTAGTTAATGTCTAACGGAATGGAAATATTCCTGTTGATAACCATAAAATCATCCCTCGTTGTTTGAATGGTAATAATAAAATGAAATGATTTATTGTTAATTTTGTTTACTGTTTCTCTTTATCTAAAAATGTTACTTACATCTTATTTCATAAAAGCCAGAGGAGACGCGAGTTTCAATATCACCAAAAGTGTATCTTCTGTTTCCTATCCACGTGATCAACTCTCTAACATAGGTTGACGGACTGAGTCAAGTTTTGATGGTAGGTGACATAAAATACCCGTAACTTGTATAAATGAATCGTTTTGGCCTGCAGGTGTACCAGAACTAAATACAATACAATATACACACACACACACACACACACACACACACATATATATATATATATATATATATATATATATATATATATATATATATAATTATTTTTTTAAACATAGATCTTTTATCTAAAATTATCCTAGCAAATACCAGCTCAAGATTTGGGCATTGTTGGTTCAAGATGACCATAGGGACCCCAAATTTTTTTTAATGGTATTTAGGGATGTCTCCATGCACATTTTCAAGGTTGTGTGCCCCGAAATATGACCAGTAGCTCCCAAATAGATATAAACTCACAGGGATATACATAGACACGGGCACTTGAAGATAGAAGAATCTGCAGACCACTTGGCTCGTTGGTCGGTCATTTGTAGGGATACAATGATTCGATCAACATGGAAGATCATCATCATCATCATCATCATCATCATCCTTTTATCGTCCATCACAGGAAATAAACCTTCCCCAGGATCCACCACATTTCTCCATTATGGGCGTCGCAGAGCCTGCATTTTCTGAATTTGTCTAGTTCATTTCATGTGGTCTCTTGGTATCTATGTTGTGAGTCGTGTTGTCCATCGGTTATCTATCATTCTTGCAAAATGACCAGCCCATTGCCCTTTGAGTTTTCTTATAGACCTTATGATGTCTTGGACCCCCGTTTTCTTCCTGATACTCTGTGATGTCTTGTGATCTCTCCAAAAGAGATTGAGCATGATTTTCTCGTGTGCGTTGCATGCTTCTCAGTTTGTGGGTCTGTCTCTTGGTTAGGCTCCATATTTTAGCTCCATAATTGACTATCGGGAGGATGCATTGGTTGTATACTCATCTTTTTAAGATTATTCGGGTCGTCTTGTTTTGGGTTTGCTCTGCCGAAGGCTTGCCATCCTAGAGTGATTCTTTGCTTAATTTCTTCTTTTGCGTGTGTCATAGGGATTCGTTCTCTTAGGCAGTTGCGGTGATCTACTTTCCCCTGTTTTCCATCTTCGATTCTGACAGTCATGTTCGTATTCTCGATGTGATTGTTGCCCTTATAGTCAGCAACAATAATGGCTGCTGCATAGTCTAACTCAAATCCTATCTCGTTTGAGAATAATTAGTGTAACTTTTGTATTCCATATACAACAATTTGAAAATTTATAAAACGTATATATAGTGTCTTGATATAAATTTATTCATTTAGAATGTGAATAAAAAGGTTATTAGAGAGAGAGAGGTAGAATAACTATGCTTTAAAATAAAGATATTGAATAACAAGGCTCTAAGAAAGAGAGCTTGAATAGACGAATTATAAGAAAGGGTGGGATGAAAGCTTATATAAAAAAGAGACGGAATAACTAGTCTATTACAAAGCGAGAGGGGACGAAAAGGCTACAAGAAAGAGGGTTAGAAAAGGCAGGCATAAAGAAAAAAAAGTGGTAGAATAACCAATCTATATGGGAAACAGAATAAAAAAAGCCATACGCCAACGGGGTAGAATGAGCGGGCGATAACACCAAGATAGATGGGATAGAAAGACAGTCAGGGCGATAGATAGAATAACCGGGCTCTAAGAAAGAGTGGTACGATAATCAGGCTATAAAAAAAGAGAGGTATGATAAGCGTGCTATAGCAAAGAGGGGTAAACTAATCGGGCCATGAGAAAGAGAGGAAGAATAACCAAGCTACAATAGAAGAGGTAATATAACCAAGCTGTTAGAATGGAATAGCCAAAATTGTTTCAGTTAGTGTTGCAGAAAATTGTGTCTGGATATAGTTAGATTGTGATTCAGAGAGTGACTCGGGCAAGATGTTTAAGGCGAGGCGGGAGAAGTAGAATTTTGCCGGTAGCTGGAGCAAAAACAAACAACCAAGTGTGTTAGTCAGCAAAGGGGAGGGATGAGTCAGTTGTAGATATTCCTGTAGATAAGTTGAATAAGTGTTTAAATATTCAGTCGAAAACAACTTTTTTTTCCTTTGCTCTCTTGTTGAAACTTTAACAATGGCTGACACTGAGGTCGGCAACTTTTCTGATAAACAAAACTGAGAAGCTCAGGATGTCTTCTGGAAGAGGGCTCCAAAGAATGAGAAACCAGCACAGGATTCAATGGATTTCGAGATAAGGAAATGAAAACAAGTGGAAGAGAAAGAGAGAAAGAGATAAAGAAAAAAATGAACATAAAGGTGATAAAAAAAGAAATTGGTTCCATGGATCGAAAAATATTTGTCAAGTTACAATATTATATATATGTGTTTGTGGATAATTATGCCTTTCTGGTGGAAGTCGGTTCGAGACCTGCTCGGCGCTCATTTTCATGGTTGGCTGTTCGGTTTGCTACTTGGTTAATTCTGGTACCGGACGAAATATGTTTCCAAATGAATTGTATTAACAATCATCACATTCAGCCGGACATAAATTGTCAAATCTAATAATATATATATATATATATATATATATATATATATATATATATATATGCGTGTGTGTGTGTGTGTGTGTGATCATAAATTGCATTATACTATATCGAATTTTTCATCTTAAATACTCTCCCATTATTACACAATGGCGAAAAGAGAATAAATGGGATAAACAATTAAAGAAATTGGAAGTCCTGCATGATTTGAACTTGGGTATCGGCTTCAATGAAGCGTTGCTCTTATCATTGAGCTAAACAACTTCAGGCAACGCAAAGGCCTTAGAAACTGTTCAAACTAGTTTTTTCATGGTTTACATCGGCTCTTTCTACCTTCAACGCCACATCTCTTTCTTAATAATATAATTGTCATTTCAGATAAGAGGTTCAATTAGATATAACGCAATTTATAATCATTCTGTCGGATCATATATCCATTTTTTAATTACGTATATACATGAATGTAATTATACGTCTGCTCAAATCAATAAGTCCAAAGTTTAAGGATGGAAGAACATTTATCTTGCTAACCAAATACTGATTTTTTTACATGATCTGCCGTTTCAATCCACCACACTCAGCGAGGAATATTAATCACATTCATTGATCATTATACAATGTACATTTCAAATCAGACATCAGCTTATAATTACGTGTCCAGCTAAGGATTATTTATCCGGCTTTATACACACACATATATATATATATATATATATATATATATATATATATATGATAAGGGAGACACAGATTGGCTGAATGGGTATTCATTCACAGATGTTTCGCAGTGAGTGACCCTCACATCATAAATGACATTGAAAAATGAACAAAGAGGATGGATGCAAACTATTTATGAGGCTGCGCATTGCATGGACTGCTATATGACTGTATTTATAAGCAATATGTTTTCCAATATAAGCATGAGATCACGCATGAATGTGATACACAGTTAGGCATATAGCTGACCTCCCTTAGACACACACACATGAGCACTCTGGGGACAAATTACACTCACACAGAAAATAGAGAAGAACGTACCTTAGTCACGCCCTTACGCAAGCAGCCCCATCCAAAATAGCACAATGAGAGATACATGATTCCTCAGCCAAACACGTCCAGTTATCCATCCTAAGACCACCCTAAACACACTCCAACACCATTCACTCTCAACAAAAAAAATCAATTTCTCCTCATTTTCTCCGTCTCCTTTCGAAATATCCGTGAATAAATGCGTATTCATCCAATCTGCGTTTCCTTCATTGACAATAAACATTTTCACCATTGTATCGGATATAACTTATCCATCCAATTATCATATGTACCTCTCTCTACATATCATGAGAATATATATTTTTATTCATTTAGTTATATATATATATGTTTGAATAGTGGATGTGAATCGATCCAACAGAATTGTCATTTTCATATATATATATATATATATATATATATATATATATATATATATATTACGTGTATTTGTGTGCGTCTGTGTACATATTTTTCCTCTACACATGATATCAAGCGGACAATCATACTCGGTTGAATTTTTGGAAGAACAAGGTCCAACTTCAAGATCAAGAAAACTCCATTAGTTCTAAAATGGAAGGTCTACAACCAATGCATCCTCCAGATATCGTAGGAACTATCAGAAAAATCAAATGGCAATAGGCTGGACATGTTGCAAGAACGACAGACAACCACAGGACATCAAGACTCCTAACGTATGCGAAGTTGCGGCCAACAGAAGGTAAGATGACTTGATGAGGTAGACAAAATCAGAATGTACCAGCTTCTTGAAGCCCATGATAGAGATATCTAGCAAATCTTGAGGGAGGTCTGTGTTGAATGTTGGACATAAAAAGAATGATGATAATGATGATGATGATTACGCCTATTATGCATGCGTTGATCTAGTTAGCTTTTGTAGATTGTAATTACATAGTCTAGTTGATTCTTTCCATTTTTCTCCTTGTTAATAAACTTGTTGACTAACGACGAAAGCCGAAATTAAATTAAGTCACATAAAAGACCAAATATTAGAGATTCCAAATAAAGATGAGTGAACATGAAGCTAATTGGAAATATACATGAGTTAAAGTTTCGTAGTTAATTCTATTTTGTGCACGGATTCAAAATGTTGAATATAAAATATAAATTGTACATATTCTTCTTATTGTAGTAATGGCACACACACACACACACACACACACACACATATATATATATATATATATATATATGTATGTATGTATATATATATATATATATGTAAGTAATGTAGCCAAACCTAATGCTAACGTCAAACAAATGCCAACGAAGTTTACTACGTATATGCATTTGGTCACGGTATCCGTCAGCCTGTCTATCCACACGATATCTCCAAAAGTACTTTCGATGCAATTTTCGTGATGCAATGGTGTGAGGGTGATCAAGTTTCGGGAGGGATCCAAGCACGATAACCCCTCTTCCGCTGTAGTTATACGTCTGCACAACACAAAATCACCAAAGGTTAAACACTGTCCAGGCGATATCTCCAAGAGTTCTCAAAGATATTCGATTTTTTTTTTCGTGGATGAAAAGAATAAACAATGGGCTGTGGAAAAAATGATCTAAATATTTGGTGGATCCACGCAGAATTACTTCCCCTGACAAAGGTGTTAGCAGAGGTATGCGCTTTCTGGCTGCTTTCTAAATTTTTTGAAGTTAAGATTAAAAATTCTGTTCGTCTTGACGAATAGAAATACTCATCTTAACTAGATAAGCTTGACAAAATCAGAAAATACCGGCTTCGTGAAGCCCATGATAGAAAGATCTGGCTAATCTTGGAGGAGGTCTGTGTCCAATGACGGACGCAAAACGATGATGATGATTAAAAATTCCGTTAGTCTTGACGAACAGAAATCCTCATTTTAACTTGAGAAAATACTGAGTGAGTTCGATCCTCACTAATTGTCCCATACTGCTTTTCGTCTGCCCCAAATAAATTACACTTAGTAAGTAAACATATACTACCAGCAACATCTTATTCGTACACTAAGTCTGAATTTGGGCCCAGTTGCATAATACAAACAAATGGAGATTTTACTCTGAAAATATCAACCTTAGATACGGAACTGAACCCTTTCCATGAATAGATAAATTTGAATGCACGCATCTAAAACCGCCTATTTTGGGAATGGGATTTTGTCTCTCCTTTCCTGAGTGGGCACACGCTTTTTGTTTATTCAGTGAGTGCAAAATATATCCGATACATCTAGGCAAAAATCATTTTCACATACTCATATAGCATTAAGATTGATAGAATTTGGACCACAGATGTATGTTTGTTTGTTTGATTTTTTTTCTTTTTTGGCATAATTTTCCATTGTCCAATTCAAAGATTTAAGAAAATAAGTAATATTCAGATTTCTGAAATTGAAATTTCTGAATTCTTTATTCCAAAAAGCCGGATCAGAACAAATCTTCAATAAATTTAATTTGAATTATCAAAATAATTTTTACCACTCACCTCACCAGTCTGTATACATCAGATTTCCGGTTCAAGAAGGGAGGCTATAGGGTGACTTGACCATAGGACTAAACTGACTGGAAACTGCTCTGGCTCCAGATGAAACCCTATGGTCCAAAATTCCCCGGGGTCCAACTAGCCTCCACCTCAACTATTGGATGCTTTTTGCACTGACTATAGGAATATATACGAATTCTGTTCTGCTCAACTATGTTGGCTCTTATCTTTAATATTATGATTGTTTCTTTTCTCGTGTCTTGTTCCTTGCACGCAAACCCACAACATATTATTCCTTCTATCCCAGCAAAACCTCTCCTAACTTTGGCCACATCGGTTCACGAACAACAAATGTCTGGGTCTTCTGAAGAAGAATGCCACGACAGAGAGTTTCACGGTTCAAAAAATAAAGAAAATTGTCTTATTTTCTCGGTTACGATTTTAGTTTCATTACTTCGAGCTAATCTTCCTGTCAGATTTTACCACAGACATTCACTCACAAAGCAATTTCCCGCCATTTATTGACTGACGTATGAGATTTGGTTGGTTCCTCTGCATTATTTCCTCTCCCTCTTACGCTTCTTTTTTTTTTCTCCCATCAACTAAGGCTATTTTTTTTTAATAAACATATCGCCTGACGTTTTTCGCATTTTGTTCGCTCGCTTATTAATATCGCTCTGTATGGCACAAGGCTAAATTTCTGGATTATTATTTCCCCACCTTTGAAGCCGTCATTTCTGAATCTTTCTATCTTTTTTCTTCGTTTTTTCTCTTTTCGTTGACCAACGTTATTTTTGTATATTAACCTCACGCCCTACGTCATTTACATTTCTTGCACTTGTTAATTGATATTGTTATGTAAAGCACAAGGCCAAACCTCCTATAGTATATTTTTCTTTAGCTTTATGAGTCATTTTGAAAACTTTTTTTCCTCAGTTTTTCTTTGTTTTCGTTTTTTTTTTACTATCCAGGTTTTTCTTATTCCCCCAACACTAGGTATTATTCATTTCCCCTTTGGTCGTCTTTTTATATTGCTATGCAAGATACAAGGACTATTTCCTAGAGTATTATTCTATCGGACATTAATATTATTTTTAATGTAATCTCTCTTCTTTCTTAGTTTTCCGTTTCCCTATAACGTGCTTTCCCTGATAAATTTGACGCCTGGACTCATTCACGCTTCGTTTATTGACATTGTTATGTATGGCATAAGGCAAAATATTTCAGTGTACTATGGTTTCTGCTCCCCATACTATTTTTTCGATCTGTTTTATCCTTTTTCTTAAGATTTTTTTGCCTTTGACTAACCCGGTATCTAGATAAACACCTGACATCGTTCATGTTTCTCTCGTTGTTTTTCGATACTGCAAGGCACAACGTCATCTTGCCAGAGTATTTTCTTCTCCAGCATTCACAGCATTTTTTTTTTTAATTTCTTTTCTCCGATTAGTTTATTCCTTCAACGTCATTTCTTGATGAACTTAACGCATGGTGTTATCCAAATGCTGCTCCCTCCTTTATCGATATTACTGTGTATGACACAAGGCCAACTTAGTAGAGTGATAAGAAACTGAATCCAAGGCAGCTGCGTTGCTGAAGAGGGGGTAATGGAAATTTTAAATCATCCCCAGTCCCTAATGGAGGACGACTGAATAGGTTTATGAATAGAAGTTCACATACTGAATTTGTACCAACATTGTACGATAACAAATCTCACTAAATGTTGGAGGCTGACCCTCAAGATGCCGAGCCCCTAGGGACCCCAAATCCTCAGCTACGCCCCTGATTCAAGGTATAGAATAATCATTCTACTCATAGGCTATCCACTAAAAAAAAAAACTTTTCCTAGAATGTGTCTTTGCCCGGTTCAGTGCAGCTATAGACGTTTAGTTTAAGATTTGTCTAATGTTCGTAATCATTTCCTTTTCTTTATTCTTTCCTTCATTCTCAATTCCTACTCCCTTAGTTCTTCATCTTCACTTTCTTTTCTTCTTCGGTTTTGAATGCCTCTTTGTTCTTTTTCATCGTACATCTTTTGTCTAAATTTCTTTCTTCCTCTCCGTTTCTCATTTTTCTTCTTACATTATCTGCACCCCCACCTATTTGTTTCTGTCTGTCTTTCTTTTTTCTCTTATTGAGTTTCTTAATTTTTTTTTTGTCTTTGTTCCTTTGTTTCTTCATGTCCTTTTATTCATCAGTGTTTCCCGCTCCTCCTACTTATTTCTTCATACTTCTTCAATTTTTTTTTCTTATCTACCTTCCTTCATTTATCCTTGTCACCTTATGTTTTTCAGCTCTTTTTTCGTCAGCAATTTTCTTTCTCTTCCCTTTCACTCAGTTTCTTTCTTTCTCTTCTTGATTTTCACCCGTCTGTTCTGTTTTTATTGTCGTTCCTCTCCCTTTTATACTTTATATCCCCTTCTTCTTCTTCTTCGTTGTTGTTGTTGTTGTTGTTGTTCTTCTTCTTCTTCTTCTTCTTCTTCTTCTTCTTTCAGCCAACTCTTCATTATCCTTCTCACACTTTTCTCTCGTACATATATATATATATATATATATATATATATATATATATATATATATATATATATATAAGCCCTTCTTTTTCTTCTTCTTCTTCTTGTTCTTCTTTTTCTATCACCTTTTTTCTTCTAACAGCCTTTCCATTCTTAGTCTTCAGGCACCCTTTATATCTAACAGTTTTTTAATTCCTTCCCTTTCCCTTCCTTCCTCGCTATCCTCTGTCCATAACACTCACACACTTCCTAACTCTCTTAATTTCCTGATCTCTTACCATCATTCTCCAACCACTGTCCCTGCCCGGAAACTATTCCTAGCCGTCAAAAAAGCTAATCCTTTCTGATCCAGTCATGTTACCCCTGCAATCCACACTAAGATCACCTGGATCAACTGATGTGTGTAAATATATGAGATCATCTTGACGCCATTCAATGTCTATTTATAAAGGCGTTGTTTCGCGCACGCTGAATATAATGTCTTCCATTCAACTGGGCCCTACGGTATTATCAACACTTCCTGCCATCAATAAACATTGTTGACCCTGCCAACAGTTCAGGCCTTCATATCAAGTTATGTAGCGAGAGATTGTGATTCTGATTGACTAAACTCCCTCTTTCTTTCGGATCTTCTTTCCAACTGTTACTTTTTTTTTCTTTCTGTCTTTTAATATGTACTTTCCTCTTTCTTCCTCCTTCCCTTCTTTCCTTTACCTATTGCTTTCTGTCTTATAATCTCTGTTTCTTTCTTCTTATTCTTCTTCATTTCCTTTCCTTTCTTCCGTACCTCTAGCTTTTTTTTTTCCTGTCTTTTTTCTTTCTTTCTTTTGTTTATTTCCGTTATTTATCTTTATTTTTCTGTGCATACAATCATATATATATATATATATATATATATATATATATATATATATATATATATATATATATTATATCTTTGAGGTTTATTTTCCCATTTCCTTTCTTTAGCTGACATGACTCTTGTTTACTCTTCTCTCTTTTTTTTTCCTATTCTTTCTTTCTATTTCTCTCTCCCTCTCTCTCTCTCTCTCTCTTTCTATATATATATATATATATATATATATATATATATATATATATATATATATATATATATATATATATATATTTATCTGTCCACTTGATTGTCTTGTACTACCTCCTGTACTCTTTCTTTTTTTTTAAATTTTATCTTTACTTCACTTGACTTACCGGTTTTCTTTCTTTCTTTTTCTTCATTTCTCCATACTGTCTTTGACTTTCCTCTCTTCTTTTTCTCTCACTCCTTTCTTTTCTCTATCATGTTAATGCTTTTAGTCCGCCGTTCTTTCTTTTCTAACACCCCTCCCCAGCCCTGAATCTTCATAGTAGAAACATGCTTTAATTATCTTCCTTTTTTTCCTTTTTTCATTTTGTTATCCATATACACTTCTCTCCCTCTCTCTCTCTTTCTCTCTCTCTCTCTCTCTCTATCTCTCTCTCTCCATCTGCTCCTTCTGATCTTTTTATTTTCCCATCTTTTTTATTATTATTCTTATTCCATCCTAACCTTTTGACTTCTCCCCACATCAAAGGGTCGCAAAAAGGAATTGATAATTCCAAAGAATTTAGACCAGTAAAACATTCTAAAATTACATAATGGTATTAATGCTGTAAGAGTTTGAAACACTCTGACACAATATGACATATTTGAGATGAAGACTAAAAAAGACTATAAGGTAAATATCTATAAGTATATTGATATTTATTAAGTTTTATAAGACTCACAGACACTAAAAATGAAGTATGTACTAGAAGAGCAACAAAAGAATTTAAAAAGACTGAAATTGGCAGAAGCCCTGGTTCTCCCTGAAATCAAAAAGATCGAGATTGCACTCGTCTTTAAAACATTTAGAAGGGAGTTTATTTAACAATTCCGATGTTTTAGTGAAAGAGTTAACTTGTGGCAGGTCCTTGCTTCTTTCATTGAATTTTATTTATTTTAATTCAACCACTCCATTTCAACCTCCATTCTGCATCACATTTTCACCTTTGGTGTAATGAATATAGATATCCATAATTACTATGATAAATTTGAGTCTTGCATGACGACATGATTAGGGAACACACTGAAGATCGTATATAATCCAGCAACAGAAGTACGCTACGCAAGCTTAACGTTGTTTCAAGGCACCCAATACAATCAAACAATTTAAGTGTATACTTTACCTGAAGAGGTGATAGGGTATTCTCCAATGTGATACGTGTTACGAAGGATCACAAGATAGCACAATATATTGGACAGAAAAAAAGCAAATCATAAAATTTGTGGGAAAAACAAATGAACGAGCCATGTTGTAAATATGTCTGACAACAACTTGACTCACAATGAGGATCCCAAGAAGATCAGATGCAAAAGGCCAGCAGAAAATAAGATGGTATGATGACCTAGATAGGTTCCAGGGGATATTGGTACCACGTCATCCACGATGAAGAGGCCTGGCAAATCATAGGAAAGGTCTGTACCCAATGACGTACACTCATTATTACTATAATTACTACTAATACTATTACTACTACAGCAACAATGATTATTATAGCACTGTTGAAAGTCAACAATTAAATTGTAATTTTCAAGGCCCGTATTCTCTCCCCATACCTTTCTATCTACATATTTTTCATCGATCTATCTGTGTACTCACTTGAAAATGCTTGCACCAAGACATGTATCTCTATTATTTATTCATTCGAAGCCAGGTGTGGCGCGATGGTCAGCATGTTAGGCTTACAGTAAATGCAAAAATCATTCAGTGTCCCACCAGTGTATCCCAGTGCCAAATTAATCAAGAATTGTGTTATATACACCATACAATCAATCAATCATTCTAACTATGGAGTAGAAACCGTCACGAAATCTATTTTTAAGCCAGACTGACTAGCTTGCTGACTAGGCATGTGTGCATCAACCGTACCAATAGAGCTAGAGGGCTGAAAGTTCAAACATATGCTCCTTATTATGTATTTTTTATAATATTTTTTAGAATTTCCTCCCTACCTACATTGACAATATTTTCTTTAGTGATGATATTCTATTCAGCATTCACTTATATTTATCCATTTATCAACCTAAATATACACATACTCCCCCGATCAGTCTGTCTGCCTATCTATCTATCTGTCTGTCCGTCTGTCTGTCTCTCTTTCTCTCTCTCTCTTTCTCTCTCTCTCTCTCTCTCTATGTATATATATATATGTGTGTGTGTGTGCGTGTATGTGTGTGTGTATGTGCTATATGTTTATATGTTGTTCTGAACGCGTGTTTTCATCGAGCCAATTATAGCAACTATTATCATATTTCTTAAACTTGCGTCTTACAAATCTCTCTCTGTCTCCCACTTCATTTATCTCTCAGTTTATTTTTTATCTATCTCAGTCATCGTATCTGTATCTGTATCTCTCTCCCCCCTCTGAATATATATATATATATATATATATATATATATATATATATATATATATATATTATTGTGTCATCCACAGACATCGGTTTCGATATACGACTCAAGTGTGGCTATAGACTTTCAATTATCCCATCCAGTACCACGAGGCAGGATTGACACCTTAGCTTCAGACCTCTGGGCTACCGTACTGGACGGTCAGTAAGGCTGAATTTAAGCGATATATTCATGTATCTATTTACGCCGAGATTCCCCATCCACCAGAGTGCCCTATTCCCGTGGAAGAGCATTGCACAAGGTTACAGTGGATGAGTTACCTCACTTAAAGAGTGCTCAACCCTGAATCACCGTAATTATCTATTCATCTATCTGTTTATTTCTGTTTATGTCTATCTCATTCACCGTATATATGTATATATATATATATGTATATATATATATGTATGTATATATATATATATATATATATATATATATATATATATATATATATATATATATATCTAGAATCTAATCAAACATTATTTAATCAATCGTTTATGTATATCACAGATTATATCCATCTATCTGAGTCACCATATCTATTCATCTTTCAATCACTCAATCTATCGATCTGTCCACGTATCATCAATTATTGATTACAAAATATTGAATGAATGTGCGGAGTCTGCGCAGTTGTAATTATGTATCTGGAACTTCCATCTTCCTTAATAATCGTTCTCTTACCTTCTTGTATTGGAACATAAACAGTGTTCATTCATTCGGCTACTTGTCTCAGGGCTATCGTCAAAAATACCCTTAATAGTGATACTCAGCCTCCTTAGAACATATGGTACATTGGAAAAATAGTATAACTTTATCATTACAAACTATCCAAAATAGTCTCTTCTTTGGGCGAGACAAGATAATAAAATCAATCATATCTGACGGCTATACGATTCTACCAAATGAAACAAATCACTGTTTGGTTATTTTGGACCATATTGGAAACTGACAACCAAAACTTTCGCCAAAACTTACAACATAGGTCTCATCGATCTTTAAGATGGTCTGGCTGGCAGGCTGGCAGGCTATATGTCTGTCAAGCTCATGATCCGAATAAATGGCGCTAGAAAGCTGGACATATAAACATTCATTACTTATAGTGGCGAGAAAAATTGGGAGGATTCAATTTACCACGTAAGTTCATGCTAAGTTTGTTCCTTGCTTCTTGTACGATGAAATTCATGCTTTTTTCGTATTTACTTTAGTGAGTATTGCCCAACAGTAGAGAACAAGTTGACCACCCTCTTCTCTGATTCTTGAATTAATCACCCTTAACACGGCCGGCCGAAAGGTTGGTTACGCGACAGTTACTATTGGATGACAAACCAGACCTGTTTGGTATTACAAGACTCATCAGAATATTGTTCAATATTGTTCAGTATAATGCAATTGAATCAGAAAAAAACTTATTGAAACTGTTGTTTGGGAGAATATCGCAATTATTTTTGGGAACAGATTTGTTTTCTATTTCTAAAACTGGGTTTTGTTCTGGACAAGTCTTTCGTAGAACACGGAATGTACACGGATTAAATATTGTTACATTAGATTCTAGAAAATATATATATATATATATATATATATATGTATATTATATATATATATGTGTGTGTGTGTATATATATATATATATATATAAAGATGGATTCTTGTTGGACGTAGGTTCGATTCGCGCAGCAGCCCATTTTTTCAATAGTTTATTCTTTTCACCAAGTCTCGACCAACTGGCACATTCACTACGTGATAACTGGATGTAAGTTGAAATAAATTTTCAAATAAAATAGCAGAGTTATAATTAATCTGCCAACATGGAATCGAGCACTCTGGAGGATAAGGAATATATACAATAAATGAAAATATCGCTTAAATTCGACCTCACTGATCGTCCAGGTCCGTTGAGTAGAGAGAGTCTAGCAGCCTCCGGGTCTGAAGCTAAGGTTTTACTGGGTTCGATAATGGATAGTCAATTGCCACAGTGAAGAGTTGTAATACAATGAAAAAGCTATCCGTGGATGACACAATATATATATATATATATATATATATATATATATATATATATATATATAATTTCATACCGGTCAATTTCCACTTAAAGTGCTTCTTTTGTAAGTTTTGACTTGAGCAAGCCCCTAATACGGTTTAATTATGTCTCAAATTGGCTACATATGAGTGCATATACTTTTTGGAGCTCTAAGGATGATGTATTTTGATTTTGAATATAATTAGTTATACTCTTATATCTTATTTCAGATTCTTTTCAGAATTTATGCTTTTGTTTTTTTTTTAAATTTTGTTCTAGGCTTCAATTTTGGATTAACAACTGTGGTCTTGTTTGGAGGTACCGGAGAGTAAACAATAGACGTTTACTATTAGTTCGTAATTTCATTTAATTCAATTTAAGTTTTTTAATGTAATCATTTACCAGTGGAAACCTGATTCTACTCTAAGATTCAAAAAGATACATCTGCTTTTCATTCTCACTTGACAGTCTCAAGAAGAATGATGCTCATACTTAAAAAGCAATATTGGCTCAATCGTAAAATGAACTATACAGTATTACATGTAGCACGACAAGAACAATTGGTACATATATATTATCCATCATATATATATATATATATATATATATATATATATCCTCAGAAATGTATACACATTTTAAAGCCCACAACTTACTGAGTATTTCATCTTTTTCATGTATAGCCGATTATGAATAATGCTTAAACAAGGACAAAGCTTTGCGAGAATTACTTCATCCTAAAACGGCTACTGGAAGTGCGAGATCGTGGCTGAAGTGCAAAGATTTTTAGAAAAGGAGCTTCAAACAGACTTAGCAACGCAGCTCACATTAGGGATAAATTTGAATCAGACGGAACTATCAAGATGTCCACAAGCATCCACCTGGAAGAAGAGCAGAGGTTAATGGAAAAAATATGTTTTGCAATAGGATTTTTTTTTCTCAAAAGATATCCCTTTTTGAGCGTATCCATCGGGAAAGTTCCACTCGAACAATGGCCCATGATCCCAATAAGGATCTTGATTGAATAGCTAAAGGGTAACCAAAAACGTGTGTGGTCACACGCCATGCGAATTCACCTGGGGTTACAGTGTGGTGCAGACTGTCAGACATAATTGTATTATTCTTTTTTGACGACACTATGACTGGATCAGTTTTTCTGGACTTGCTGCCGGAGTCCGCCATGCCGTACTTTTATGGGGATGTTGGAGACAAGGAAGACTCTTATTTGCCAAAGATAGAGCAGCTCTCCTTTATCATCGTGATGTAAGAGTCTATCTGGATAGAAGTCAGCAAAATGGATAGATTGGGTAAAGAGGTCGCATTGAATACCCCTAATTCACCCGATAACAGCCCAATGGACACCATAAATATAATTCTAAGCACGCAAACCCGGCAACAATTGATGAGATAAAAGCAATCATTGAAAGAGAATGCTCCCAAATAAGAACTGGGCAGATTTATAATGTCAGCCTCTCTAAAGAACTGCATTGTCTTTAGCGTCTGGGCAAGAAGAGTTATCAGATTGAACACATTCAAAAACTCAAAATAATGACACCACCGTCCTCTATAATTTGAATTATTAATCTCGGATGCATCTTAATTGATATTGTATTAATGAATATTCAAAATGCATATGCAATCTTTGAGATACCAGTATATATATATATATATATATATATATATATATATATATATATATATATATATATATATATATCAGGAACATTATATTTTTGAAACAAAATGGATTATGGCAAAACTTCACCTTGTAGATAGCAGAGATAGATATTTCCATTCATAAGCTCGAAGCTAGAATTCAAAGATTTACCCTTTGCACAATAGAACAGGAATCTGAGAAGTGTCATTGACATTTACCTAACTCTTTGATACTTATATATGTATATAAATTCCGGAATATCAGGAAAGGAAAAATGGCAAAAATCATAGAAATTCGAAATGAAGGTTTGCCGCTGTTCACCGTCGATGTTTATTGTTGGAAAAATTAATTGACACTAAAGCAATGGATCTCTGATGCTAACAGTAAGGCAATTGGAAATGGTTTGCGAACTTTAAAAAAAATGATTTTCATGTCCAAGGCCACTAAACACACGGAAAGACCCAATGATTTGAATGCTGTTAAATTAGAAGTAATGTTGAAAGAGGTCATGGCACATATAACACAGGAACTTACACAGATATTGAGGTGCATCATTCAACAAGATAAAAGTTGACTGGAGTCAAGAAAGTTTTGCGCTGAAAATGCAATGTAATAAACTGTTACTTAGTTAGACTTGGTAATTCTTCCGCATATGTTTTTTACAGCAAGGTCGTACTACCACTTACTCAACTCTGAACGATATGTTTCGTCTGATCAGCGGCATCCCTGATTTCAAAATGTCCTCTTAGAGTCTGAGTAATGATGCAATGAATGTATATGAATCAGAGAAGATTGTGAGAAAAGCAGGCGTCAACATAAATATCAAATTTGGGTCTGTGGGACTCTTTTCCGAAATCGATGAATGTGGTCTGGGTTCGGTCTTTGACATTTTTCCTTTTAATATCACATATACTATCATACAACAAGGTGTAGATCCCGTATATGTCAGAGCCTATATACCAAAAAAGCAGTTCCTTCATCAGGCTCTACAAAAAGTTCTACCTTATCGGAAGACGTGGGAGACAAATTGATACCAGCTCACCAAAACTATTCACAAGGAAAATAAAATAATCAGAATTGACGACGAATCCCAAGTAACCACTGATTTGCTGACAACTTGGTCTATCTTGCTAAAAGCTTCATGATCTCAAAAATATGCTTGGCAAGAAAGTTTATTTTCACATGAACTTAAGGAAAACAAATATTATGTTCAACTAACATATTTAGGACAAAGACAAACGATCAAACTGGAAACACAGAACTGAAAATTTAAACATCTACATTTATCAACGACAATGAATCTCTGTAAGATCCTCAAAAGAAGGGGAAATCAAGTGATGAATCACTCCGGCTGGTAAGCTTTCAGTAGAGGAAGATATTGTTAAAAAACAAAAAAGGGACTCATTAGTCTAAAAAAGAAGAGTACACAATCAATGCATCCTTCTGATAGTCACCTATGGGGCTGAAACATAGAATGTAACCGAATGCTTGCCCTCAAACTGAAAACCATGCAACGTGCACATGAGATAATCATACTCAATATCACATGGAGAGTTCATAAGACGGCATAGCATACTATAGGAAAATATAAGGGTCACACTAATCATGGAATCAGTTACAAGAACTCGAATGGCAATGGGCTGGTTATGTCGCTAAAAATGTAGGATAAACGATGGAAATCACGACTTGCAACAAGATCGCAAGCACAATTGTGGCCAGCAAAATATTGGATTTACACTATTTCATATATATAGAGGTCTACAGAATCCGGGAGAAAGTTTGTGTCCAACAACGAATGCAAAACGATGATGATGATGATGATGATGATGATGATGATGATGATGATGATGATATAACTGACAGGAGGATTAGGATTTGCAAAGTCATGATTATATTTAACTCACCACAAAACATTTTGATAGAATTAAGCCACAATTTAATTATAGAATGAAAAGAAAAAAATGTCGTTTCAGAATCCGGAGCAATTGGTCTAAAATTACTTGGTAAAAGTGGTCACATCTCAAATAACCTTTATAAGTATATCTTGGTCTTTCCCTTTCTTTTTTGGACTATGGATCTATTTCCATGCTAGACAAAGAGGCATTCACAGAACTCACTGCGATGACAGTTTGGGTAAATAATCTTACATGTATTAGATTCGAGGATATTATCTATATTTGTAGACTTTTTTTTTCTTTTTTTAATAGGAGACACGTTTTTTTTTCCTTAGCTTGGCGAAGAGAATTTGACAGCATTAAGCAAATAGAATGACTGGCTGAGTTGATGTAATCAGAGTTCGTACATCTTGCTTTATTTGACAATGCAGAGAGGGTGCTGGAAAAAGTGGATTCTAATCTCTTTGTAAAATGTAAACACTTATATATATATATATATATATATATATATATATATATATATATATATATATATACATATATATATATAAGTATACATATATATATATATAAAACATTTGCATATAAATGTTTATTTATATATATATATGTATGTATAACTCTTGCATATATATATATATATATATATATATATATATATATACTTGCATATATATACATTTATACTTGCATATAAATATATATATGAAAGTGTTTACAGTTATAAATTCTTTATACACACATATATATATATATATATATATATGTATATATATATTAAGAACTTATCACTTCTGCAATGTGCAGTGTTCTTAACTCTTTAAAAGCATTGTGCTAGAGGAGAGCAACTTACAATATGGACAGATCTTGTTGGTCACGTGATTGATATTTTGGCAGCATATAATGATGGGGTCGATGAATTAGAAAAAGGATCCTCAATGAATTTGAAAATTCCTCTTGGGATTTTCACTGAACATTCATAACAAAAAAAAGTCTGAATTCACGCAAATAATCTCGAATACTGTCTGACAACCTACTGAGGTACCAATTTAGCATAAACTAACATTGTAAAGTGATTCCCCACTAAAATCAATTGAAGGGAATGAACAAAGTTTTGGCGGGGGGGGGGTATTATAAGGAGTAAATGTGAAAGTTTCAGCCTTATACCTCTATTGGTGCTGCCTGTACGTTTGATAAATTCATGGCCAGCCAGCTAGACAACCAGTCCAACCGATTTGAAACCTTAAGAAATCTATTTTGATGTTAAGTGTTTTTGTTGACAGTTTTTAACACTAACGACAATACATTGCAGATTTGAGATAAACTTTCCCTATCTTATAACATGTAAGATTTTCACTTTCACCCATTCCATTAGCCTAAAAGGCAGACGTAAACTGCGTTGACAAGCCCTACATTAACCAAAAGCTGAAGTTGAGTCAAAGATTGGATGATGAATGAAAAGAATTCAGGGAAATCTATTTCCCATAATTCTTAGGCATTGTCCCTTCCAAGGGTTCATGGTGTGCGTGGAACAATATAATATAATTGTCTCGTAAAATAGTATCTGCCTGTCATAAGAAACTTCTGTTCAGTGTAGCCAATTTAGATATTGTTTATCTAGATTTACATAATACTAAAGTGCTGAAGAGTGGATTTATAATCTGTTAGTTTTATGTTGTTTGATCAACTAATTCAACTATTTCCGTAAACCTGCCGATAAAAAAAAAATCAAATCTGACACTGCATAGTCATATGTGTTGGCTAATATATCTGATAAATGTCACCTTGGTATTATCGCCAGTTGTCAAGTAATAAATAGGCTTTGAAATTTCTTCAAGTATATTTAAGGAGTATTCATCATCATCATCATCATCAGTCTTTTAACGTCTGTCGTTGGACACAGACTTTGCCTAGGATTTGTCACAATTCTCTATCATGGGCATCGCGCAGCCAGTACTTTCTGAATTTGTCTAGCTCATCTCTCCATCTAATATTCTGCCGGCCACAGTTCTGCATGTGATCTCGGGGATCCATGTCGTGAGTCGTGATGTCCATAAGTTGTCCGCCATTCGTGCAACAAGGCCAGCCCACTTCCATTTGAGATTTTCAATGGATTCTTTGATGTCTTGTCTTTTCCTGGATGTACTGTGCTGTCTTGTGGTTTTTCCATGTGAGGCCCAGCATAATTCTTTCATTTGCTCGTTGCATGGTTCTCAATTTGCAGGTCTGTCTCTTAGTTAGGTTCCATGTTCAGCTCCATAAGTGACTATTGGGAGGATGCATTGGTTATACACCCTTCTTTTTTAGGTTTGATGGGATATTCTTATTTTTGAAAGTTGAGCTTGCTCTGCCAAAGGCTTGCCATTCTAGTATGATTCTTCGCTTGATTTCTTCTTCATTTAAGGGTCTCATGGAGATTCGTTGTCCTAGGTAGATGTAGTGGTCTACTTTCTCCTTTTACATTCAATCAACTACAGGAAATATTGATACTAACGTGAATTATGCTTTTCACCTGAAAGCGATGGTTATGGGTTCGGTTTGCAAACCACTTGTAATATAACGGTTTCGCTCTACTCGTGTGGCTTCGTGCCCGACGGATTCCAGCGTGGTAATATCAGCTTAGTTACCTTAATCAGTCAAACAACTGTCAATAAGTTAATTTTTCAAACCCGTGGCACTGTTCTGTGTTCAATTCATCTCGCCTGCCTCAGAAGAATAGCCTTGTGACAAACAAACGTTAGAATAGCAAATAAAGACGCCTCACTGTCGGTCAATTGCTAACATGTGAATTCTCAAAATCATTAGTTTTTTACAGGTGAATCATGGATTCCCCATCATGGTGACATTCTGACGGACAAAATTGAGTGGGAACACACGACCGATAGACCACTTTGTCATTCCTACCAATCACAGTTGTTTTATCATGTTTCATCATCATCATCAATCTTTTATCTTCTGTCGTTGGACATAAACCTCCCCCAGGATCCACTACACTTCTCTATCACGGATGTCGCGAAGCCAGTACTTTCTGAGTTTGTCTAACATGTCTCTTCATCAAGTACTCTTCCAGCCTCGGTTTCAAATGTGATTCTGAGTACTTCAATTAACTATAATGATAAAAATTATCATCATCATCGTCATCAGTTTTTTGTTATCGTCTGTCGTTAGACATAGACCTTCCCCTACATTTACCTGACTTATCTATCAGAGGAGTTGAGGAGCCAATACTTTCTAAACTTGTCTAGTTTATCTCTCCATCTTGTATTCTGTCGGACTTGGTTATGCATGTGATCCCTGGGGATGCATGTTGTGAGTCGTGATATTCATCGGTTGTCTGCAATATGACCTACCCATTGCCACTTGAGTTTTTTAATAGTCTCTATGATGTCACGGATACCCGTTTTTGTCTTTATATACTGTACTGTCTTGTAGTCGCTCCATGTTTTCTAACAGATTATATGATGTCTCGGACTCCTGATTTCTCCCTGATATACTGTGCTGTCTTGTGATCTCTCTATGTTTTGTTGCTGTAATCAGCTTGCTTTTGAAAGTTGGGTTTGCTCTCCCAAAGGCTTGTCATCCTAAAGTGATTCTTCACTTTATTTCTTCTTCTTTTGTGGGTTTCATAGAAATTCGTTGTCCTAGGTAGATGTAGTGGTCTATTTTCCTCAGTTTTGCACCTTCAATTCTGACAGTTATGTCCTTATTCTCAATGTGATTTTTGCACCTGACTTTCGTTTTACTGGAGTTCATGTGTAGGCCGAATTTTTTGCTTTCTTCTTTAAGTTCATCTAGCATTAGTTGGCGGTCAAGTAGATTCTCTGCGAAAAGGATGATGTCGTCTGCAAATCTGAAGTCACTCAGGTATTCGTGGTCTATTTTGAATCCTCTATTCTCCCTGTCCAGGTTTCGTAAGATCATCTCGAAGCAGGCTGTGGAGAGTTTAGGTGAGCTGATATCACCTTGCTTTACTCCTTTTGAGAGCTTGAAGGGTTCAGAGTCTTTATGTAACCTAATAGACGAGTTGCTGTGACTTTATATGTGTTGAAGTACTCTGACCTATGCAGGGTTTACACCTTGAAGAGTTATGGCCCCCATGACCATGGGAATTTCCACAGAATAAAATGCCTTCTTGAGGTCTACAAATGCTACAGCGAGTAGCATTTTGTATTCTGCTACTTGCTTTTCAGCTGATTTATTGAATGAAGATGGTCCATAGTCGAGTAGCTTCTTTTAAATCCAGCCTGTTCCTGTGGTTGGTTTTCATCTAGTTTTAGTGATCCAGTTGGTGATAATTTCTGTAAAAAGTTGGTATTTGCAATTGAGAAGGGTTATTGGAATGTTTGATTACCGTTTGGTCCTTATTTTTTGGCGTCTTCTCCCAAATTTGGGGATAATTCTTATTTGGAATTTTGATTGGAAGTAGAACTATAAAATTCAAATATATCATTCAGACGTACATGAAGATCATATTCCTGGAGAGGTTTTTTTTTTCTTCGAAAAGTGAACATTTGTAAGGACACTTTTTTAGAAAATTAAATGAACATCAGAAATTTCGAGAAAAAAATCCAAAAACGTACTTCTGCAAGTATCTTGTCAACAAATTCCCCTAGGAAACGGTTTCTGTTTCATGAAAATCAGTTCGTAAATGAAGGAGGAAAGCTCGCCAAAATTTGAAAAATATAGTTATGAAAAAATTGAGGTTAAAGTTTCTATAACCAGAAGATCTAATATATGATATTAATTTTTTTATTGTACATTATACAAAATATTTACATTAGTTATATTATCATATACAGCATTTGCATAATATATTTATACAATATACGATATGTACATGATATTCACAATTTTTTTTAATAAAAGATATTACTGCTGCTGGTGTCTCACAGTATGTTATACTTCAAATATTAACGGCGCCAGGTATAATATATCTTTCTCAATTGCTTATTATTGTTTACTCTTCGGAAGGAAATCGATTTTTCTATAAAAAGATGCAAAATACAAAAATGTTAAAATTTGATCAAATTAGGTGTGAGTTCCCCCCTTAAGATATAAAACCAACTTCTTTTGCAACCTTCGTCTTATTTCCATCTTCATGAAATCGAATTATTGCTGTTCCATTTTCGTACAATAACACCCCGAATAAGATTATAAGAATGGAAGGCAATGATTTTTTAAGAAGTTGAAGGAATACATTAACTTAGGTAGGCAATAAAGTTAGAGAAAAGCCATTAAAGCAAATTAAAACGATGTATAACGATTAGTTATGTACTTAGTTTAAAGACATATTAAAGAGATAAAAAACACTGTATCAATTTACTTAAATGTTAAATTTACTATAAGTGTAAAAAGTAGACTCAACTTACGAATGTGAAACAATGAAACGAACTAAATTATATGAAAACAAACTCAGAATGAGACAAAGAGCGAAGGAAAGAGGAATATTAGAAATAACAATAAGAGTTGGAAAAAGATTACCATAAAGATGCAAAAATAATGAGGAGGAAAAATGGAGTGGGACTGGACATCTAGCAAAAAGAAGGACTAACAAAGGGTACAAAAGGTTAGCAGATTAATGTCATAAATATCGCAAGCAGTACAATGCCAGAGATGATAAAGAGATAAGATTGAAAGATTTTTAGGTAAAACATGGCAGAAATTAGCACAATCAGGGTTGACATCGGAGCAGCCTAGAGAGGCCTTTGTCCAGCAGCATACTTATGACGGCCGGTGGTATGTAAATATGTATAATATGTGATTATAAATTTCGTTATATCACATCAAAAATGATATCCCGCTATTACACGATGAATGTATTATTTGATTTAGGCGTAAATAGACTAAACAATTACAGAAAAGTGGGTTGCTGCGGGAATCGAAACTGTGATCGATGGGGTTTCCGCTTCAATCATTGAGCTAAACAACCACCGGTAATGCCATTCCCTTATTTGTCTATTCTATCTAAGTTATCTTGGCCAAATGGCTGAATCACCTTGTAATAAGGGGTGACCATCTCGAATAAGAATTTCTATATAATGTAACCCAATTTAAAATCATTCTGTTGGATCAGATATCCATTTTAATAACACACATACACACACACACACCTATATATATATATATATATATATACACACACACACACACACACACATATATATATATATATATATATATATATATATTATCAGCGTCATTAGTCTAATGCAATATATATTGTATCACTCGAGAAAAGTGGTTCAACTACGAAGCATTCGTAGAGCCTATTTCTCTTTATTTTACCATTAAGCTTCTGATAAACCCATACCTTTCCTCAAAGTGAACATTAATACAGTGAATCTAGGTTCAAATACACTTTCTGATACCCTTTTCCAAGCTAATAACCTGTACGTCATACCATACTTTCACTCACACACGTGCAAATATAGATTACATATGTATGCACATGTTTGTATATAAATAAGGATTCCCACACACAACGTTGTCTTATGGAGTTGCAATGATGAAAGAAAACCTCTAATTAATCCTTAATTATTTACTGAGGATACTATTCGTATATATACATATGAGGTGAGGCAGGGAGAAAGAAAGAGAAGGTGAGGAAGGCATCTGTATTATACAAGAGGTACAATAAGTATGAGAGAGGGGTATGAAGTAAGGAATAGCCACAACTTAAATTCAATAGCTTGAAGTTTTAGGGAAAAGGTTTTGTGTTCATAGTTGTATTTTTCAGATAAGATGGAAATCTCCCCGACCAGTTTCAATGAGATCTTCAAAATAGAATGAGATTAAGGTGATTCAGAGATAGGTTGTTGAGCATCCAGTATGACGGGGAGTTAGAAGATAACACTCTCTCTATCTATCTAGCAATCTCTAGCTCTCTCTCTCTCTCTCTCTCTCTCTATCCATCTCTCTCTCTCTCTCTCTCTCTCTCTATCTATATATATATATATATATATATATATATATATATATATATATATATATATATATATACATGATTTCACTAATAGCAAAGTAGCAATGTCTGTAAACTGGAACAGAGCCTTATACGCAATTAGTTATGGAAAATAGACTTCCTTTGATTAAAGAAATATCCTGTATTTTTTTCTGGTCTAATCACAAAGGCGAATTGTTTTTAATGAGGCTAATTAGGCCAAACATGACCTCTCGATGGCCAACAAGAATAATGATTTTTGCTTCAAAAGACTTCACAGCCATTCTGACTTATATAATTAGATACCTCCTACCTATTCACTGTTTATAGTTTGCTGCCTTCTAAACTAATAACAGTGTTTGCTTTTTTATGATGGTGTCTCTCTTCAGCTTTTATCTTTTTTTATCAAACAGCACTTCAAGTAGGGGGGCTGGACTTGATCTTTCTATCGCAACAACAGCAACTGCAAAATCATCATAAACAACAACAATGCTCACCTAATTCAAGGGAGTAAATTTTCATTGTATTTTTCTGTCAAATCGACTTGAACCAGTATACAAAGTTTCTGATACTGTGACTTGAAATCGCAACCAAGTGATCGGTAGACGGCTGTCTTACCGATTGAGTCAAGGAATATATTTATTACATACACAAAACAAAGGTTGCCGTAATCCTTTTTAAATCGGAAAAAAAGTAGTGGGGGTTGGCTTTAGAGCGACCGGGCTAGTATACGATTTTGTCTTTTTTTACTTATGCTATTTATATTCGTATATAGGTCGAACTTTGAAGACCAGTTTGCAGCAAGAAAGGAAACAAGCTATACATGGCAAGCCTTTGGCAGAGCAAGTTCATCCTTCAAGAATGAAAGAATACCATTAGTCCTAGAAAGAATAGTAAACAATCAATGCATCTTGCCAAAAGTCACCTATGAAGCGTAAAGATGGAACGTAATCCCCAAAGTGAGAACCATTCAACCTGAACAAGAATCGTGCTCAACCTCACATGGAAAGATTACAAGACAGTACAATATATTGTGTTGAAAAATAGGTGTGCACGACATCATAAAATCCATTAGAAAACTCAAATAGTAATCGACTAGTCACGTTGCCAGAATTGCATCTACCGATTGACCTCGTAGCTAACAACGTAGATCCCTAGAGATGACATACAAAACCGACGCTGGCACAATACAAGAGACAAAAGTACTATGCGATGCCCATGTTAGAGAGATCAGGCGAATCATGATAAAGGAGCCTATCCCTCTCCAGACTTGTTGTGAATCAGGGTTGTCTGTTCCTTAGAATTGGATAACCCTGTCCACTCCACTGTGGCTGGGGAAAGAAGAGGTGGATTCATATCTTTCCTAAGGGTATGGTTACAAAGTGAACACAAATTGACTCAGCCATTGTTTGAACTCAACTTTCCTATCCCATTTTCCGCGTCGTTGACTGTCCTACCAGTGTTGGTCACTCCTCTGGCTCTGAAGACGTGAAACACACTCCATACATGAGTTTTAATGCCCTCATTAACTGCTCAATTTCCTATTCTTTTTGACTTTGGATATTTTCCTCGACCCCTCAACCCTTTCAAGACCACCCTGACTGCCCTGGCAAATCCTAGATATTTCGATCAGAATACAATCTTCATCGATCCAAGCTTAGGTACCCGACGGGCGTCACACTTGTCTGCTGTCAGTTAGAAGACTGTGGCCAAATCTTGGTAAAATCATATTACGTCAGATTAGATTAGTCCAGGCCGACCGTTTCAGATTGGCAGTGATGTCCAGGAGATTTAACAATCTGACGGATCTTGATATCGACAGTAATGATTATCCAGAGTCGTTTAATCATTCTTCTGTGGCGTGTAATGTCCCCGTATATACCGTGTATTCAATTCTGGGACGAACGGATAAACCGAATCAAAGTCCTTTTGATCGGCCTTCTTGCGAATACTAGATCATGTTATTGAGACTTTATTATACTTACATCAAGTACAGTTATCAAGTTGATGCTGAAGACCACTCGTTCGTGTGATGAGTTCAATCTTAACTAGATCCTCTACTATCGTAATCATGTTTTAGACTAGGGTAAGCTTTGTAAAAGTCTAGAGCCATAGTATCGCATACCCTTTATTAAAGACCTATAAAGACGTGTCTGAATTTAATGAGTGTAGTTGTGGAAACTTTTGTGATATAACAGTTTTTACTGTTCGTCTGGCCATTATCAAGATCTGGAGAAAAAAACAAAACTTGATGTTATTCATTCGGTATTTATTTTTCAAGCGCTTTTTACAAATCGGCACAATACTGACTGGATAATTTTAAATGCGTATATTCTATTTATCTGTCGTCTTTTTATCTTTTTTTTTTCTTCAACTTCTAAATGATAATGCTGGGGAAATGTTAGAGGCATCACGATTTATCAAGTTCTTTATTCTAAGATCAGTCAAACGTTTTATGCTGTTTAAAAGCCTCGGGGAAAATTAAAAAGGTAGTAAAATGAGTTCCACATGAACTTATGGAAACAAAAATCGCTGATTACTCAAACCAGGTATCTAACTCTTCTTGTTAGACAAAGAATGAAATCAGTAAGAGCTGGTACTGGATTGAAGACTGAATTCACTTTGGGAGTCCAAAACAAAGAACATTGTGCCTATATACAAGACACCTTTCAACCTTTCAATCCCAAGTGAATTTACTGCGGAAGCAATCCATGTTTAGTGAGACTCCAAAGCTATTTTCTATCGTGGATCACTGGAAATTTAGCAAAAGGCTATTGTGCGACGCCAAGGAGAGCAATTGACTTGTTTCAGCGATGCATTCGAAAAGGAGATAGTTCTTACTAGATAACAGGTTTTGTAGTCAATTCGCTGCGAACAACACGCGTTCTCATTTTGCTGACTTGGAGCAGGAAAGAATCATTAAGTTAAAGTTCTTGCAAATGCTGTGCACTGAAAAAATGTTTCGTAAACAAACTTCAAATTACTCTAATTTGTCACACCTAAATTCATTAGTTTGTCTCAAAGTATATTTACTCGTTCGAGTAAATGTACTATGAGACAAACTAATGAATTTAGGTGTAACAAATTAGAGTACCTTTTTTTGAGTTTGTCTACGTAACAGTTTTCTCATTGTGTATTCTAAAGACGTACTACTTTCGGAATATCACTTGCAACGCTCTTTGTCAGTTAATCAGTTCACACAAGTTGAAGATATCGGAAAATTCTCTCCAAGAATTTATCAAGTCAAAAATAATTCATTTATGGTCGGATATACTAGTGGGCTGAAAGATGGTGTAAAGCCACACTTTAAAAGAGTGTTACAAAAACCAACTTGAAAGAATTATTCTAATTTGTTTCACGTAAAATTATTAGCTTATCTCAAAGTAATATTTATCATATCTAATCAGAAATTTACTTCGAGACAGACTAATGAATTTACGTTGACAAATTAGAGTGATCTATTCAATTTAGGCCGGAAAAAAACTTTTGTCAGTGCATGGAAAAGACTTTTATTTCTGGAAAATGATATCATGAATTCACGTGAATGAATGATTTTGGCAAAACCATGCTGTAAACATTTGCAGCAATCACAAACATAGTCAAGAAAGCTTTACAGATTATTCATCATCATCATCATCATCATCATCATCATCATCATCAATCTATTAACGTCCGTCGTTGGACTTTGAACTAACCAAGGATTTGTCACACTTCTCTATCGTAGACGTTGCCAAGCTACTACTTAGCAAATTTGTCGTCCAGATCTTTCCATCTAACACTTTGCCGGCCTTAGTTGTGCATATGGTTTCTGGGTATCCATGTCGTGCATCATGATATCCATTGGTTTTCAGCCATTCATCGACATGGCCAGCTCATTGCCATTTGAGTTTTTTAATGAATTCTATGATGTCTCTGACTCCTGTCTTCTCCCAGATGTATTGTGCTGTTTTGTGATCTCCCCATGTGAGGTTGAGCATAATTCCTTTATTTGCACGTTGCATGGTTCTCAGTTTGCGGGTCTGTCTCTTAGTTAGGTTCTATGTTCCAGCTCCATAAGTGACTATTGGGAGGATACATTGGTTGTATACCCTTCTTTTTTTTAGCATTACTTGTATCTTCTTATTTTAGAGTTGAGCTTGATCTGCTAAAGGCTTGTCATCCTAGGGTGAAATGGAAAAAAAAAGCAAAAACGTCGACTGCCTACTTTGGACATTACCAAATACATAGATTCTTAATCAAGACATCAGAGTGCTATTGTAATAAAAATTAAGGTAATGAATTTAAAAAAAGAATCAACGAATGAATTCAATAGAATCAATTGGTGGTCTCCTCCACACCCTATCACGTAACAGCTACCCTCGTAAATGATGAATATTCTTGTTGTTGGTATGGGGACCAGCAACTTCTCACAGTAATAGCCAACTTTTGATTTTTTTTCCTTCATGGCCCACGTATATATAATATCACAACTCAAATCTACAAATCTGTCCTTAGGGCTTACGTATTTCAATATTTACTCTGCAAGTAAAACGTGAAAGAAAAATGTATGCATATCTCTTTACAAATATACAAATGTTAATTCATAAAGTGAATTAATACTGAAATACTATCCAAATCCGCTGATCAGTTGATATTCTGTAGAAATCTGAAATCTGTGTATATCAACAGATGTTGGCATTTGTCAAAACTACGTGTCAATCTCAAGAGTAAACAAATTATACAATTCAATTCTTATGAGAACAAAAATTGAATAAATCGTGACACAAAAGGCTGTTAAAAAGCCATCAATTGCTCCATGGCCCATAAATAAATTCTATTTAAAGATTTTTAGAAAACGTCTTAGGTCCAAAAGAGAAAAAAAACTCAATGGCTCACTCTCGAGGTTGAGCACAATTCTTTCATGTGCACGTTGCATGGTTCTCAATTTGCGAGTCTGTCTCTTGGTTAAGTTCCATGTTTCTGCTCCATAAGTGATTATTGGGATGATGCATCGGTTGTATACCTCTCTTTTTTAGCATTTCTGTGATCTTCCTGTGTTTGGAAATTGAGCTCGCTGTGCCAAAGGTTTGCCATCTTACGGTGATTCTTCGCTTAAATGCCTCTTCTTTTGAGGGTCTCATGGAGATTCGTTGACCTACGTAGATGTAGTGGTCTACTTTCCCAAGTGTCTTCAATTTTGATTTTTGTGTTCTCATTTACGTGGTTGTTGTACATGACCGTTGTCTTGCTGACCCGTAGGCCGACTCTCTTTCTCTCTTCATTTAGTTCATACAGTATTAGTTGAAGGTCGTGTTGATTATCAACGAAAGGGGCAATGTCGGCTGCAAATCTGAAATTGTTCAGATATTCGCTGTTTACTTTGATCCCTTTATTCTCAAAGATTAGTCTTCTGCAGATCATCTCAAGGTTGGCTGTGAAGACTTTGGTCGACCTGGTAGCATTTTCTCTCCCCCCTTTTTGGAGTTTAAAGGGCCCTGGGTCTTAGATAGCCTGATAAAGGAGCTGCTGTTACTGTATATATGTTTCAGCACTTCAACGTATACTAGATCTACACCTTGTAGAGTGATGGCCTCAATGACCTATAGGATTTCCTTCGAGTTGAAGGCCTTTTTGTAGTCAATGAATGCAACTGCAAGTGATAGCTTATATTCTGCTACTTTTATTTCAGCTGAAATATCGAATGCAGGTGGGCTGGGGTCGAGTAGCTTCTTCTAAAGCCAGCTTGCTCACGTGGTTGGTTTTCATCAAGTATTTTGGTGATTTGGTTGTTGATAATTTTTGTGAAAAGTTTGTATATGCAGTTGAGTACGCATATTAGTCAGTAGTTATTGAGATCTTTTGAGTTTCCTTTTTCATTTAAAAACATAATGATTGCAGCGTTCCAATCATCGGGAACCATACTTTGTTTTAGTCACAAATTGAATCAGACTGCCACTTTCCTAGTGATGATTTTACCCGCTATTCTGAGTAGGTTGATGGTGATATTGTCTTGTCCGTTTGATGGCTTGTTTCACCTCCCATGTGGTTACTTTTAGGGAACCCTTGAGTTGATTTCTTGCGTCTTGCATATCCTCTTCATTGTTCTGTAGTCCTCGTTCGGGTGGATTGAGCTTTTGGTAAAATTCCTCGGCGCATTCGACAATCCTGTCTCTGCCTGTTGTTTGGTCTCAATTTTCCTTGAGTATGCTGGTTAATTGCTTCTGTCCTGAACTGAGGCCTTTGATTATTGCTTTGATGCCCCGACCGAAAGTAGATTCAATGACTGCTGTCAAGTATTTTCTTTTGACTTCCCTTCGTTTTTCCTTGATTATTCCATTTAATTCGGTCTCTTTGATCTTTTCTTTCTTATTGTCGGTGAGTTGAGGTTTTTGCTTTCTTCCAAGAGATTCCAGGTTTAATCTGGGATTTTATGAATGGTATGTGTTTGTTGGATTAAATATAGTAGCGACTTCCATCATAGATGCTGTCATTTTGTTGTTTAGTTTGTTGATATTGGCGTCGTCTTGTTCAGCAAGAATTTGAAATCTGTTTTTTTAGATCCTTAATAGTTGCATTTAGGTGTAAAACATGTTTCTGAGTTCTTCGTTGGTATTTACTTGCATTTCACATTTTTCCATTCTGCAGTCGTTTCTTACGTTGACTTGATTTAGGACTTGGATGTCTTTGATGGTATTGCTTTTGTCAGTTAGGATGTGATCTATTTCGTTCTTTGTTTTGTAGTTGGGGCTCTTCCAAGTCCATTACATATTGGGTCCCTTCTTGAAGGATGTTTTCATGATTTTAAAACTGTTAGCCGTTGCAAAGTTTACAAGATCTTTTCTCTTGTTCCGTAACTTATATCCGAATTTGCCGACTCAGTTTTCATTTTTGTGTCCAACCGGTGCGTTGAAGTTTCCAATGATGACATCGCAGTATTTTCTGGAGTCTTTGAGTTGGGAGTTCAAATCATCATGTAAGTTGTCTATTTCCTCTTGGGTTGATTGCGAAGTGGGGGCATAGACTTGAATGATTTTCACTTTTTGCCTCTTTGAAAGTTTCATGGTGACGCTGGCTATTCGGTTAGAGACAGCTCTGAAGCCTGCAACATTGTCATCGAGGTCCTCACTGATGATAAAGCCTACTCTGCTTTGATTTACTTTCTCTTTTCCGCAGCTGTGAAGAAGATGTCGGCTTCTCAGTTCGATTAGTTTTTCCAGATCTTCTCATCTCGCTAATACATATCATGTCCCATCTGATATTTTTTATGTCACTTTCAAGATCGGTTCAGTTGTCAGTGTTCTGACTTTGTAGGTGCCAATGTATAATGTTGTTCTTTTGATGATGATTTTAGGGGCTTTTGGGGCGTGCTTGCTGTTGGACAGATGACCTGGCAGGAACGGGTGTTTTTCTTGGTGAAATGTTTGGGTTGTCGCTTTGGAAGCACATCAGCCCCACCTAAGGCAAGTGATGAGACTGAGTCTCTTGGGCCGATGACCCAGCAGTAATGGATGATCTCTTAGTAAAGTGTTTGTGTAGTCGCCCTTGGAGCACATCACTCCCATCCAAAGCAAGTGATGTGGCTGGGCTTTTTGAGACCAAGGATCCAGCAAAAACAGCTTATTATTGTGCAAAACACGGGGAATGTTGGGCTATGCCATGCCACGCTGGCCCCTGACGTGTTTTCAGGGGTTCGGTTAATTGGTCACTGCTGACTTGGTCCAGTGGCCCCAGAGCTCCACGGACACTTAGCACTCCTCTCACCTGTTCATGGAAGGTAGGTATGGGTGTTTGCAACGCAGTAAAGAAAAAGGAAGAAAGAAGCAGGATGTTTTGTTTTTTGCTTTTTTTTTTTTCTCTTTCCCAAGTGAGTGAATTCCTTATTGGTTCTATAGTTTTACACTACATGTTCTTAGAAAATTAGATTTTGTGTCATCATGAGTCTCCTATATTTTTCTAAGTTTTTTTTAAACTTAGTTATGGTTCCAGGGTTGCATTTTTGAGAAATTTTATTTCTAACCGAGCCGATCTCTACGGGTGGGAAAGAGAGTGAGGGGGGAGACAGAAAGACAGGGAGAGATCTTTACCCATAGAATTCAGAGTTAAATTTAAGCAATATAGCAAAATATAATTTGAAAGTAAAATCAAGATAAAGTTGGACTTATTTGCGTCAGACTAGGGTTTGGGTTGAAGGAGGAGTGATCCTCCATACGACAGTTACAGTATGAAGTTTTTTGAATCCAACCATTCGTTGCTTTGTCAAGGAGTCTTGCCATGATTTTAACCTTACTTGGATGGTTTCAGGATTTGGGTTTTGGGTTTTTTTTTTCTTTAGTTGTCCGTGGATATTTATCTATAAGGTTCTTTCTACTGGGAAGCGGTGATGGGTTGATTTTATTTTCTATTTGTTTTGTTTTATTTTGTTTCGTTTTCAAAATTTTCAGGTCAGCAAGACAGAGAGAGGTGGGGAATACAGAGTCAGAAATATGGGCAGAGATCTTTACCCATATGATTTTGAGTTAGATTTTAGCGAAATATCATCAATTACAACTGGGCTTTACTTGAAGCAGAATTACCATTGTTTTGTTTTTACCAGTCTTTGCCAACTCTGGAAAAGTCCGAATATATTTATTAGAACTTGTCAAACAAATGCATTACCAGAAACGTCAACATAGGTCCCTCCAGTTTTCAAGTGAGTCAGGCTGACTATCTATCTTTGTACGTGCAACGCATTCAGATAGCACAAGTGGGGGTAGGGGGCTGAAAATTAGAACATTTACTCCTTATTAGGAAAAAGTCTTTTTTGTTTGTTTGTTTTATAAACCCCACTTCCAAAAGTAGGATCTGAGTGGGATTTCAATTTACAATGTAACTGTATGCTAAATACGTCCCTTAGTTTGTGTCTGCCAGCATTCACGCTTGTTTTTTTTTTCAATTCAGACTTTCAAGGTGATCATCACACAGAAAAAGTTGAGAAAAGTTATGTATTCATAGATCGTCAGGTTTTTTTTTTTTGATTTATTCATTCTTTCATGAATCACCCCCAACAAACCTGCTGCCAAAGGACGTTGGTCACATGACGCTTTCTATCGAGTAACTAACCACACCTGTTCATGTAAACTTCATCGTTTTGTTTAATACATCGTTGATCTAATCAGGAGGCACATTTATAGCTATCTTAGAATGAAAACAAGGCGAGCACATTGAATATTAATGAGGGACCTTTCTATTGTTGTCCAATAGTGCAGAACTTTTACAACGAATTTACGCTCCATTAAACCTTAAATTGCTGACGTTTTTCGCACTAAAAATATTTTGTATTCCATGATAGAGTGCTATTAAAGATGAAGCCTGATCGTAAAGTGTCAAGGAGAGTCTGTGTAAGACAAAAGACTCAAAGGCGATGCTTCGTTCACAAAAGATAACATTGTTCAACATAATCCCCCGTATCTATGCGCATGCCCATCTTTTAGAACCAATATCCTGTGTTAGACAGACTAGCCGATTATCAGTTCTACAGACGGTTTATTCAGCAACTGTATATGATAAATGCGTTGTTTTTTTTTTTCTGATGGTTTGTCTATCTGTGACAATGTACGGTTCGTCTTAATGGTTACAATTTGGCAGATGAATATATCTCAAGCCCAGCCTTAGAAACAATGAACTCATTGAGTCAGTTTTGGTTACATAATCTTACGGTATCGGTATCATGAATAGAATCTCAATATCCTAATTTAGATTTATTTTTCTGTGTGTTTCTCTGTCCGTAACAATGAATTCTTCCACTTGAAGTTGACGTTTTTGCTAATGAAAATATATTCTATCCACCATTTGATTTATTCTTTTTATTAAATTATGGTTACATATCCGAACGTTAAGATTATTTTTTAATATACTGTGCAGGATATGCATAGAAAACAGACTATTATTCACATGTTGGGCACGAACACATACCCCGTCTCTGACATGAAATATTGAACACTTGGCAAATTTGCATGCCATTGTTACGCAAGGAACATGCTAGTCCTCTCTTTATAGTTCCAATTTTACTGTATGTAATGCCTACATAAATATCATTTACTCAGCTATCCCTCATCCGACAAGAGATCGATTTCATTTGGAGTTCTGCGTGCAAGACAGTCCCCAAAATCATTTAGTCACCGCATTGGATGTAATGAGAGTGTCAGGGCGAGTCCATCTTTTACTTTCCAGTACCATACATATACACTCATACACTCACACACACACACACACACACACACACACACACACCACACACATACATACACACACACACACACACACATATATATATATATATATATATATATATAGAGAGAGAGAGAGAGAGAGAGAGAGAGAGAGAGAGAAACAAACAAACAAGGTAGATAAAGGTATATACAGCAGATGAGAAACAAAACAGTGGTTTTACAGTAAATAATTCCATCGATAATTAGGATGACCCCAGCCAAAAAAAAAATTACTTTCGAATCACACTTGTCTCATAATCGACGACCTGGCCAAAATTAACGTTGGCTGGAGCTATTTTCCCCATGAAAAGTCCCGAACTTGCGTCATTTTTTGCTTTGGTCGGACAGTAAATAAATTCGACCCTTTTTCTGGCCTGTTCTTCAGGATCAAAGTGCATTATCTGTTCCACGGCATATAACATGGGCCAGAGAGGGAGTATGTGTCAAAGACTAAGTGCGACGGTGCAATGCGTTAGCCAATGAGGTTTTACTGAGGCTACACACTGCTAAGCACATTGGGGAGCCTTTTGACTCGTCCTTCGGCTCTCCTATTATTACTTGACCCAGCAGCGGGGATCAGTTTCCCCTGAGCAGCACTGCTCCATTGCACTTAACGGAGCAGGTCCCCTGGTGGACGCTTTCGTGATAGGGGTTGCTTTTGTTGCGAAGCAAACCGTAGCCGCATCAGCTGGAGCCATTTTTGGAAGGGTGTCTCCTTTTTTCCCCACGTTGAGCCCGACCTTGTGTCAAATTCTGCTGTGGTGGGACAGTTGATAAATAGAACCCTTTTTCTGGCCTTTTCAGCATGATCAAAGTGTAGTATCTGTTCCCCAGCAGAGCCCAAGAAGCAGGTACTGACACTTGCCTGCCGAATGGGCCGGAGATGGTGTATGTCAAAGACTGAGTGCGCTAGTGCAATGCGTTAGCCAATGAGATTTTACTAGAGCTGTGTATTGCTAAGCCCATTGGGAAATTTTGGTTCCCTTTCTATAACTCGGCCCAGCTGCAGAGGACACGGCACCCTTGGGCAGCACTGTTCTATTGCACTTAAAGGGATAGGTCGGGCTCGTGCCTGACTCTTTTGTGACGTCAGCTCGAGGTTCTTTACAAGGATGTCTCCTATCTTCCCCACGTAAAGCCCTGTCCTTGTGTCACATTTTGCTCTGGTGGGAGAGTAAATAGATAGAACGCACGCGCTCGCTCAGAGAGAATCGGCATTAGGAGCTGCGGTCCTTTCCCCTAGGTTGAAAGTCGAGATCTGTAGAATCTTAGAGTTTTATATACACACATATATATATATATATATATATATATATATATATATATATATATATATGTGTGTGTGTGTGTGTGTATAAACTTTACTATAGACTTCACGTCTCTGTGGTACACTGGAAATCAATTAAAATGTGCGCTGGAGAAATTTCACAGAAATCAATTTTTTTATGCTCTTCTGTAATTGATTAACTTATCATTTAATTCAAGTGCAATGAAAAAAACACGTTAAAAATATAAACTTAACAAATAAAATCTTTGAGAATTCAGAAGAGAATTAATATAGGCGCTGATTTTTGTAAACTGCAATTTAGTGTAACATGTATATTGCAATGTTGTGTTGTTTTTGTTTTTTTTTTCAATGCAGGGCCCCCTTACGCACTGGGTCTAATGAGGAGAAAGTGGTCCAATTGGCTCGAAACCAGCCCTACACACACTGGGGACTACTTGAAATTCGAGGTTATTTAATGCATCGCACCCCCAGAGAAAAAAATAACTGATAAAAAAAAGTGGTTTGTTATTTCCTGAGAGAGTGATTTCAACAGATATGAGAAATATTAGGTGAGGCACAGGAAAATCGTTCTACATTGACAGATTAACCGATCAATGAGACTGTGAATATTTCCAAATATTTTGGTATCCACTTGTATGTATAATTTATTCATTCTATTTCTATCGTTACTCCCTCCCAGGAGTACTCTGTTATCTCTCTTTCCAAATACATATATGCACACATATATATCTATATATCAATATAATTTCCTAATTTATAACTGTGTCATCCGCAGACAGCTGTTTCGTCGAATTAAAACTCTTCATCGTGGCTATAGGCTCGATATCCCTTCGAGTTTCGCTAGATAGGGTCGAAACCTTAGCTCCGGACCCAAAGGCAGATGCTCTACCTCTGCCCTACGATCAGTAGGACCGATTTAAGTGATACATTTACTTACACAGAATTCCCCAACTACTAAAGTGTTCCATTCCAGAGTTGGAGTAGATATAGAACAGTGCGATTTTTCTGTTTTTTCATCTGTTATAATAGAGTCTTCCATTCGAAGGTAACAATTCTAATAGGACGCTCCATGAGTGCTTGAATAACAACTGATTTAAGTATTGTAAAACTTGAATTAAAGTGGGAGTAGGCTTTGTTTTCCATTCATAACAACAGAGAAGTTAACGATGAGGACAAGGAGCAATCTTAACATTTCAGAACGATGATTTGAAATCACAACCACGTGATTGATTGGCGGCTGTCTGACTAGCTCACCTGAACTGACGAGTCTTAAACTTCCATGAAATATTAATTACATATACGATATCAAATTTGCAATGATCATCTTCAGTTTGAAAAGAAGTAAGGTTGGAGTTGTTATTCTTGTTTTTATTCATTTAATATTCAACAGTGCGTCTATGGGCATCTCAAACTATACACAATATTCACTCATCAACTTCAAAATAAATACAGATGTCATAAAAACATATTCAAATGTGCATGAATGCAAACAGCATCTGCAATTTAACACGATTTACGGATCAGTTCGAACCCGCAGTAGCCAGATTTGTTCCGGGTACTCCTGCTAAAAAAAATAATGTATTAACATTTATGCTATTCAACCTCCTATTTTGTTCAGTCTTGTGATCTTCTAGGCACGCATTCTTCAATCTGCTGATACTTTGAACCGGTGAGTTATTGATCTCATCTGATTGGCTCAATACCAAAATCGCAGATCAATTACGAGGGACTGCAACAAATTATTAATCAGAGTTCTCTCCTTAGCTTCATTTTTCATCTTCTGTTCACTCGATGACACAAGGTCGCTGAGTGCACCCAAACCACCTGATCACACACACACACACACACACACACACACACATATATATAGCATAAATAAGTACCTTTTTTATAGGAAGGTAATTTTCTTCTAAGCCAAACATAGTAGGATTTTATTATTTCTAGACGAACAATACACAAATAAAACAGATATTATCCGTTATCATTTATGATAAAACACTATAGCATTGAAACTCTGATGCCAAAAGTACGAATAAGTGGCCGTCCACATTTGAGTACAGATTAACGAAAAAAGGTTATCTCCATTTTTGTTGAAGATCTTGGTTTGGCGTTTCTGCCTTCGTCAACTTTGAACCTTTCCCTCCCTTGCAGATCTTTGTGCAGCTTTTTACATATATATAACCTGAACAATATTTTCAGAAATGAATGGAAATCTACCAAACGCTTAGTAGCACTTTTTGCTCTCAAATCTTTTTGTAATACCTTTTTTTCTATGATTCTTCTAATACACTTTGAACAAAGAAAATGTAAGGGTGCCAATGTTCTTGAGCGGCACTTAAGCTTAGAACAGGTAATTGTTCAGCAGAAGCCAGCTAAAGTATCTTCAGTTTGTTTAAGAGATGATAATTTTAAACGGAATGAATTGCCAAATATTGTTCAAAAGGTTTAGAAAAAGGGACGACAGCTTCAGAGATGTACCACAAATGGATCATTCGGTTGTATTTAGAGATAATCTTCTTCTGTTTGAACATGCTAGGAATGGTGCCGTTACGGTTGGAGAATTAGCTGAAAAACTATATTCACACTATTTAGCGATTGACCGTCATCTGCAATAACTCGAAAGTGCGCCTAAATCTGGAACATAGGTTATCCATGATTTGACATAAGCCAACTGCCATAGGCCACATAGATGGAGCTAGAAGACCGAAAATTAAACCATTCACTGTTGATATTTACTCTAAAAATGTTTATTTTAGGAGTATCAATTCGCAATGCATGTTCACGCTAAAAGTATCCCTTAGTTTTGTACCAGGTGTTATTTGCGCCAGGTTTTCGAGAATTGAGATTTTTAGTGATGGCATACTGTTGTATGAACAAGTGCAGCCCCAAAGAAAGGCCATTGTGATTTGAACAGCTTCGCTGAAGTCACAAGAACTGCTTCCGAATAACATCAAACGAAAAAGCTAGACAAAAATCTGCAACTGAGAGAAAAGGTCAAATTTGATTAGAGAAACATTGAAGAGAGATCTTCAACATATAGGAAAAAACATTTCGTATCTAAATCCCGAGCAGTTGTAGCCGCGAAGGTCCGTTCATCACCAGCTCAAATAACCAACTGACTGTTACAATCACCATCTCTCTCAAGCCCCATAGCATCTTTGTAAGAAATTATTCATTGAAAAGAGAGAGAGAGAGGGAGAGAAGCAAAGAGAGAGAGAGAGAGCTATTCACAAGCTGATCGTTAATTGACCAAGCAGACCATACTAGCTTTTGAAAGACTGTGATTGGTCCATCAATCCTACGATTAGAACCAATAACCCATGTTTGAACGTCCCAACAGACACGCTCATGCGCATCCCGAACTCCTGTTCAGGCTGACAGTTTTTGTTTGAACGTACCGACATGCACGTGTGTATTTCGAAACATCCCCCACCCCTACCGAAAAGCAAATGTACAAACTCATTCACTGATCACCCTTTTTTTTTAATTGATCACCCCCGTCGCTGCACTCTACCAAAATACCTTGTTCACATTGACTAACTATACCTCTTCTGGAACTTGATAATCGTTGGACAGAAAATTCTAATTAGATATGAAATTTTTTAAAAAATACTTTTCCTGAGTCTAAATTTGGACATCACCTATAGTATGGTCTGTTATATACTTAGTCTATTGACAGCAAATTACTATAGAGGAATCTAAAAGATAAGGCTTGTCGCCAATTCACCAGCAAAGGGAAAATGATCTGATTTACATGAGATTACCAAGTGGTGCAAGGAGCATCTTTCATGGCTTCCTTTGTTTTTTTCTCCACAACGAAAGGATAAGCTCCGGCTTTGGCAAGAGTCGGCCACTCAGCAGTAACGAAATCACGAGATCTTGATATTATCTCACAGGAATTGCAACCACGTTTAGTTTTATTGGATACTTTTTTTTATCTACACTCATGATACGTCTGCAGGCCGATGGAATAGACACAGTAATCATTCACTGATTGGATTGTCGACTATATATATATATATACATATATGTATGTGTGTGTGTGTGTGTGAATTTTTTTTGCGTTTTGTTCGTAGAAATTCTACCAAACTTATCCAAGTTCACTGTGTTTCTCGGCTGCTTTCCAAGTGGTTCGCATTTGGTTTTGATTGGTCAGAATTGTATGCAATAGTATTTCTACTTAGTGGTTCCTCAATGATACGGGACAACGAATTTACGTCTTATAACTGATAATTCTATTCTGTATTTTCGGGACTGGTAATCGATTATGTTTCTTCAATCAAATAATTGCTATTGGTTTCCCTCCAACAAAGCCTTCGGCTTCGCTCGTACAAAAACAAGAATTTCTCATAGACTGTTTCACAGATCAAAGGTTGGGCAAGGAAAGACAGAAAGAAAAAGTAACCCCCAAAGTAGCAAATGGTCGGATGAGAAAGTTTGCAAAAGACTGAAATAAAAATCGGAATTCCAACTGACTTACTTACTCAGAGTTCCAATCGTGTAGCGTGACGTATGAGACACAAATCATATAAATTAATGGACTATCCCACTAAATGAGTTCAGACACTTTATAATAAAGCTTTGGATGAGATTATGAAGAAATCAATATTTACATTACTATTTAACAACTTTGAAGGAGTCAACTATTCAATTTTAAAGTAAATATGAAAATGTGGAAAAGCTTTTAAAATTTCAAGATATATATAATACGAAAAATACTGCTTTATTAAAAGAAAATTCGTAAACGAAGTAGAGCGATGTAATTCTTAAATTTAATTATTTTCAATAAATTGAATTTTTCCTTGAAAGTGTTCAATATATAATGAGTCCATCTTGTGTTAGGTCTTTTCTACTGCCTTCACTGTCCTATGGGGATCAATATCAGTTTTCCATTCGTTTCATCGGTTGTTATTCATACTGAATCGGTTGATATTTCTCCAAAATTTTCAGTATACAGATATTACTATTAAATTAACATATAACCCGATAGGAAAAGTTATGAATGGACTTCATCATTTTGAAACTTTATATGAAATGATCTCCTGTTATTACACGGTGAATGTATCATTTAGCCGGAACAGCGTAAATAAACAATTAAAGAGAATGGGGCTGCTACAGAAATCGAACCTGAGACTGATAAGGTAGCCACTTCAACGAAGCACTGCTATTATCATGTAGCTAAACAGCCACACTGAATGCAAAAGCCCAGACAACTGCTTTTCATTCTGTTCATTCACTGTCTATATCAGCTCTGTTTTTCAATGCATATAATTATATTTTCATGAAATGGGCATATAATCTGAGAGAAATAATTATGAATACTTAAAATTACTTTTAAGATATGATAGCAGAAGATCATATCAAAACGAGTTTCCAAGTAATATAAAGCATTCATAACTATATATATATATATATATATATATATATATATATATATATATGTATATCGAGAAAGAAATAAAGGTAGATAAATTTCATGAATATGAAATAAAATGACTTATAACAATCGTCTGAAAATCATTTGGTATGAATAGAGGCAAGTCGAAGGTCTTGTTAATGTGCTTAAAGCGTCAAGTAAGCAACGAAGGCATAATATCAGCTAAACAATCATAAAAGCTAACAACAGAAAAACCTTTTTAGAATTGCACAAATCGCAATCGAAAGAGCAATGTCAGGGTAATAGGAAGCTATAGAAAAAGATCATGGATCAAGGGTTAAACTAGAGTGAGCCACATCATACTTATTAATTGGAACAAAAATGGAGATGGGCAGGACAGGATAACAACAGATGGAGAAAAAGTCGAGTGATATTGATTCTCATGGAACAGTAGAAGCGGTAGGAAATGATGAGACACCAGATGGAGAGATGATTGATAGGTTTCCTAGAAACCGAGGTCAAGATGGAAAGAAATGGAAAAGTCCTTTGTCCAGCAGTGGATTAATAAAGGCTGTTGTTGATTATGATGATACACGCACGCACGCACGCATACACACACACACACACCCGCACACACACACTCACAGATATATATATAGAAAGATATACCCGGCCAATGTTAACATTTCATGCATATCATACTTATCAGCAACCAGCAATATTTTTCCCTCTGAAGAAAAAAATATAACAGTTTACTGATGTGTGCAATGGTCACAAAATGTTAAATATTCACTGGTTATGTATCTTTGTAATCTTTATCTTTACATATTGATAGCTCTTTTTATTCTGCGAGATATTGAGCATTATGATCAAATATCGACAACGGATATCTATTATCTATTTCTTTCTTGTATTTTTGTAAATTGAAAATATATATGATGAACTCTTTCTTTCTCACTTGCTCTCTCTCTCTCTCTCTCTCAGTCAATCTATCTACCTACAACTCTGTCTTTCTCCCTCTCTTTCTATCTCTCTCTCTGTATCTCTCTTTCTTTCTCATTATACATATGTGCCTGTTGCAGTGACAATGACCTACAAAAAACTGCATTGCGTCACGTTGGTTAGTATTTGAGTTACATTTTCAACAATTTTCGATAATTTCTTGAACCTGTCATGAGGAATCGTGGCTTTTCTTTCCCTTCTACTTATCTATTATCTTTTGGAATGCTAATATATATATATATATATATATATATATATATATATATATATATATATATGTGTGTGTGTGTGTGTGTGTGTGTGTGTGTGTGTGTATGTGTGTGTATATGTATATATATATAGTTTTATCTGAAAAAAATAATTCCATTGAAATTCGAATATATGTTAAACTTTTTTTCTCAGATAATAACAAGTAAATTAATAAGTAAAGGAGAAAAGATAGAATTGGGATAAAGGAAGAATTTCAACGGTTGAAAGAAAGAAGAAAATATAATACTTTGCTGCTATTATAGAATCATCTAAAGTAAAAAAAAAAAAGGATCGTTTTAATAGACACTCATTGAACGTTTACTGAAGGAACTTAAGGCACACAAAGAATATCTTTTTTGTATTTTTTACATCAACGTTGCTTTTGTAAGACACTTACTTCCCTCTCCAAGAATAGACTATCCATCACCAATGAGTAACTTACGTAAATAACGGGAAAGAGGCTCATCTGATTCTTCTTTAATGGCAGCACTTACCGGCTTATGGAGAAAAAAAGGTTTTGGCTTATCTACCATTTTTAGAACGGAGACTGCTTTATTTATTACATAACGTTCATTGTTCGAAAATGTCAACGAAAACTGTCACCAAAGCTGTCAACATCGGTTTCTTCAATTTTCAAATTGGTCTGACTGGTTACGTATGTATGTATAAACCATGTACACAGGCTGTACTAATAGAACTAAAGGGCTACAAAATTTTGGAGGGTTTAATTAACGGTGTATGTTTCTGCTAAACTGATGTCTTAATTTGTGTCCAGTGGCACTCACACTTATTTTGTTTGTTTGTTTGTTTTTTTGAAAATTCAGGTTTTTCCAGTGATCACCGACCTACAAATAACAAGGGAAATGACGTGTTTTCCATTTTTTCAATTGATCACCTCAATATGGCTTGCAGGCAAAAGATCTCAGTCACATGACGGTTTCTATTGAGGGACTATCAAGGCTTGTATCTCTCTCCGTTCATTTCTACGTATATGCATTGTGCTGTCACTGTGTCATTCAGTGCGGTGAATCTGAACACAGGGTGAACGCCCCCCCCCAAACGGGGGACGATTCGAATATATTGGAAGCACTTTGGATTAGGGTGTTAAGAGCGAAAAGTCTTCCTTGGGTCAAAACCGAGTTTTGTAAAGACTTGACTGATCAATTCTTCGTCTTACATTCTCACTACAAGTGAAGGAATCTCTTCCTATGTGCTTGCACCGTGATTACTTGGCATTACCCGGTCACTGTATATAGTTGACATTCGCCAGATATTTTAGTCAGTACGTAAGATAGCGTAGTGCTGAGATTGAAGATGGTTCGATTAGCAGTTCTCGAGAAATTTGATTGAAAAAAAAAAAGAAAATTGAAACTTACAGATCTCTTTTCATAGTTTCAATGAATAATCCCCCCTTGACCTCTGCTCTTTAGAATTATCTAAATTTAGATATAAAATATCTGAATTAGCAATGTCAAACTGAAATTACCGAATTACTTCGAAGCCGTAGTTTCACACTTGATTAAGTCTGAGCTTTTCGAAACATGCATACTTGGCACAGGCACTGTACCAGTAGTATTTAATCTTAATTAGACTATAGATTCCATATTAACTAATGCTCAACGAAATGATACATAATCAATCTTTCTTTATTGTAAGGGGGTATCTAATTATTTTCGCTGTCGAGTATGGGTCAAAATGTAAAGAACCATTGGCTTAATGTCATATCTATCAAATTTACTGGCAGGATACGACAATATTAAGAGAATTATTGTATATTTGAATGATAGTAACCTGCAATGTCTATCATTGTGCGAACCAACGGGATTCAGAGACATTAGAGAATCTATTAGAAAACTTAAATGGCAATGGGCTGGTCATGTTGTAAGAATGACAGACAACGGATGGATATCACGACTTACAACATGGATCCCAAGAGATAACATGCAAAACCGAGGCCGACAAAATACAATATGGAGAGATGAACTGGACAAAGTCAGAAAATACTGGCTTCGCGACGCCCACGATGGTGAAGTCGGGCGAATCCTCGGGAAGGTCCATGTCAAACGACCGATGTTAAGAGACTGATGATGATGATGACGATGATGTTGATTGTAATGATGATGACGATGATGAACCTTCAATGATATTCTTTGTTTCTATCTGTCATATGCATATATGTAGGTGCACTTTGAACATATCTCCCAGTGATTTATTGATTATGTTACTGATAGGATACTACAACATTTAAATGATTATTTTGTACCTTTGTTCCAAAGCCAAACACTAGTAGGGAGAGTTTGATTCTGATTGGGCGCCCCACAATCATAACTTTGTGTCAAAATTAGCTCAGATCAGAACGTACAAAATAGTATGTGATAAATCAACACATTTGAGATCTCAAAGGGAATGAGGTGCCAATTCCCAATGTAGACTTCCTCTTTTTAATATTCAATGACTGGATACTTAACAAATAAGTGAAAATTGGATAGTAGTTAAAAAATATTTCCTTACTATCATTGATTTTTTTTCATAACCAGACTCGACCTTTATCTTAATTTGTTAGTTGTTTCTTATCACAATTTTCGATCAAGTCGGCTCCCCTTGGGCAGTGAGTCAACAGCGTTGATCAGGAACTGAGAATATGTTTCAGGTGAGATTCAGAATGAATTTAGATCGAGGAGAAAAGGAATTATTTATGACCCTGTCATAGATCATCTAAACAAGATACGAAGCGATCAACATATGTTCGAACATGGTACAAGAGGCCATAAGTAAAGCCTGATCAATTATTATTATCACTATAATCATCATTATTACTATTATCATTATCATTATCATTAATTCTATTACCATTATTATCATTATCATTATCATTAATATTATTATTTGCAATCCCACATCAGTTACCTGGAGGTTGAGTGACAGCAAGTCTCCTCAAGTGTCCAGCCCTCCTCTCGTCGTTCTCATAGACCATAGAAATACTGCGGTTTACAGTTTCACATGCCCGGTGGTCATTGCTGAAGGCTGAGTGACAATAAGTCTCTTCAGGTCTTCAGCCAACGTCTCTTCTCTCCTTTGCATATCATGCCAGTGCTATGGTTTACGTTTCTGCTTTCATTTCCCTCCCTCTGTTGGGTCACTGTTAACAATTAGTGTTGCAGTCTTTATATTTCTAGCACTTTCCTCGGTATCTGTGCAGTTCCTAGCAGTTCTGTGGTCTGTACAGTCTCAATCCTTCCCTTTATCCCGATCTCCTCCAGTCTCGCCCTCAGTGTCTTTGGAACAGTTCCTAGTGCACCCACTATGACTGGCACTTCCCTGGCTTTCATGTTCCACATCTTTTTCTGTTCTCTCACTAGATCCTGGTATTTTTTCCAGTTTTTCACTCTCCTTCCTCTTTACTCTATGGTCTGCAGGTACAGCCACGTCTACTATTTGGCAGGTCTTCCTCTTCTTGTCTACAATTACTTTTGTATCACGATTTCAAATTCCTTGCACTTGCCCACCTTCATAAGTTCCTTCTCTGGCAGATTTTTATCTGGAGGCACACTCATGACATTTCAGAGGTAAGTTCTTCATGGTTGCCCTTGATAACCATACCGGCTCTATTTCTTTTGATGGTCCAGTTGGAATTTATCTCAGAGTATCATAGTATCGTGGCATTTTATCCTTCAGTGTCTGGGTCTGGTTGATGTTCATACAAGTTATTATCTCTTCATATTCCGTAATGATTGCAGATTTATTCAATGTAGATATTGGCCCAATCTGTTATGTCTGGACTTGTATTCTGTCGGTGTAAGAGCAGACCAGCCAAACACGAGTTGTTTTATTGTTTCTGCCTGCAAATCAAAGTTTCGAAGGGGCAAGCTTTGGTTTTGAGCGGCTAGTATGAATCCTCCAAATCTAGAGTTGTTTTCTGTTGAGTATAGTGTCTCATTATACTGCCTCACTGTATTATTGGGACAACATATAAGGAGGGAAAGCCAGAAATTATCAATGCCAGATTATTCATATTTGAGTGACTCTTTTTAGCGCCTGTTCTAATTCACAAATCAGAGTATCCTGCCACTGCTGTCTTTGCAGCAATTAGTTTTGCTCTTCCAATCCAAACTGCAGGAGGGTCGCATGTCTTTCATCGTTCCTGATATTTTCACAGAATTCCCCACGTTGATACATTGCTTACTGTTATCTTGGGGTAGATTTTTTCCATTACCTTTTATTTTGTCTATTGATTTTTCTCTTTTTTTCATTTCTTTTTTTTATCTTAGTGGTTCTAACTGTACTTTGTTTTGCACATAACCACTGGACATCACGACTTACAACGTGGATCGCCAGAGATCATATGCAAAACTCTAGCTAGCAAAATATAAGATGGTGTAACAAACTAGACAAGTATCAGCTCTTTGACGCCCATGATAGAGAGGTCTGGCGAATCCTGGTTATGGTCTGTATCCAATGACGGACGCTAAAAGGCTATTGATAATGAATTTGTCTTGCAAGTGATTTTACGATAGAAATGCTTTAAAGAGGATACTGAATATGTTTCTCAATCGTCAAGAGTTGATGAAAGCGTCACTGACTGTAAAAGACTATGATATGAATAATCTAAATGTATTACAAGTGATTTTACCTCAGGAATTCATTCAAAATCAGGAAACAAAGAATCGTAATTGGTTTGGAATTAATGCAAGTGTTACTGAATGTGTCTAGTATGTGTCAAAATCTAAATGCATTGTTAATGATTATACAATAGAAATACATCCAAAAAGATAGAAAAGTTATTGTCAGTCGTCCTCAATATTTACAAACGCTATCGACAGAAGAGGGTTGGTTCTGGATTATAATTCTTTCTATTTCAACTACGATGTTCACTAAATCTACCTTTATTTTTGTTGGTACATACATGAGCTCTCTGTCTGTCCGTCTTTTCTGTCTATCTATCTGTCTGTCTCCCTCTCTCTCTCTCTTCCCTCTTCTCCCCCCTCTCTCTCTCTTTCTTCCCTCTTCTCTACTCTCTCTCTTTCTCTCTCTCTCTCTGCTCCATAACACTAACATCTTTGTGTCAAAAAGCGTCGACAAATGAGAACACTCATACATTTCCAACACGCAATATGTCACTTCCCTCTTTATCAAGCTGATCCATTGAAATTAAGAGAAACTAAAAAGCTTATCACTTTTTCAATAGGATTTAATTTATCGTCTGGAGTAATTATCAAGGTATCACCGACTTTGACGGAATTATCCGTTTTAGAAGGTACTTTTAAATTTCATTTCGTATTCATAGATAATTATTTTCGATTTTTCTTCGACATCAACTTCTAGAAACTCTCAACTAAAACTGGCATATTTGTGGCTATTTTTTTTTTCAGTACCGTCAATAACACTTACCCTAATTCCTTACTGTCTGCAGTTTGTTGTTTTTGTTTTTTTTTTTTTGGTTTTGTTTTGTTTTGTTTTGTTTGTTTTTTATTTGACTCGCTGGCTCTAAATATATGTATCACGAGAAGAGGTCGCACGAATAGGGCATATCATAGAGACATACGTGAGTGTATGCTTAATTCGTTCTTTACCTTGTCTCATTCACATTCAAGCTTGCTCTTTGAAAACTTGAGTCTTATTAGTGATCACTACCTTCGAAAAGGTGAGAGCAAGTACTTGCTAACTGATCATCTTCCACTTTCGTATTGATAATTCCCCCAGCGCTCCCAACACGACATGCTGTCAAAACTCATTGGTCACCTGGCAGTTTCCATTGAGTGACTAACCAAACATATTTTTTGACCTGAAAATGCTATCTTTTAAATTCGGTTTTGTTATTAAGAAGTAAACGTTGCAAACAGAAATGCCTGTACTTATCATTCAAATTGAAATAGAGATAATATTTTTCAACTAGGATATTTAGATACGGCATTCTTTCCAGATATATAGCCTACTATCAACGCTATCATCTCTGCTAAGTAGAAAACGTAAATTTGATACTTCGGTATTTTAATAGGATAATTCTCACTCGTTTGTTGTTTTATTAAGTTTATTGTTCTATGTTTTATTAATTGAAAACCAAGGAGGAATTGCAATTTATTTAATATAAATATTTCCTAAGAAAGGAATTTCATTTAACGTCACATTCTTTGATAAAGAGAAGACACTAAATATCCTCAAATTTATTGTCACTGATAACTGTTATTTGACTCCTTGTCGTAAAAAGATTTCTTATCTATTCAAGTTCACGGACGTTTTGAAAATATTTCAGTCTATGAAGATAAAAGGTTGAATAAAGTGCATGTGTTCCTTCAGATATATGAAATTCTGTCTGTCTGTTTGTCTATAATTATCTCTCTCTTCTTCTCCCAGTATCTCTCTGTCAGTGTGCCTCCCTCTCTCTCCCTCTCTCTCTCTATCTCTCTCTCTTGCACACACCTACACACAAACCGAAAGGAACGCATACACACATATGTATATACGTGCACACCTACATACATGCATACGGTGGACTACGAGCCCTTCTTTTTTGAAAGCCAATTTTCGAAAAATCAGTTTTTGATGGAGGGTTGAATTTACAATGTACATTTTCGCTAGATTGGTTCCTCATTTTGGATCCATCTGCGTCCACTCTCACCTATGAACATTTACTATCTCTCTATAATTGACCAAATGTCTATTCGTCCGACTGTTATTGCATAACTTGAAAATAAACGGAGCTATGACCAACGAGTTATCTGGGATTACTGATAGGACCTCCCAAACACTTTCCAGCAAGTTAGTTTTTGAAACTTATTCTGAAAATAGGTTTTCAGAGGGTGGATCAATTCAATAACTTTGATCCACCACATATCTATCTGCCTGTGTGCGTTTACATAACACAACGATGATCAAAGCTAGGACCACCAAATTTCCTATGCTTAACATTGGATTCACGCACATCGGAGTCGGCTGTCATCTTCCAGGAAGGGGCGAACTAGATATATATCCGAATTAAGTTTGTTTAGTAAGGGACTGAAGAGTGTCTAAACTGTGAATCATCCTGAGCTGTCACTGTTCAAAGTGGCCCCTTGGTACCCGGCCTCTGTAAGGTTAGAACTTTCAAATCAATTCAGATTCGATGCGAAGGCCTTATCCAGGGAAGAGCAAACACCACCCATACCCTTGAGTATGTTCTTTTTCAGATGATTCTATGAATTGTGAGTTGGTGTGTGTGTGTGTGTGTGTATGTGTATGTGTGTGTTGGGGGGTATTGCAGTGTTTTGTGTGTTGCTATCTTTTCTTTTATGATTGTATAAAACAGATGATGGTGCTCTTCTCAATATACGAGCCACACCTGTAAGTACTATCTATTGGATTTCACTTAGAGAAGAGCTAACAGGTATTTTGCTGAGATGTCATCCAGTGGTTTTCTTGATCATCCCTAATTCACTGACAATAATTCTATGAATTCTTTTTTTTTCTATATTGATAATTTTGGGTTTGCAATCTCACTCTACCCAATAATGATGAACCGATTCAAAGGTATCTAGTTATATATAATACTGAAATTCCGATTCGTTTAATCTGTATATGGCCTCTAAGTAGCCAGAATAGTGCATTGAAGCCAGAGTTATAGTTTTTAACTACCCATAAAAGGACAGTTTTGATCTTTCATCAGGACCAAATGCCCCATTGAAGCCTTGGGTAGGAACTAACTCGGTGGATGGGTTTTCAAGTTGTGACGAATTAATTAATAGGGCTTTTTGCAACGTCTACGGGCACATCGGTATGCATTAAAGGAGCCTAATCTGTGCTCAACATGGGAGTCGAAAACTCCCTAAACAGAGGATTAGTAATGCAAAAATAATAATCATCCTATGTATGTATCGCTTCATATATATATATATATATATATATATATATATATATATATGCTCCTCTATTCAGGGTTGAGCACTCTTTAAATGAGGTAACTCATCCATTGTAAGCTCATGCAATGCTCTCCCATAGGAATAGAGCACTCTGGTGGATGAGGAGTTTCTGCGTAAAAAGAATATATCGCTTAAATTCAGCTTTGCTGACAACTCAGTTCTGTAGTCCATAGGTAGGAAATTGGCCTCTGGGTACGATGTGAGGGTTTCAATTCTGCCATGGTATAATTTCGCTATCCTGTAATACATCGAAACAGCTGTCTCTGGATGATACACTATATATATATATATATATATATATATATATATATATATGTGTGTACTTTAGTGAGTGAGACAGACTCGGGAGTGAAGTGTTTGGCGGTAATGTTTATTAATCCTTATAAGTCAATACTCCATACATATATATTATATCGTGAGTGTGCAGTCTTTTCACCTTTATAAAGAAAAATTATCACCTTAAAACTTTTAAAAAATGAAAGTAAAATGTTGCTAAACAAGGCATTACTTTAGTATATCCAACATTGTTGAATATCTCATGGTTTTAGTTAACCCTGATCCGGTGAATTTCACGGAAAAAACAGTTAATTCAATATGACTATACCAATCAGGAACAACTTGATGGTTTTCGTTTGATTAATGTACCGAATAGAATAAAAATAAACTCTATTGATAAACTCACCTGAAAGACCTTTATTTTCGACCCATATGATCACGGAAAAATATGAAATGAATTCTAATGAACGCAAAGCAATACTTGTTTGGAACAGTTTCATAAAAGTCTTTTTCACCAAAAGAAACAAATCTAATGCATATCAGCGACATCAGTCTCAAAATAACCATCTAGAATATTTTATGGATTCTTATTCAGGAAATAATGTCAACTCAATTAGATTTTATGGTTCGCTCCATGAATGTTGACTGCATAAACTAGCTACTCTATGAGTGCTGAAATGTTTGTTCTATCTGTGAAGCAATATATATATATATATATATATATATATATATATATATATATATATATATATATATATATATATATATATGTGTGTGTGTGTGTATATATATATATATATATATATATATATATATATATATGTATATAAACATAATATATATGGTGCAGATCAGGCTAGCAGTATCCCATTATATGATAATATGTTAATGATATATTGATAATATATTAATAATATAATACGATCAGGCTAGCAGTATCCCATGATATAATAATATATTTTGATAATATATTGATAATATATTAATAATATAAAGAAAGTTCTGATATGTGATGGATTCATTTCATAGAGTGCTCGATACATTCAATGATTCTATGATCCGCCTGATGAGGCTCGGAAAGGTCAGAAACATGAGCTACTCTGTGTAGCGAATCCACATTCTACTATTTATTTATTTAAATGATGGAAAATCAAATGTTTGATATGCCATATTATTTGTGAAATAAATTTTCATAACTATCGTTATCTTTTTAGATTTTACTTATAATGTAAACATTTTTCGATAATGTATACATCTATTATGATTTAAATAAGGTGCTCTTTCCAATGAATGTTATTTTTTTATATATTATCCCTTCCAAAAAATTCATACTGGTCGATTGATGAGTGTCCAAAATTTTTATTACATTTCATTAATTAGATTAATTTTTTCCGTGTTCTGCACTGAAAATTTGCCAATTGATTTTTCACGTGTTTTTTGGGGTTTTTTTTGTGCGTTTTTCTAGTAAATGGAAGCGCTAATTTCCAAAATTATGAAGCAATTAGACGGTGCTTCCGTCTGCCAAAGCAGTGGACAAACTCGATCGAAAAAGTATCAATGGATCCACCCCCAAAATTAATTACTTCTTCCAAAGTTTTTATTGAAATTAGTCGAGAGCTTTTAGAGATATAGTGTAGAAAGACAGAGTGAAAAATTGAAAAAAGACGCAGGGTAATACATATGCGTCTTCTATTTCGTTGATAGAAATAAACGTAAGGAATAAAACAGTTATCAAAACGAACACAGCAAATAATATTAAGACCCCGGCTAGTGTGGTACAAAATATGGAAAATTTTATAACGAATATAATCGCACTGATCAAGGTATACCTGTGTTTCAGTCTTGAAGTAACGTACAGAATCCAATGTCGAAACGAACTTTCCCGTCCCCAAATAGAGATAGAAGAGACTTTAACGACCTCTGCTCCTGTTGGCAGCATACGAACGCTGAACGGCTGTCTTTTTCCCACGTTAAAAACTGAAGCTAAGACCATCTATCATGGTACATCTCTTTCACGTAGTTACTCGCATTTGATACACTGACAGCAAAAGACTATGTCATGAAAAAGATGAAAATATCAATTTACTGGACTATACAGTAAATTCAGTGCATCAAGATAAAAATCCAAATGAATTGGAGATTTCTAATATCTGTATTTAATATCTAACCTTTAAAATATTTTTCACAGTTTGCAGTGACCAATTTGCCCAATATATATATATATATATATATATATATATATATATATATATATATATATATATATATATATATATATATTCCCTCTTTTTTAGTACTTCTCTGGTTTCACAGGTACTAAAGATTGTTCATTTTTTTTTTCTAAATTAGAAATCTTTTTCATATTACATTATGCCTGCTTCTAGTTCATTGCAAGATAGGGCTGGGCAGCCTTCGGAACTAGTGAGTTCCTGCAGGACTTACCCCCAAGCTATTTATAAAATCCCCGAAACGGTTATATGGTAAACAACTGATGAGCCCGACAAGAAAAATTCACGCATTGTATCATGATAACAAAATATATGTAAAACAGGCGAAAAACAAAGAAAAAAAAACACTGAAGAAAGTTACATAAATCGCATCGACAGAAATGGAGAATAAATGACTGAAGTGATATGAAAATTGAAAAAGTTTTTTTTTTAATGTTTACTGTTTAGAGCTTTGAAGCTTTTTAAACTTTTGCCTGACTGATCATCCATACACGAATTCCTTGATGTTTTTACCATATATTGGATATTTCCCAATGGGAAACACCAGTGATGTCATAAACAGAATTTATTCTGACCGTATTTATTCTTTGGTGGACTTTCTACGTAACTTCAATTTATATGCCACGGTTGTCCAATTTTTGACTGTGATGGTGAATATAACAATAATTTTGAAAGTACAAATAGGTTTGGGACAGGTTTTCAGGATTATTTCAGTGCTTACAAGGAAAGAACATAGAAAATATGTGAAGCTAAAAAGTCGATCCTACAATCATATTTGAAACCTCCCATGTCAACGATAGCAGACAGACATGGAAAAAAGTTTTTCTTAGTCTAGGAATGCTAAAAAATGTTTCCCATATAAAATAATGGTTATTGATTCTTCGCTTTACGCCATTTCGAAGAGCGAATGGGAACTAATATCTGATAAACTATAACTGAGTGCGTTTCACAGTTGCATGTTTTATAAGGTGCCGGACTTTATGGCCTGTCACGAATGTCATGTGAACAAACGTTGCAATTACTTATCCTCAGGGTTGCAATTTTCGTATTTCATACCCGAATTTTGATCATTTCAAACGGCAGAAGTACACAATATGAAAGAAGATCTATAATTGTCATCTTTTTATCTTATCTTATTAGATTTCTCGAGAACTACTGATCCAGACAACTTCGAACTCGATATTGCATTGCTTCTAATGCATCTGGTGAATATCAAATTCGTACAGTGGCCAATTGCTGAGCAATCGTGATGCATTAGATTTATTGAAAACCAATGATCCAAACAACTTCAAACCTGACACAACAATGCCTTATGTGCTTTCCCAATGGTCAGGTGTGCATACACACACACACACACGCACACACACATGCATTCACTCACATATACAGCTTTCTTCGATCGTAGTTAGGTGTAGAGTCTATAATGAAAAAAAAAAAGAAGACCTTCCTCCTAAACTTCTTCTCATGTGTATAAAAGACGTAGACAGTGACCTACAAACCTAACATTACTTGAAAGACAGGCGTAGAATATTTGGTAACTAGTGGAGGGAAATTAAGTGTCTGACATCGAAAATTACCGGTAAGACTACAGCAGAAGATTAAAGAATTTTACAAACGCCAATCCGACTACCCCAGCTTTCTCCCTCTGTTTTTACTCTCTTTTGATTTATTCTTCAGATTTCTTCCTTTGTACTTCTGTCGATTTTTTCTGCTGTTTGGCTTCGCTTCTTATTTGAAGAGAGAGCTGGCCGTTCGGAGCGAATGAAGTATGGAACGTGAGGGAGCAAAAGCTGGAGAACTCTAGATGAAAAACAGAAAAAGGGGAAGAAAGGAAAGATGAAGAAAAAACAGAGAAAGAAAGAAAAAAGGAAGGAAGAAAGGGATGAAAAAATAAGGAAGAAACAAAAAAAAGACTCGAAAGAAAGGACGTAAATGAAGAAAAGAAAGTAATGAAGAAACAATGAAACGAAAAAAAAGAAAGAAACAGGCGAGAGAGAAGAAAGAAGAAAGGGCAAGAGAAAGGGATAGAAAAAGAAATAAATAAAAAGATACAAAATAAAGAAAAGGAAAGAAAGAAAAAGGGATAAGCATGAAAAGATAGACAAGGGGAAAGAATGAAAGGGGAAAAGAAGGATAAAAAAATGAAAGGGGAAAAGAAATAAGAAAAGAAATAAGAAAGAAGATTGGAGAGAAGAGAGAGATAGAAAAGGAGGGGACCAAAAAAATACAAAGAAAGGACGAAAGAAAAGAAGGGATAAACATAAAAAAGATAGAAGAAGAAGGAAAGAGTGGGGAAAGGAAAGATCAAAAGAAATAGGAAAAGGAAGAAATGAAAAAAGAAGGAAGAAAGAGGAGAAGATAGAAAGGAGAGATAGAAAAAAGGAAGAAGCAAAAGGACTCAAAGAAAGGAAGAATGGGGCAAACATAAAAAGGAGAGGGAAAGGAGATAAAGGAATAAAGAATGAATAAATAAAAAGGCGTTTGAAAAATTGATAATGACCCAAGCACAACCAAGGAAGAATCATAAAAGTGTTGACTAGAGAAAAGAAGAAACGAATATCGGCTGTGAACGCTAAGTATGAGATAATTCCTGTTATCAAAAATCGTTTCCGCCGTTTAGTCAAGGAATATGTTTACTGCATTCCTTTGCTTACACATGAAGAAATAGACACACACGCGCCGGGACACAGTCACAGACACCAAAGGAAATTACCGCTTCTCTCAACGAAATTAGGGACATTTTTTTAAGAAAACTTCATTTGAAAGTCTAATGCATTGGAGTCTTCACCTTGTAAATCCTGTGTTGTAGAAAATAAATCTTTTATTAGAAGATACAAAATGGAAAGTAACCCGTGTCTAGAAAGCACTCGAAGAGCGTAGACTTCGATCAATGCAGTATATTTTCTGAGAGTAGAATGAAGATAAAGTATTGAAAAACGAGGGAGAGATCATAAAATTAACCAACATGGAGTTACTCCCTTGAAATTCAAAATTAAGCCTTTCCTTTAACTGTGCGTTTGTTGTTGTTGTTTGTGTTTTTTACCCTATTGTCACTGGATGATAAACAATATATCCCAAGAGAAAACTATTTCCTTAATCAAATCCAAAAATTGAATCACTTTCCTTAGCTCATCACCGACCCTTTCACACAATTTCATTGCAATTCATTGAAAACACTGAGAGATGCCTTGTGGACAGACGGACATTAGTGAATACATATACCCCTCCCAACTTCGTTGGCAGAGTTTTAAAAAATTTTTTTAAAAAGGATATCGTCTTTGATTCTTAAAGGTAAACTTGTCTCTTCCTTCTGACTGAAAACAAGACCAAAGCTTATTACCAGACATTAAGAAAGTCTTAAGATCTTAAGGCTGAGACCTTCTTTACGTCTGGTAATCTGGATAGTTAAGGAAACTTTTGGATATTCTATTCTACTTCCGACTCGACTTGAACAACCATCAAAGATGGCAAATGGTTCTATTTTTTTTTTTTATGCGTATGCATTTCTTCGTTTGTTTGTTTGTTGGTATGCTCCTGGCCATACAGTTTTATAAACAGACCAGAAAATTTGCATTAATACTCCTCTAGAGTCCTTATAAAACTTTTCTTCTGATTTCTGGGAAAAAGCTGTTTCGAGTTTTTGTGCCTTATTTTGATAGGTTTATCAATAACATCTACATTCTCAAGAATCTGGATGTTTTTAGATGTTTTTACTTTATTATTCCCTGAGAAGTGATATCATGAACTGAACTCATTCTAACCATATTTTTTTGATGGAATTTATTTTGTATCACTTCAAATTTTGACGCCACAGTTGTTCAATTATTGTCTGTAATGGTGAGTCTTCATTAAATTCTGTTACTATAGTATAAAACTAGCTGGCTTACCTGGCATTGCCCGGTAAATCTAACAACGCAGATGAGAAAATTATGTTATTGAGATTTCTTGAAATCAAAAAAGGGCCTTAGCTTGCGTGCTTTCCAATTTTCAAATTCAATTCTTGTCTAAACTGATATTCCTGAGTTCATTTTTGGTATTGGAAGTCTAAACATCAAACGAATGTCTATGAAATCCTGCGAGGAAGAATAAATCAAGCAAAGAATCACTCTAGGTTTGCTACCTTTCGACAGAGTAAAACCAACCCCCAAAACAAGAATTATCTACAACCAATACATCCCTTGATAGTAACCTATGAAGCTGAAATATGCAACATAACCAAAAAGAAATGGCCCTCAAATTGAGAACTAAAGAATGTGAACTGGTAAGAATCATACTAAACATCATATGACAAAATCACAAGATACCAGGGTATATTAGTAAATAAATGGGGATCAGAGATATCGTGGAAACCGTTGCAAAAAAACTCAGGGGGGGAGGGCAATTGGATGGTCATGTTGCAAGAATGGCACACAACTGATGGACATCACGATTCATTGCAAAATCGGTGCTAGCAAGAATAAGGTAGCGTTACAAAGTAAACAAGTCCACTGACTACGCGTCGTCCATGATTGAGAGATCTGGCGAATTTTGCGATGGATGGTAATAGGATGCTGATGATGATGAAGGTGACGACAACGATAATGATGATGATGATATTTTAATGTGTTCGGATTAGGATTAAGGCCAAGACATATCTTATTGTTAGCTTAGAGTTAAATTTTTTGGAGACAACTGCCAAACTGCAGTAATCACTGAGAGAAAGGTTCACATTTGCTGCCACCTATAACAAACGGAAAGAGAGGGTGTACTTTTGCATTATAGCTACATTGTAAACAGAAACCCATTATTTGAAAACTCTGAATATTCTTTTTCTCAAAACTGACGGATTTCAAGGAGGTTTGAAAGTCTAAAACATTAAAAAGCTCTTCGTTTCTAAACACTGGTCTATTGTAGCTTCCACAGATTTCTTTAGCAATGAAAGTTGTTTTTTCATGTGAGAGCAAACGCAGACGCCATAAAAATCGACAGGTTCCCTTTTTCAAATTTTGACCAAAAATGCGTGCTGTAGGTGGAAATAAAACTGTTGATTTCGAATATGCCTTTTTTTCATCTGTGATGTGTAATTCAGTAATTCATGATATAGATACTGCCAATATACGTCCAAACTTCATTTGCACTAAGTTAAACAGTTTTATTTTTCACCATAATAACATGGGCCGGTGTTTTATTGAAACGCTTGAGCAAAGAAAGCAAAATCTAAAATAAAGACGTGACTTCGGACGTGATCTGAACTCGTTCCTACACGTCAGGAGTCTTTCATTGATTTAATTATATAGATGACAATTCTCCGTGACGTATGAAACCATATTTGACTAACATTCAATTTGTTTATACTTTTCTTTTAGATAAAGTTTAGTCGAATAACTTTCCATTTTTTAAATGGAAGTTTTTCATTTCTCTCACAATAATAACCACTCACCATTGATTTTTGACACCTGTTGTTTATGCAAAGAGTTCTGTACGACTTTTCGTATGATAAACATTTGCCGAGCAACTTGTACAAGTTCTGAAGATACTGGTGCCCCCTGCATGGACAGGATAACATTATGTCCGTGTAATGTGGGGATACCATACACGTAAACATGTAGGTAGGAACGCCTTAAGAATTCTAATGGTCCTTGCAGCGAATATCACAAAGATATCAGAGCGCTGGTTCAGATGCTTCGGGAAAGGTCCTGGGACCCCCTGGACTTGACTACACAGAGCAATATTACACATGAGGTAAACTTCCGTTAGCTATACCACTGCATCTACCTCCGTCTGGTCAAAAATCTTAAGAACACGGCGAAACTTACAGGGTTGAAGATTTCACTGTGTTTGACGGTGAAGTAGAAGAATGCCTGTTGCTTTGCTAATTGTGGAGCTACGAGTGGAAACCTAAGACACTTGGGTCTGAAAAACTCATGGGAATTTCCTGATACGAGTGTCCTAAACACCTAACTACATCCTCCGTCCAGTGACGCTCGAAAGTTCGTTCGATTCCACTTCAGTTTACTTTCTCGCCTTTCCACTTCCCTCAAAAGCCGAGTTCAGTCGTTATTTTCAAGTAAACATTTTTGTGTTCCAGCCCAGAACAGAGTTTGAACTCGACTCAACGATCCCATTGTCAATGTCATTTTCGCCTTTCTCTTCCTTTACAATTTTTGCTAGTATCTTTGTCATATCTTTTGATGAGAAGAAGCTTTGTAGATGATTGATAATTTATTAGTATTTCTCCCATCTTAATCCTAATTGCTTTCTATTGTGACGACCCAGAACGTCAGTCTAAGACTGGTAGTAAACAAAACAGATCAGAAATAAAGGTAGAGCTCCTGGTGAGACTTGAGCTCGCTTTCCTTTCGACTGCCTCGAAAATCAGAACCCCGGCTTTCACCTAGACACGAACGCACGATCATCTGATCCACTGAGCTTTTCTTATTTAATTTCATGTGTGTATTGAAGTAGTCAGGTGTCCAGCACAATAAAATATGTAGCAAGTGATATTTCTGCCTGACAAAGGTTCTGTTGAAAACATTTCTTGACAATGAAAGGTAGAAAAAAAGAAAAAAAGATGTAATCAATAACAGATACCATCGAACTTTATGGACGTGAACATAAATTCATTTTTTTTTTTTGACTTTTGAGAAATCATTGTGAAATAAGAAACCTTACAGAACATCTCTCCTTCCATTCAACCGACCATTTTTCCTTTGTAGGGAACCGTTTTTTTCCTCTTTTGTTGCTCTGAGCCACGTTCTTTAGCAGATATGGCATCTCGCTAGACCGACAGAAATATGTATATGCCCCAATCGTTAGCCCGCTAGTACACATTTCATTTCAATAACGCCTCTCACAATATTGTATGACACGTAAATTACATCGACACATGTCTATTGTTATGTTTAGCAGTCTTCATTCTAACCTCTACAGCCATGTCAATTTCTCCAGCAGTTATTATGGAGACACTTATCAAATAAATCTAATGATTAGTTTTTTTTTTTAATGTAAAGTTTGAGTTCTTCGTTAGTTCGACATGTGGGTGTTTAGCGAAGTCGTATGAAGGACATTATTCACAGGGTAGTAAAATCGATTCTCATTTCTGTAAATAGCAAGCGTATATTTTTGATTATAAGTTGACCGTGGGTGTATGACAAGTTTGGAACTGAGCATAAAGTTTCAGAAAGTCAACTGGCTCGATCTATAAGCCGTCTATTATTTTGCGATTACTTCGTCATCAGAAAAATCCCCATATGGATCCATTGGATCGGCTTCAACGTTTCATGTCTTAAAAATGGAATTCTAATCATTGATGACGAATATACAAGGGAAAGTGATGATTTGGGTCAATATCTTCGGTAAAAAAAAATCTTGTTTCCAGCATTATAAGGCACCTATTCTACTTCACTATCATGTTTTATCCTCACTTAATATCGAAGCCTTGTGCCAGACTAACTTAACCCTCATAAATATAGGGTTTCTATACTGAATCTTAATTTAACATCCATTTTTTTCCACACCTTCCCGAATATCCATACGTGGCTCATCTTTTCCAGAATTTTCAGAACTACTCTTTCTATATTATTTATCTCCGAACTAACAGACTTTTAAAAAATGATATCATGAAATGAATCCTGTAACTCGATGAATAGAATATATCAGTCAGAAATGACAAAGATTTATGTATGAATCATCAGTAAGGAGCCTGAAGTTATTTTATTTGGTAATTTATTTCTAATGATTCTAAAATCCTAATCTTAAGTTTTACGAAAGTCCAAAATAATGTTTCAAGCTGTTTCAATGAATTATGATCAGACAAAAAGCATTCAAAATTTATATGACGTAATTTACATTGTTATATCATGAAGTTAAATCAACCAATGGGATCAACTTATTTAAGCACAAACAAAGAAACTATTCAGTAGAAACATTTGCATATTAACTCATTATATTAATAATGATGAAAATTATGTAACCAAATAGATCCATATAGATACCACCAGAATCAAAATGACTTTAACAATTGGAATTCTAAATTGTAATTCAACATTGTAGATTTTTTTTAAAAACGCTGTTTATTGAATTTTGGAGAAGTAAAGACTTTTTCAATCATCTCGTGGAGAATCATCAATACTCTGGATCTAGAGAAATATAATAAGTAACATATCTTGATCTCAGAAGGTCATAATGATTTGTTCAGAAGGACACATCTGTGTTACATATGGTTGAATGAAAGAAAAACTTGCCACCTTGTCATTGGACTAGAACATGTAAGTGAAGTGTGGCTTTGACCATTAAACCCTTCAAAAAAGAGAAGCAGTGTAAGTTCGTTAGACTGTAGGGTATTGATTTACTCCCGTCTTTCATACCATCGGAGTTGGTAAGACGGAATGGGTTCCTTGTTTCACCAAAGAAGAAACTTCATCCCTTGATCTCTTATCATCCCTTCATTTTACATCCCAACAAAGCTCGAACTCTCAAACAAAACCAATCCATTCCACGAAAAAAAAAAATTACGATACATGAATTATGCGTATTCAGACAGTTTATTTATTGATACAGAAGAAAACGTGTTGATTTATTGGATGTCAATAAAATCCAAAGCGACATACATAAAGTGGATACTGACGTTCATTGCTCGAAATTCCCAGATGAGAAGATACTGACTTCATCTATTTGCAGTAAAACCAAAGGACTCAGCCATAAACTTCAAATTCTGACCTCCCCAGGCATTAGAAAAAAAAAATTCTTCTCGGCAGGATTAACAAACGCATGGAACAGCTTACGTGAAAAGACGGTCACCTCCGTAAATATCAAGATTTTTTCATATCTTCATAATGTCAAAAAAGAATATTCTGTGTCCACGGAATATTTCTATGATATCAGAGAACCTTTTGTTTCGGCAACTCTTTCTTCTGGAAGTCAGTTTTTTTCACCTGACCTCATATTCTGAAAAACGCTCTCTTTTGGCAATTGTTTTTTCTCACCAGGGTTGATTTTTCCTGATCAATCTTTTTTGGAATTTGCTTTTTGTTTAAGCCCATATTCAGATAACACTTTTTGGGGATGGTTCTTTCATGATAACCGTTTTTAGGGAGTTTTTTTTTTCTTTACCAAACATCATATTCCAATGACGTTTTTGGGAGTTTTTTCATTTGAGCTCATATTCTGATGGAATTTTTTGGGAATTTATTCTTTCATGTAAGTCCATACGATACCATTTTTAAAAAGTTTTTTTTACCATCCCTCATATTCTGATAACACTTTTTAGGAGTTGTTTTTTATCTAACCTCATGTTTCTATAAAACTTTTCCATTTTTATATGGATACAACTGAAGGGCACCCTTTTTTTCTATTTTTTTGAGGATGAAAGTGAGGAGGTTATTGAATTATATAGTAGTTTCCCTTATTCATTAAGTTGCAGATAGTTACGATAATAATTCGATTTATAGGAAGTAAGTTATCATCAAGCTGAAAGCCTGGTGAAATCGGCCTTCAATCGGGCGATAATATGAGAAAATACACACACACACACACATATATATATATATATATATATATATATATATATATATATATATATATATATATATATATATATACAAGCATGCACACATAGATAAGTGCATGTATACACACGAGGGTTGGATGTAGAAATTTTGACGCATCAACAAAAAACGCCTATTGCAATGAACTGATAAAATTACTCATTTCGTATAGTCACCAGAACATTGCATAATTCTTGAAATAGGTAAGCTTGCTGACTGACTTTATTTTAGTTATTGCTTGTTTGAGTGACAACTGCACCAACATGTATAGAATAGTGCTCTGCAATCTTATTTTTAACATTGAAAGAATTTACTCGTATATTTTCAATTTCAAGTTGAAAATTAGTTGACAGGCGTTCAAGCACTTTCACAGTGGTTCCTAAAATCTACCAATTGACAATACTTTCATACAAAATTGAATAATCTTATTTCATTTTAATCGATGAAATATCATAAATCATTAATATTGATTTTTATCGTTAACTTTTACCTCCAGTCTGAGTTTTACTTGCTCACTTATTTTCTTTTTTATCCGTCCTGATTTGAAGTTACGATCTACGAAACCCAATGTTTTTTTTTATGTATGGACTTTTTCGAAAAATCAAAATGGAGTTGAAAGTAGTCATATAAAGTGCTTAATTTTTAAATCTTTTTATTTTTTTCATGAAAAAAGTAAAATCAAACGACGTATCCCAGCAAAAATAAAATTGAAAGCCCGTAGTGTGTCTTCAGATCAATTCATAGAGGAAAGAAACTGAGAAGATCATATAGCAGCAGTGCCGTCACTTCATCTGAAACATTTAGATCCAGAATTTGGTAAAAAGAAATCTAAAAATATCTAAAAATATATCAAAAACATTCAGAAATATCATCACCATCATTGTCATTATCATTGTCATCATCATACATCTTTTATGGTCTGTCGTTGGACAGGGACTTTCCCAAGGATCTTGTCATACCAATCAATCATAGGTGTCGCAGAGCCAATACTTTCTGAACTTGTCCAGTTGATCACTCCATCTTGTATTCTACCAGTTTTGGTTTCGCTTGTGATCTCTGGAGGTCTATGTTGTGAGTCATGATGTCCAGTGGTTGTCTGCCATTCTTGTAATATGACCAGCCCATTGCCATTTGAGTTTTCTAATGGATTCTATGATGTCTCAGAATCCTGTTTTTTTTTTCCTGGATATAATTTACTATATTGTGATCTCTCCATGTGAGATTGAGCATGAGGCTGTCGTGTTCAAAATCATATAACGAATTTAATAAGACTTTCTTTCTCACTGTTTTCAAAGGCGAACATTTTTAAGTACATAGAATTTTCTTTTACGGAATTGTAGACAAATATTCACATTAGGTTAATTTCTGCCAAAGTTTTTTTCTGGTTATACACATTGAATGTTGATAAATAAATGATAATATAGATAAATGGAAAACGAGTGAATGAATTATATCAAATAATACATCTTGAATTAAATCAATAATTTGTTTTAATCTTTGATCAGTTGCAATCAACTCTGTTCTCTATATGCTTTTGTTTTTGTCTATTTCGTGCACGATCTTAGATGCAAAACATTTTAATTAAATCAGAAAACTATAGATAACAGCCGGACGAAAAAACACACAAATCTCTGTAAAATGAAAGTTGCTATAAAAAGTTGAAACAAAGATTCATAAAACTTAACAAACATTAATTAATTTATTATCGTAAATTGAGTTACATCATTTTTGCCTTGGAAAAAAACAGCTTAGTTGTCCAGGGTAAAAAATTTGCCGCCAAAATTGCCGCAATTGATTTGTCCTACTTGAACTGTCGAGGTCGACTTGTCCGTAGCCGAAATGTCACTTATCTTTCTGTTTTCACTGAGTCAAAGTAAAAGTAACAGACGTTAATTTCGTTATGTCGTTTTTTTTTTCATTATGTTGTTTAATAATACTTTTTAAATGAAATCGTTTCAGACACTCTATATGACTTCAGCTTGTTTTTTTTTTAATTGAATTGAAATTTTTAAAAAGAATTAGAATATTAATGGAATTATACTCATTCAGTTTTATAAGAAACTGTTTTTTTTTTTAATTGAAAGACAAACCATAAAAGTACTTGAATGGTCGATGAATATTTGAATTCTTTTAATTTTAAAAACAAAATTGTTGAATAATCATCGATACACTTTGATACAGTTGTTACTAAAACAAATGCTATCTAAAATAAAAAGTTTGTGAATCAGGCAGGAATTTTTTTTTTTTCGTTTATCAGGCAATGAGCCTAATTTCACAAATTTCGCCAATTTCATGGAATGGACGATTTTGCAACTTTGCTGTTTCCTTATATCTCGGTTTCAATAGATGGTATAATCAATTCGATAATTATATGAATCAGGGTAGGAAAAAACGATTAAGCATAAAATCTGTAATGCCTTGTATTTAAATCGTCTGTTTTATGGCCACCTCTGACGTTGCTTTGGATAAGATTTTTAAAGATACTTTTTACATCCAATTTATATAGAGTTAGTGACATATTACAATAAAATAAGAAAAGCCTGTGCAATCTCTCTTTCTTTCGGTGTGTTCTTTTCAGAGAGAGAGAGAGAGAGAGAGATAGTACTAAAATAAGATAAAAAGTGAAGCTTAAAAACGGTATTTATCTGGAACAGACAGGGACCTCTTTCGGTTGACGGTAGATACTTTTTGGAAGAATTAAGCTATTTTGCTTTTTGTTAAAAAGTATAGACCGGTCTATTCAACTAGTCTATTTTCTGATAGCTATACGATTCACTTTCTAAGTCATGGTCCTCTTCCAAATTCTTATCTCTGGAGAGATTTGGGCGTAGTTTATTTTATGGCCACATCTGACGAGAGGTGGGGCACTAACGTTGTTTTGGGTAGGATTTTTAGATTCAATATATATGGAGTGACATATTCCAACAAAAAAGCCCTTGTAATCTTTCAAGAAGGAGTTCAACCAGATGATAAGAGCTCACAGCGTGCCTCAAGATGATTTTCAGAAACCTAGACTGGGGAAATAGAAGAATCAAAATTGACGGCACATACCTCAGCGATCTCTGATTTGCAAACGGCATTATCCTTTTTACAGAGAATGTCCACGATCTCCAACAAATGCTAGATGAACTGATTGAAAAAGCAAAAAAAAAGTCGCCCTTCACTTGAACTTTAGTAAAACTAAGGTCATGTGCAACAATCACTTTGGAAATAAACACACGGCGATCAAAACTGAAAGTTCATAACAGGAAAAAATCGACCACTACATCTATCTAGGACCACAAATCTGCACGAAATTCTCAAGAGAAGAGAAATCGATCGGAGAATCACTTTAGGATGGCAACCCTTCCACAGATCAAGCTCAATTTTCTCAATGAGAAAACCCCATTAGTCCAAAAAAGAATATGCAACTAATGCATCCTCCTGATAGTCAACTAAGGAGCTGGAACATGGAACCTAACCGAAAGTCTGACCTACAAACTGAGAAGTATGCAACGTTCACATGAAAAAACAAAACAAAAAAGAATGCTCAACGTCATAAGGGGAGATCACAAGACAATATTTTAAGGGGAAAAATATAGGAGTCCAAGACATCATAGAATCCATAAGAAAAACTCAGATGGTAATGGGTTAGTCATGTTGCTAGGACGGCAGACAACTGATAGACATCACAACATGGATCTCCAAAGATCATGCGTAACAGTGGCCGGCTGAATACAAGATGGAGGAACGAACTAGACAATTTCAGGGGGTTAAAAGAACGATGATGATGATGATGATGATGATGATGATGGTGGTGGTGGTAGTGATGGTGGTGGTGGTTTAAATGGAGGTTTGTTTAAATGATCAGATACGCTTCAGAGCTCAACCTGTATTGTGTTTAAGACTTTAAGAAACGACTCCCAATGGAGTGTATGTATGTCGATGACGAAGTAATGATCTCTGTTTCATGCACCAGTTTTGTGATCTCTATAAGTTTGGATAAGACCAGGACTTTCTTCCAATAAGTTTTTGTCTGGCCACAAGTCTATCGAAGTGATACCTCCAGCGCAATCACACTGCCTAGAATGTATTCGATCAGCAACTCCAGAGTATGGGAAAATTTGCCTTAATGACGATTTTTTTCCCATGCTCTTCAACACATATACCAGGAATCTATCACTGCATCACCTACGAGTAAATTAAACGTGCTACCCATTACACTAACTGAACGGACTGAATCGTGTAAGTCTTCTAAATAAAGTAAAAAATCTAGGATAGTCTTCACATGTTGTTTGTTGCGCATGCGTACATACTCAAATAAATAGCATTTCAAAAAAAGGCTCCTGCAGTGTGGACAATGAAAAAAGTTGCACTGCACGAAATAAAAAAACAAAACAAAAATAAAACAGCAGAATAAAATGAAAGAAAGGATTTGTTGGACAGATTGAATGAAAAAAAAAAGAGACGAATGTAGAAAGGGCTTTGTGGAGAGTGCAGTCCGTTTTGAAGAAAGCAGAAACTTGAAAGGAATAGATTATAGACTCGTTCCGAAACCAAAGTCGCAAAAAAATTCAAAGGGGGTAAATTCGAGTTGATCTGAAAAAGGGGGAAGCTTTCCAAAGGAAGAATAGAACACTTACTGGGACAGGAAGTCGATAGGACAGTTCAAATCGAATGGAAATGGTATCGAAAAAGAAGAAAATTAAAAAAAAAGATTTGAATAGTCATCAATAGAAAGTATCGCGTGACCAGTATGCTGTGTTAGGGGTGATCAATCAAAAATTGGTGATCAATGAAAGTGTTTTCTTTTCTTTCGACATTTGTTGGACAGTGATCACTGAGGAGGTCTTGATTTTAAAAAGATAAGCGTGAATGCTGCCGGACATACAGTAAAAGATCAGTTTAGTATAAACTTACATAGTTAATTGTACCTGGCACTAAAGTGTACTAGGAAGGGGTGAATTTGCCCCCCCCAAAAATACAAATTTTTTTTCTCAAACATAAATTTCAGCTCTCTAACTCTATTAGTGCGGCTTATAAGCGTTATGAATACATACATAATACGTACATAGCCAGTTACACCAGCTTAAAAACAGAAGAAAAATATTTTGACAATTTTGGTGACAGTTCTGGTTTGCAGGTTCTAACAACTATCCTATTATGTAGGTTGGGAGTTTTCAATATATCTGAAATATAAATCATTCTGTCTGACCATCCTGGCTGCCCAGAATGGCAGCTTGATGCAAATGGAATCGGTTTCTTTCTGCCTAAGCTTTCCGAGGCTCATCACTGTGACTAGTTGGTTGTTTTTTAACAGTTTCGCGTTTAAAGAAAAAAATACGTAATAATACGTATACATAAATCAGATGACCTGATCCCATCCTTTGCTTCCATTAGACTACATGTACAACCGGCATGATGTTCTGACGTCTGCTACCAAGATTTCCTGTTGTCATGCAACACAAGAAAATGAACGATACATACTATGACTCTCACAAGCTGATCGCTTCACTATATTGTAAGATTTTTAATTTGAAGCATATTGATGTTAGTCCTCAAAAGAACCGCCTACGACCAATGCCTCCTTCTAACAGTCATCTATGGAGTTAAAACATGGAACTAAACAGATCTTCAAACCGAAAACCACTCAGCATTCACGTGAAAGAACCATGCTAAATATCTTATGGAGAGATCTTAAGACAGCACAATATATTCGAAGAAAAACAGGAGTCTGAGATATAATACAAACCATTAAATAAACATCAAATGGCAATGGGCTGGCCATGTTACAAGAATGGCACACAATTGCTGTACAATGCAACATGGATCCCCAGGCAACACATGCAAAACCATGGCCGGCAGAATAGCAAGACGAACTGGACAAGTTCAGAGAGTATTGGCTCCACAATGCCTGTGATAGAGAGGTTTAGCAAATTTCGAGGAAGGTCTATATCCAACATAACAGTGGATGCTTAAATGACCATGGTGATGACTATTTTCTTCCCTATCATTATACATATATTTGTATGAGAACAATGATGAAAATTACAACAAACGTGTGTGCATATATTTCCTTAGTAAAATAAATGCCTGTTCATGATACATGTATTAATGTTTTGAGTAGACCTTAGTTCAAAGTGCACAATACCATTAGTAGAGCGATTATATGATGAATGAAGATTTTTTTTTTCAATAGCCCATCACAGATAGAACATTCTGTTTCACTTGAATATTATTAATGATTTTATATATAGGTATTTTATCTCCATCCTAAGTACTTTAATAAGCAAAACTAATAAAAATAATCATTATCATCGTCATCAGTTTTTTTTTAATCGTCCGTCGTTGGACATAAACCTTCTCCTGCATTTACCTGACTATCGAGGGAGTTGCGTAGCCAGTAATTTCTGAACTCCTGCACTTCGTCCCTCCATCTTGCATTCTGCCAGCCTCGGTTACGCATGTGATCTCTGGGAATCCATGTTGTGAGTCTTGATATCCACCGATTGTCTGCCATTCGTGCAACATGATCAGCCCATTGCCATTTGAGTTTTCTAATGGATTCTATGCTTTTTTTGCTTTTTCTTTGGGGGGGGGTTGAGGTTGTTTTGTTTTGATTATTAAATGTTTTTATATGATTAAAACGAAACATCCTCAAGTAGACAAAATCTCATTTGAAATAGGCGCCATCATCCCGGAACGTCTATTAAACAATAAAATGACTTCCATCACTACAGCAATTCAAATAGAATAACTTAATACAAACTGAAATGATGTGACTTAAAAATCGAAAATTGAGACTAACACAGCAACGTCAAGACTAACATTGAAAAATACCAGTGATGGTCGAAAGAATACGAGAAAAAATATATCTATGCACGCGTGTGTGTGTTTTTGTGTTATTAGGAAATGGATATATGATCTGATAGGATGATTATAAATTGTGTTATATTATATTGAAACTCTTATTCTAAATGATCATCTATTATTACATGGAGAATGTAACACTCGGCCTAGACAACGTAAACAATTGAAGAAATATATATGAATGTGTGTATGTGTGTGTGTGTGTAGAACCCTTATTTTGTACAGTCTGGGGACAATTACAGTTGAAGCTCCTACTTCGTCTGCACCTACTTTGGGCTACAGTAGTCTTGAATAGGAATAGTAGAAGTAAGAGCTTCACCTGTGTACATATAATTTTTTCGCAGCGGCTGGCAGTTTGCTTAGTTCGTAATTCATACTGCTATTTCGTCTTTTTTTTTCTTAAATGGAAGCGACAGTCTTTTGTAGTTGTTGTTGTAGCTGTTTTATTTTTGCCCCCCCCAAGTTTTCTTCTAAAATATCAAATACAGCGTTTAACTCTTTCATTTCAAATCCTCTTCTGCCACCTTTTGAAAATATCCGATGTGAAATGCCTGAAAAAAAAATCAGTAGAAGAAAAGTGCTTATATTTTATTTATATTTTGCCATTTGATGGCACGTGTATTTCTCTCCACTTAACAGTATCACATTTTTTTCTCTCTTTCGAACGCAGTTCACCCATTTTTACTTTGTTCACCTTTCAACGAAAGATCCTTTTTCTGAACAGCCATTTTTATTTTTTTCACGGCTCTTTTTACTTTCGCGGCAACCTCACATCACTTCTTGATTTTGCTCCTCGTTCTTTCCTATCACTAAATACAAAACAGGTCTGGTTGGTCACTCAATAAAAATAAAAAAAATGACACGTGATCAACGTCTTTTAGCAGCATGCTGTGTTGGGGGTGATCAATTTTTTTTTTTTTTTTTTCGAAATCGGAAAAAGGTGTGATTGATGGATAAGTTACTTCTCTCGCCTTTTGGGGGCGGGATTGGGGCAAGTAGAGATCACTAAAAAAAAAGTTTGAACATTCAGAAAACAAGTGTGGATGCTGCAGAACACAATCTTCCATCTTAAATTAAATCCTTGTTTTGGTTGACAATTTTTTAAGGAAAGATAAGTGTAAAATATTTTCAGCCCTCTAGCTCCATTGATGCAGCCTGTACAAATGATACATAGGTAGCCAGGTAGCCAGCCAGCCAGTCTATCAGACCGAATTAACACGTAATCAGTGGAAGAAAACGTCTGAATTTTCATAAAAAAACAAGTGTAAATCCTGTAGGACACAAACAAAATGGATACATTTAGCATAAACTTACATTGCAAACCTAAATCTCCAACTTTGAAACCTATATAGTGGGAGGGACATTGAAAAAATGGTTTTATTCAGATATGATAAAAAGCAACTGTTTATATTTACGTCCCTCAAACTCCGTTGCTGCAACCTGTATGCAAGAATTGTAAATAGCAAGCCAAACTGACTTGAAAACTCGAGAAATTTCTCTCGACAGTTTTAGTGACAGTTTTGCTTGACGGTCGCTAATATACTCGAAAATTTCTCCTCTTTTCTGTTCATTTAGATTAACTATCACTATTTCATTTACAATGACGCAGGAGCGTCATTTTATACACCTTATAATTTTGGGTGGGTATCAACTTATCAACCCCTTGAAAAGCCGGAGGATGCTTAGTTTATTTTTGCAAAATGGCGCGAAGATATCTATGATAGTTATTTCTACTCTATTTTTATTAATTAGGCACTTTCGACATTTCTTACATGTTTTTTTTTTTATTATTGTTACTGTTATTTTTTATTGCAACACTATTTCGAAACACACTTTGTCTGCTAAGATCAGCATTATGAAATTCGATATAAATCGAGAGTTTGAGACGAAGCCTGAACTCACACCCCGGGGACCAATCTTTCATTGACGTCGCTTTAGTCATTTCAGCCACAGAAACTTTGATGATCGAGAAGGAATCTACAATAGAAAGACGTCAAAGCACAGTATATTAAAGATTGATCATTGATATTCGCATAGTCGAGCACAAAGCCATACTTAATGTAAACATAGTGAGTTAAAAATCACTATTTTTGTAAACCGGACTTCAAGACAAGTCTGCTAAATATGGCACAATGGTAGTTGTCTGTTTCATCATCATTATCAGCAGCAGCAGCATGCTTTTAATACCTGTCAGTGGATGTAAATCTACCCCATTAGCGGCACTAATACACCCGAAACCTGTCGCTATCTTATTTTCTATGATCTCTGGGGATCCATGTTGTGAATCGTGATGTCAGGCGGTTCGCTGACAATCTTACAACGTTTTTTCTAATATTCTATACTGTCTTGTGAGTGAGCTCTGATGTACATGCGGCATGTTTCGTATTCTTAAAGCCATTTATTTGGTTGGGTTCCATATTTCAGTTCCATCCTTGCTTATCAAGCTTACCTTAGTTTAGTTCGGTATAAACTAATCATCGTGTGTCGGAATCATGGCAATAGTAAATTAGACTTTAAGACCAATTTGATATCTAATAAGGTACGGTAGCTGCCTCTTAAATAGCTGTTTATTGAACGTAACTTAGTCTGGTACAAGGCTGTAAGAGGGTAGGACTCATTGAGAATCTAACTCAGCACACAAACAAATTGTCAGCCAAAGGAGATTGCTATATATTGCTCAACAATGTCTCTCTCTGTCTGTCAGTCTGTCCATCTGTCTCTGTCTCTGTCTCTCTGTCTCTCTGTCTCTCTCTCTCTGGATATATGTGTTCGTTCGTGTGTGAACAATAATCAATGAGACAGACTCAGGAGTAAAAGTATTTGTTAGGCTGTATATATATATATATATATATATATATATATATATATATATATATATATGTGTGTGTGTGTGTGTGTGTGTGTGTGTGTGTGTGTGTGTGATGAATTTGGCAGAAAAACTTGGAACTAAAAATCTAGTAAATAATTTGTCCATTTCTGTGACATGCATTTCGATCTGAATTTTCATCATATATGTCTCTACTTATGTGTTCTTGCGAAGATGCGTAGGATTAAGTGCATTGACAAAGAGATTATGATGGAAAGTTAAATGATTTTTCATTATCTGTCCATAAACTTACTGATGTGCTTTCATATATATATATATACAGAGTGAAGTAAGGATTTGCTACACACATTATAAATAAAAGGGATATCCTACCAACCACAAAAAAACTATCCTACCTCCCCAAAAATGTCCTAAATAGGAATCTAAACCTAACTAAATTATTCGCCTGAAGATGCTCAACAGGGCAGAAACATAAAGGTGTTTGAGTAGCTGGTTTTAACTTCGTCAAATTTTAAGCTCTTCTCTCACTCAACTTAATGTTCAATGTTGATCAGGCATTTTATGAAATAAATCCATCACACATCAAATATTGTATAGTATTATACTACAGTATATTGTACTCCTTATTCGTATTATATGTATATATACATATATACATATATATATATATATATATATATAAACACCGAGCAACAGATAGACAGAGGCATAGAAAAAGATAAATGAGAGAGAGAGAGAGAGAGAGAGAGAGACAAACAGAAATCATTGAATCTTACATCATTTTGCCCTTCTTCAAAAATGAGTCATCAAAGAAATTTTGCCTTTTCCGTAAGTTCGCATCATGACCTTGAAAGACATTTATCATAATCTCAGTGTCTGACATCGATGATTTGTTTTTTTTTACTAACAAAGATACGCTGATAGCGATTGGAGCCTTTCCGATATCACAAAATGCTAGTCGGGGATTTGATAAGCCCACCAACTTCACCTTCTGCAGTATTTCTGTAAAATCATTTTTTTTTGTCAATAAAGGAGATTAAAAAAGATAAGCGATCAACAGTTTTGGTGTTGCAGTTTGAAAAGTTCATTCTCCTGATATGAAATATGAAAAAAATACATTATCAAAATTATGTGGTATTCATGCCCCCAGCTTTCAATGCACCGTTTGTTGAGATAAGTGCATTTTTCCGTTTATCCAAGAGGTCGGTTTTAGAGCCCGTAACAAAAGCTAGGATTTTTTTTATATCTTTTTTTTTTCTATGTGCGCAAGCAGAGCCTAGTCTCTTGGGATATTGGTGCAACACAGTCCTTAAACCGCTATTTCTCTTCATTGGGTCATGACTGGCACTAACTTAAGCTTAGTAAAAATCAATTATTTATTCTTCTCCCGGTCAGAATTATTTATATTAGGTATTGTTACTATCATAGATTGCTTCATTTGAACCTCTCTCTAGGTATTTGAGGTGTTTGTCTCACCATTCAGGGAACATTGTAATCTGGCCTCCCTCTGGTCTTGATTTTTGAGATGCTACTGTATTATTATTATACATTGGATCAATCGAATTAGTTTCTTTGCCCTAGGGACCTTTGTCTCATATTTTTTTCGACTAAATTACCAAGACTAGGCAGTGTTAAGATAATAAATTGATTTGTTCGAACTAACTCTTCTGTCCACGGATTATTGTCACATTTCGGGAAGCAAAGACTCAGATCTTCTTACAGTCTACATTTTCGAGAGGACGCCTTTTTTACTATTATACAATTACTCATTTGAACCATTATTTTTGTCTTTTAAATGTTCGTTACATTTTGCTTAGATTCTCGTTCTCGTTTTTCGTCTAAGCATCAAAGACGAGTCATGGTTATTATTATAGATTGATTTCATTGAACTAGGTTCCTCGTCTTTGTTCTGGTCCCGACGTTCCGTCCAATAAAACTTAAGATGTTCCCCAGATATTTAGTGCATTCTATAATCTGCAAAGGAGCTTGAATGAAACGATTCAGTTAATCTCTGATGATTAGCCGTTTTCATTCAAATCCCATTTGTCCGTAGAGGGGACTTTAATGCTTTGTTGATTCTCCCTTATTAAGTACATCTACGATTCTACCATCTACCGTCAAATGTTAGGAGATTTTAGAGGTGTATTTATTCATCTTATAGTAGATGATGTATTCTAAATAATTATGAACATTTCCTTATTCTGCTTTTTACTTTAACCTTAATATTTTTGTCGCTTTTCATCACAGGTTTTTCTAGAATCGGATTCTCTCCGACCGTAAGTAGACAAACTGCGCAGATGAGAATAGAATGATAAACTCCCGATGAGACTCAAACTTACTCCCTCAATGCTGGAATAAGACTAAATGTCTGCTGCGCTTCTTTGATCCTCTTGGTTTGATAGTTGTTTAAAAGTGACAAAAAATGTGATTAATTAAATCTTTTTTCTCAGTTGTGCATTACTCGTGCAGATGTTCAAATTCCTTGAATACGTCATCACACTGAAATTGGAATCGTTCTTTCTTGATCGAATATATACTTTTACTGAATATTGTCCGGAGACCAAAGAAAAAAAAACAGGGAAATATTTCAATCAATGAATTATGCTTTGAAGTCATACGAATACGACATTTAGTGAAAAATGCTGGAAACTTTTACATGAACCTAACAGTGCGATTAGTGTTTTTCAAAGCACACTGTTTGGGGGTCTTATAATGATTCAAACTGTTTCAGCTTATACTTAGTTACTATCATTTTTACGGCAGTACTACATTAAAACCCTCACAAATAAAAAATGCAGAATTCAAGATAACACAATTAGATGATACGCGTAATTTAACTGAACGTTATCGAAATTCAGGTGAAAAAGTTCATGACTGAATAATAATGCGACGCATTTTTATGAGAACAGCAGGTTCTGCAGAAAAACTGGAAACTTTTGCATTGGTCTGATATAATGGAATACATAATCTGACTGAATGGTGACGTAAGCACATGGAAAGTTACGCAAAAGTATTCAATGATTGGATAATGATTCTATAAACCTGCATGATTATTGGATTTTGTCCAAAAGTGCTGGTAACCTCTGCATCTACCTAAAACAGTGTTTCCCAAACTTTTTCCAAAATACCACACGAAATACACGACGTGTTGTTGTTACATTTTCCACTTGGGGGCAATAACTTTCTGTGAAATTAATTAAGAAGTATATCAGACTAGAAGTTGCAATTGAAAAGAGACTTCCCTTCGGATGAAACATCTATCAAGTTTATAGTATTATCACTTAAACATTCGGAAAGAAATGTGCTAAGCTATTCCACCCATAGGTATAGTTAGTTAAATCTGATTTGGTAGGTTAGTTCTCTTGTAAGTAGGTACAGCAGATATGAACGATACAGTTTTATCATTTAGAAATATCCATTTTAAGCCAGACAGAAGAATGTGTGTTTTTACAAATATAATGATCCCCCGGTATGATGAGTGGAATCATATGAGAGTGGGGCTCAATGACTTGTTTAGAGTTTGTTTTGTTATTTTGCTTGCTTTTTATTTTTCCCTCGACCTCAACTGCATACAATTAAAGAGGACCAAGTAAACCCATTTACTACGGACCAACAGTCATAAGCGCATAGTTTTCTTTATATCTTGTAACCCAACGAAAAGCTCTGATAGAAGCTGCTTGAAATTTAGTGTACACATTATTTACTAACACTTCTCATAAGCATAAACTATCAACCTCGCAATGCAGGATTCACTGGGCAATCGTTCGCCAAAGTGAACAAGCTACAAACCAGGGTGGGAAATCGTTTTTCATGCCAAACCCTTCCTGCTTACAACAAATGAGACTCAAACTTACCAGCAAAATAAGTGCATTTTTCTGCTCAAACTGAGGCTAACAGAGGCACCATCAAATGATGGAAACAAAAATTGAAGTCAGTGATCTAATCTGACCCTGCTCTAAACTAGCCCCGGCCTCCTTTATATCTTATAAACTCATAAAGCATAGATTTCATCAGTACCGCCAACTCCTGTAAAATCACTTGGAAATGATACATTGGAAATTAAATTTTAATAACATTTTTTAATACTTGATCTTCAAACAGCACTGCTATAAAATCAGATCTTCAAACATGCGTGGGAAGTATCGATTTATATTCATATCACTACCTGCCTCAGCACCACCCCTTATCTTCCGACGCCCCTTACCGTCCCCTTTTCATTCAGAGTCCCCCAAGTCTTCCAATGCTTTCCTCCCCCAATGAAAGCGCTCACTTTGAGAATCGGTGACCCAATAGTATCAGTAACTGTATGCTGAGTCAGAAGTGTTGAGAATCGATCAAAGAAGGTCATATCCCCGTAAATAATGTTTTTTAATAGAATCGTTTTGTATCATCTTCACAAAACAGTTTTCAAACATATCCGTTTGTTTATGGCCAATAACATGACCGACAGTGTTCCTGCTCACATAAATCCGTTGAAAAACTGACAAAGCTTCTAATGAGGCTTTAGCAGAATCAACTCACATGACGTGTTCTGTTATGAGTGCCACGGGGCCACCTGCCGTAGAGCGATGGGAATCAAGATCGTATATTGACCTCGAGCTGTAGAGTTCGATCTCCGGGTAGGCAATAAGATGAGGTTAGGAAACTTTTGATAAATATGAGAAGTCTTTTTCATAACGACCACATTAGATTGCTCAATCAATATTCCTCACACTTCCTTCCGTCCTCTCTCACTGTCCCCCTCTCTATTTCTCCCTCTCTCTCTCTCTCTCTCGCTCTCTCTCTTTCTCTCTCTCTCTATATATATATATAGAGAGAGAGATAGATAGATAGATAGATAGATAGATATGGGTATTTTGGATGGGGAATTGTGCGTAAATTAATATATCGCTTAAATTCGACCTTACAGTTCCGTGGTGCAGAGGTATGATGTCGGCTTTTGGGTCGGAAGCAAAGGTTTCAATCCTATTTGGTGGTACTGGATGGGATAATGGATAGTGTATAGCTACACTGAAGAGTTGTAATACAACGAAGCAGCTGATGATTTATATATTATGTTATGGTGTTTTGTGTTTATTTTTTTGTTGAAGGGGTCCTCAGTTGTTTACGATGGAACCGTTTTGAGAATTTATAAACAAAACAGTTATATTAACAGACTCCCAAGCGGTGTTGATCAGACACCTTCTCCCTTTTTTTTAATACATTAGCAGGGATACCTACCGTTGCCAGACAATCACGCCATCTTGAATGAATCAACACAGAAATAAATATAATTTATTCCTTCTCATGATTTTTGAGAACATTTTTTCGGAAAAAAAGTCATCAAATATTTAAAGCTGCAAAAATCACTAAATTTTAGAATTCGATATACCTTGAGAATCAGCATACGAAACCTTTGCATTTCCAACACGAAGTACTTCTCCTTTGTGTGTGTGTGTGGGTGTGTTTACGGGTGTGCGTATGTTTGTGTTCCTCCGAGTATCTTTAGATAATTACTATACCTATCTTAATGTTTACCTTCATGTATAGTTCGTAAACTAATTCTTCTTCGTCTTTTTTGTTTTTTTCCACTTTTCTTTTAACCTCTCTTTCTTCTGTTGATACTTTTCCCCCTCTTTTACCTTTTCTTCTTCGTCTTCGTCTTCTTCTTCATCTTCTTCTTTTTCCTCTTCTTCTTCTTTAGTTTTTTCTCATTTTTCCCATTTCTTCTTTCACACCCTCTCTCCACCTTTCTTTAATTCTTTTCTTTCACTATTCCTCGTCGATTTTCTCTTCGTTTATTCTCCAATGTTCTCTATTCCATCTTTTTTCTCCTTCCTCTTCCTTCTCCCTTTCTCTTCCCTCTCTCTCTCTCTCTTTCCTTTCTCTCTTCCCCTCTCTCTCTAATTCTTCCACCTTCTCTTCCATCTCTCTGCCTAATTTTTCTTTTCATCTGCAAAATTTGTCATTCTGTTATGAGAAACAGTCAGCCAAAACTGGCAACGCGGGTTACTTCGGTTATTTAGTGATTCTGGCTGGCTAAGTACATGTCATCTGTACAGACCACAACAATTGAGTAAGAAAGCGGAATATCAAATAATTTACCATTTTAAATCAGTGCTGCCAAACTTTCAATTCTGCAAGTCTCTCTCAAAATCGAAAAATTGAAAAGAGAACATCTCAATCGATTTGACTTGAAAACATGAAAAAAAAATTACAATCTAAATATTGTTAACATCAGACCCACAAATAAGAGAAAAACAAAAACAAAGCATAAATTGTCAACCTGCTTATCATATCTTGAAAAAAAAAGGGTTTTCTGGGGTTTTTTTGGGGGGGGATGTGTTTTTTAGAGGGTTTTGTTTTGTTTTTTTGTAAATTCAGGTTTTACAGGGTTCAACTCACAATGTAAGATTATGATGAATTATCAAGCAGCGACCTCACTTTGTTGAAAATTCAGATTTTTTTAACAATCTAACAGAGGTAGCTTCATTCATTGGTCCCCCCTTTTTTTTCAACAGGATATGTTGCCTAAAGACATTCGTCATGCTATGATTTCTATTGAGTGACTAACCAGCCATGTTTTCTCTCCATTCTTCATTTTCTCCTCTTTCTTGAAGATCATCAGCTCACGTTATCTGGATAACCATTTTGTATAGATAAGAATTCAATGGAACGATTGTTATATATGTTATAGTCACAGCGTTCTTACGAGACGAGCCGCGTCACACATTTCTTATATAGACTCTATGTTTACTCACTTAACGCCTATGAGGGAAAGAACCACTATCAACTGAGCAAGCGAGCAAAACAAACATGATATAACTTGCAAGAAAAAAGAATGGATAAAACTAAAACAAAAACAACGGTTTTGGAAATATAATTGTTGTCGCTGAGATGTCTCAGTTGGCCTGCCTGAAATTGAACACCGTGGCCGCCATTTCTTATTATTTATTCTCCTGTCTATTGTGGACTGGTCACTGCTGACAGGAAAGGCTGCCTCTCTGATCTCAGCTTGACCAGGAAGCGACTACTTACGCGCCGATCAAAAACTCACAAATTGGTAAAATGGACGTTAATCTCCATGAGGAAATAACGGGCGGTTCGATAAGGTAGTAGCAAGAATAATAAGTAAAAGATTTTCACAAGTATGGTTGCTGCTGGACCAAACTTCTCTCTTCTACTTATATTCAGACTGGGGATGATTACTGCAACTTTTTGAATTCTGCGTAAGTAAATATATCGCTTAAATTCAGCATTACTGACCGTACAGTTCTGCCTAGGGCTCTGGATCTGAAGCGGAGGTTTTGATCTCACCACGTGGTACTGGATGGGTTAATGAAGTTGTGATACAACGAAACAGCTATCAGTGGATGACTCAATAATTCAATTATAAATGTATATATGATAAATAAGATAAATATTTTAGTATAAATGCATTTATCAGAATGAAATAAGTCCTTGCAAATCTGAGAAATGATATTTGGAATACGTGTAAGACTTGTAAGTTTGGCTCAGTCTATGAGAGAGCAACCTTCCAATCAGTTACTCATGATTTTGAATCATGGTAGGGCAACGGTAATTTTATAAATCGGTTTGGTTTAACATGACAGAGAAACAAACAGCAATGAGTTTACTCCTAAAAATTTGATGAGGATTATTATTGTTCTTGTTATTACAGAAAAAAGTCAACTACAGACAAGCGAGATTTGGTGAGGGTTGCTCTTCTTCTTGTTTTCACAGTTGAAAAACAATGACTTGACTTGGATACTGGGGTTGGACAAAAATATATTTGATTGATGTGAATGTTCCCAACACTACCTTCTGCACAATATTAGAGAAATACTTGAAGTATCTCAATGCTCACAAAGCTTTTCATGGTTTGGGTCATCCAACAACTGGTGAGCGACGTTTACAAGACTCAAAAAACAGGTCTAGTTAGTCATTTAATACAATGACCAATAGCTTAGGGCACCAAGATATGTTGGGGATGTTCAATTAAAATATGGGAATGAAGGTGAACAATAAATAGGTTACTTCTTTCACCTCTTATTGAACACTAGAATAACAAGCGTGAACACAGCAGGGCAAAAACAAAGAGATCAATTCAGCAGAAAATTACTTTACAAATAGAACCTCTAACTAAAAACATTTTTAGGGGATGGATTTTCAACAATCAAACAAAAAATGTTATTTGTTGACACAATGAGAAGTAATTGTTCGGATTTTCGGACTTTTAACTCCACTAGTGCGACCTATACTCGTGGTGCATACAAATGTAAATGTGTACATGATCAGCCAGATTTGCTTAAAAACTGGAGAAAACCTCGTTAACAGTCTTGCTTATAGTTTCAGTTGATTGTTTCTAATAAAATTACGCAAACAAAACACCAATCCGCGTTTAAACAACTAATCTTTCTCTTCAACCTAGTCAGAGAAAACCCATTGTTCATTATACAATCACGTGATGAAAATTGCACTGACGAAATATATAAATTGCAACAACCTGAATATGCATTCCATGATTCAACGAACAGATGATATAATTGCAAATAATCACATACACAGTTAACAAAGTAAAGGGTATATCAATAGAACTGACCCCACAATAATAAACTGTATATTTTCCTTTTAACACTGACTATAAACTAAAGGGGTACTATTGTGTATTCACTGCAGCTACATAAAGACGTAAAAAGGGGGTAAGATCAGTGGATATAAGCTTGCCCAAACTTGTCTCAACCTGCCTCGAGATGATCTTCCGAAACCCAGACAGAGAAAATAAAGGAATCAGAATAGACGGCCAAAATCAGATTTGCAGACAACAGAGGGTTGGCCTTTACATGAACTTCAGCATGTGCAAAAATCACGTCATATCCAACAAACAATGATCACAATCGGAAAAGCAAAGTCGGAGAAAGTAGACCACTACATTTCCCGAGGACAATAAATCGTCAAAAGAAGAAAAAATCAGTAAACAATGAATGCATCATCTTGATAGTCACCAATGGAGCTGAAACATGGGACCTAACGGAGAGACTGACCCTCAAAATGAGGAGCATGCAACGCACACTCAAAAGAATCATGTTCAACCTTACATCATCAAATAGCACAATATATCAGATAAAAAACAGGAGTCTGGGACATCGTGAAATCCTATTATGACAATGGGCTGATCATTCTTCTTGAAAGACAGACAACCGTCAGAAATCACAATTTACAACATGGATACCCAGAGATCGAATGCATAACCGAGGCTGGCTGAATACAAGATGGAGGAACGAATTTGACAAGTTCAGAAAGTATTGGTTCTACGACGCCCACGATAGAGAGGTGTGGCGAATCCTGAGGACATTGACCTCTCTCAAGAACTTCCAGACTTCTCAAACGGTGGCGTTGCGTCACCAATATCTCGTAAACTTGCCTAAATTGGCACATTATCTTATTTTTGTAGACTGCAGTTTTGTAATAAAAAAAATTGATTAGGTAGGATTGGACGAAATGACAATATTCATCAAGGGAGATAATCCAAGAAGAGGTCATGGATGCTACTACTTACGGACCAATCCTTCAAACTGGTCATTTTTCAAGATAAATCTTAATTTTTAGATGGATTCTTAATGGATTTCTTTTGAAGAAATGGCTAAATGTTACTGGATTTTTGAGGAATTTGACAGAAAAAAAGGAAACAAAATACAGTGAACATTTGCAACACTATTTTACCAAATTTGGAATGGAAAGAAACAGAATGATTAAATCAGACGACAATTCGTCCCAATCAAATAAACAAGTTTCACTTACCACTTTTATAGCAAAAACACACGTACCCACCCTCCTGTATCCCCTAAACCTACTTACTAACCCTATTTCGAATCAACCTACCGATCTTACCCTACCGACTAACCCTAACCCCAAACTTACCAACTAAATCTAATTCTGAACTTACCCACTAACCTTACCTCCATGCCCACCTACTAACCCTAATCAACCATCAAACCCTAACTCCAAACATACCAACGAACCCTAATAACCTACACACTGACCCTAATCGAAACGAAACATACTCACCCTAATCCCAAACATACCTACTGACCGTATCGAAAATAAAATTGAAAATAATATTATTTGAACACCGGTAAAAATCTAGCCACTTTTGGCACGTAATGCCATTGCAAAACTACCAATTCAAAATTATGTCAACACTAGTAACATACATAGCATCTCCGTCGATTAGGTCCGATTCCAAACATTGCCATTCTTTTAAATCTCTTCTGATCCAAATAATGACCAATTTAGCACATGATCTCTCAAGATTCAAGTTATGAATCACGATGTTCTGCTGTTATCAGGTATTCTTGTAGCATGGCCATTCCATTACCATTTGTGTTCCTTAATGGAATTTTATGATATCCCTGTTTTTGTTTCTGTTTCTTTGTTTTTCTATGACATAATAGGGTCTCCATGATCTCTTCATGTGATGGTAATCATAGTCCTCTTTTGTGCGCATGGTTCTTGATCGTTATTAAAATTAAAGTTATGTGCAACAAATATGTTGAAAATAAAGACACGATGATTAAAATCGAAAAAGCAGAACCCAAGAAAGTAATCTTTTACATTTACCAGGGCTGGTAATCTCCATGAAATTCTTATAGGAACAAGAAATCGGACGGAGAATTATACTAAATTGGCAAGCCTTCGGCAGAGCAAGCTCGACTTTCAAGAACAAAAAAAATCTCATTAGTTCTGTACAGAAAAGCCTACAACCAATGTATCATCCCGATAACTTTTTTTTTCATTGGTCGATTATAGTCAAACTAGCTGAACTTTGGACCATACAACGGTAGAATTTGTCTGCAGTGTTGAAACATTTCCGTAGGGACATGGTATACTTTTGCAAGTAGTCTGATGGTATATTGGCAATAATATGCACCCCTCCAGTTGATCCAGAGATTGTTGTTAGCTGCAGTACTCTGCTTCTTTCACCCATATTCACAGAAGTTACAAAAATAGAACTATATTTATAAAAGTTACATATTATTTCTAATAGGGACCCTTTCACCCTCGTTCTCCATATATATACATATATATATATATATATATATATATATATATATATATATATATATATATATATATATATATATATACATATGTATATATATGTATATATATATGTATATATATATGTATATATATATATATATATATATATATATATATATATATATATATATACATATATATACATATATATACATATATATACATATATTGTGTACTGGGGCTGAAAATTTCGTCGGACAGTATCAGCATTTTTGTAGTTTTTGGATGGGATTTTAATACACATTCAGACTGGCTATAAAAGAACACCATCCGAAATCTTACAAAAATATTAAACAGACGGATAATATCGATTCTGTTCAATGGAACATATATATGTGTGTGTGTGTGCGTGTGTATAAATTGCATTATATTATACAGATACTATCATTTGAAATGATTTCCCATCATCACATGACTAATGTATCACTCAATAAAATCATGCATCACTAAATAAAATAAACATTTACTGAAAATTGGGCTGCTGCAGGAATCGAACGTGCGACCAAATAGGGTAGCTGCTCCAACCTGCAACAGTTTATTTTCTTTACGTTGTCTACGCCAGTTGATACATTTACCGTGTAATGACGAGGGATCATTTCAAATATAATATATAATCTGTATAATATGAAGCTATTCATAATAATTCCGTCTCCTATACTCATTTCTTAACACACACAAACACACACACACACACACACACACACACACACACACACACATATATATATATATATATATATATATTGAATTGCTGTGAAAATCCTCTGTCCCTAAATTGGGGTTTTTAGAGGCTAAGCCACTTGAACATTACAGTAATCAACTAAGAAAATGGAATCAGCAAACGGACATCTAATTTCAGTTGATGTTTCTTGTGTTGACTTAGCTCTAATACTCTTTTTTTAAGTTATGAATTCACTTCTCTTTGTGCCCAGTCCATCACAACGAACCTTGAAAAAAGGCTCTCGTCACTTGCATGCAGTGATTAATTATGGACATACATCCACTTGTGCACATACACAGAAAGATGAATAGACAGATAGACTGTATGCAGGTGTTGTGTACCAAGTCCCTTTCGGTGTGTATTCGTTCTTTTCACCTGAAATGAATACCAAGAAGAGCTCTGACCATTCAATCGCTGTTTATTCACTTCAGTGGCCGACGAGGCAAGCAATTACGACCAAATGACAATTCAACGAGGCGAACCCGATGGATAAAATGAGGGACATCGGCCAGGCACGCAAATCCAATGACTTAATGTCTCCGAGTGTCGCATCTCATTGGACAATGGTCATGGCCGGAAATATATTGACAAGAATATGGTGTTGGAATATAGATGCTGACATGGACATCCACACTTATATACACACACACATACACACACACACACACACACACACATATATATATATGTATATATATATATATACAAGTACAATTATGAAGTATACAACGAGCAAATGTTTATATATTAACATATTGAGTAGATGACAGTTTTGAAGAGTACACGAAACCATCAGTAGAGCAGTTATAAAATGAGTGCAAAAGATTCTTCAAATCATTTAAAAGTATGTTTCAAGTAAAACAGAATGTTCCATCGGTATAGACTGTTGAAAAATTCTTTAATCATTATATATATATATATATATATATATATATATATATATATATATAATGTGTACTGTAGAGAGTGAGACAGACTCGGGAGTGAGGTGTTTGGAGGTAAGGTTTATTAATCCTTATAAGTAAATTGTCCATACATGTTTCGGGATTCTTCTCATCATCAGTGGTGTGTGTTGTGTAAGTGTGTATTAAAATTTCCCATGTGGAACCAGAGTCCACTATTACGAGCTATGCAGAATTAGAAGAATCTGCTCAACTAATAGTGAACTCAACAGACACAAACATAATGATTGTGGAATCCACAGAGAGCCAATTTGTTGTATTACAACTCTTCAGTGTCGCTATTGACTATCCAACATCCAGTACCACGAGGTAGGATCGAATCCTTCGCTTCAGACGTCGCTGACGGACAATTTATCCTTGCCCAACGTGAAACTGGACGGTCAGTTTGACCGATCTAAGCAAGGTATATTTACTTAAGTATAATCGCAATGTATTGTACACACATTTTATCACAGAAGTCAGGGACCATAATATTCTACAGCATTATGAGTGAGTCTGAGTTATAACAACATTTTTTCATTTTTACAATCTTTGATTAAAGTTTTACCAACTACGAGTGAAAACAAACGTACAGTTCTTGATAATCTAATGATATAATTTACTCTAAATACGCAGGTGAACGATTTAAATTGTTTAAATACCAAAACGTGTCATTTATATCTGTACTATTCCCAATGAAGAGTGAACAATCTAATGCTTTTATCGTTAGATTTTGTTTCATCTCAATTTTTTAAGCGGCAGATGTAAGAGACAAAGGGCGATGGGAGTTGTTTATCGATCATTCGAGTGATTTATTGTCTGATTCATTTCTTTTTTACGATTTGTGTTTGTTTAGTTTCAATACGTTGACAGGGTCAAATTCAACATTGATGCTACGAGTACGTAATATCTCTTAACGGCCTATCTACTTTCATATTTAGCTATTATTTTGAGGGACAAATTTGACAAGAACGAAAAGTTTGTTCTGAACTGCGAAATTTTGGAAGACGTGAAAAAAATCACGTTTTGAAAATTGTAGCCCATGCTCAAAACAAAAATTGCAGAGGAGACGGAAGTAAATAGTCGACGGGTTCATAATTCCAGGAGGAGTGCAGAAGGATACGTTTCGAATATATATTAGTTGTGACCCAGTTACACGATTAGCATTCTACCCACCATTTGTAGTGTAAGCAAGTATAACCCAGTGTACGATCCAGATGTCAGATGATGCACTTAACTGTTGATAGAAATGCATAAGCAATATCAGGCGTGACACCAGTGAATAATAATACAGGCTTTCATATGAAAACATCAAGTTGGGGTACATAAAAGAATTTTACTGTACTATTTTCATTTATTAACTATACAAATATATATATATATATATATATATATGTGTGTGTGTGTGTGTGTGTGTGTGTGTGTGTAATCTTGTCATGCGTATCCGTCAACATTCATGCATACCTCTTGTATGTTCGGACGATCGGAAGGTCGAAAGTAAGGGACAACATATACGAACTCCCAACTTACGATTATCCGTTTATACGACTGAAATACGTGGTTATAAAAAATTCCAAATCTGAATACAGAACAGTATGGCCTGGATGACTGGAACACATAAATACACCAATACACGTATATATGAAAGAAAAGGAAGAACCTGTTGCTATATGACTAAATTCGTTCAATTTTTCCTGATCATACATGTGTATAAATGCCGATAAGGTGCAAAAAAGTGGATCAATTGTAATCATACATAGAGAAACACGCTGAAAATACCATGAATACGTATTACTCTGGGTTCTATTTGTGTTGTACAGCTTCCTTCGATTTATAAAACGATATTTTATTTATGGAATGCTCAATGATTGAGTGTCATCGGTTTTATTTCAAAACGGGGAATACCGTGTATAAAATACATTTTCCAGTGCATCGCTTGTCTCAGCTTTTTTTTCTGTGAGAGACTAATTATTCTTATCATTATTTTCATTGTTTATCTTCGATTTTTCTGAATATGATTACGTTTTTTCTTTCTATTTCATATTTCTAAAATTGTAAGGAATTGAGGTGACAACGCAATGTTTTTTTTAATGATAAATCATAGCATATAAACACCAAGGAAAAAAATCGTTCCTCTTGCAGCTGTTCCAATGTACAACCTATTTGTCGGAACGGAACCTGGTTTTGAGTCGGGGACTACCCCCCCCTCTCTCTCTCTCTCTCTCTCTCTCTCTCTTTCTCTCTCTCTGGATATATATATATATATACATATATATATATTTATATATATATATATGTGTGTGTGTGTGTGTGCATGTGTGTGTATATATATATACATATATATAATAGAAATCAAGAATACAATATGATATAATAGAATACAATATCCGATGTATGATGAGTTTATTTCACATAGTCTCCGATACAATCAACATTAAACTTTAAGTCAATTTAGAGAAGAGCGTAGAGCTTAAAACATGAGGTAGAGATTCATCATACAATCACGTTTATATTTCTGCTCTGTTTGGACTTCTTCAAGCAAATATCTCGCTTGAAGAAGCCCAAACGGAGTAAAAACATCAACGTGTTTGTGTATTGAATATGAACTTTATACACACACACACACACACACACATATATATATATATATATATATATATATATATATATATTGGCCTGGCACAAGACATACAATAAATATGTATATCTCCTTTTCTTTCAAATGTGGTAGAATGTGAAACAACCCGAAGTTTGCAAGAAAATACAACAATAAATATACTTTCCCAACTAGATATGAAAGAAAAAAACGAGTCAAAATCAATAAATTTTCAGTATCTCTAGATGAAATAGTTATCTTTTTTTTTCTTATTGCTCATCATTTTATATTGAATGATTTTCATTTAGTTATTAGAAAACGCAAATTAAAACCCTCACCAAAATATCAACATAGTTTCCTCCAGTTAGCCAATTGGTCCGGCTGACCGGCTGAACAGGTACGTACGTACATTTGTATCATCCGTGTTGGTTATATCGAAGGAACTACAGGGCTGAAATTTTCTACATTTACTTTTTACAATGTGAAAAAACATTTTTCCCTTTTTTAAAACCCCTCCGATATAAGGTTTTAGTGTTCGATTCCATTCGCAGTGTAAAATTATGCTAAATTGATATCCAGTTAGTGCTAGCATTCATGTTTGTGTTTTAGGGTCTCGTTTTTTTTTCCAGACTAAGTTCCTTAGCAATCATCATCACCATAATCCCTATCAGAACTAATCCCTAAATTGTCCTTTCTCTGGCCAGCTATCTTGGGGAAGATATCAGGTACTCTTGACCCCTGGCACCTTACATTTTCTCATGGGTAAAGAATGGAAACAGAACAAATGCACACTTAGGTATGGTAGGTGTGCGCACATATATTATCAACATACGATATCACTCTCAAATTGCTGGCCTTGTGCATGCCATTAATCTATTACGAAACAGCAGGCTATGGATAGTAAGCTCATTTATCATTGGCGCTTTCACCTGTGACCCCGCGCAAAAGTGTCAGTCAACCACTGGCCGTCTCGACTAAGATATATTGGCACCGCAACGCCCACGATAGAGAAATGTTGCAAATCTTCTGAAATTTCTGTGTCCAATGACGTCCGTTAAAACGCTGCTAAAGCTGATGATGATTATGATGATGGTATTGGTGGTGGTAATGGGGGTGATTTTATGAGATATCCTAGCTTTTGTCGAGTGGTGATGGTTGATGAGCCCGTCTTCCAAAAACCTGTCGGTGAGTTCAATCATCACTGGCTTCCGCTGTGAGCCAAACCCTGTGTTTTAGTTGGATTATGTGATAAAATCATGTTTTAGTGTCCGTCTGATCCGATTGCCTTCCGTCTGAACGCGTTAGATTGTTTTAAAGGTTTTTGTTTATTAACGTGTTCTTTTAAATTTCTTTTTTTCTTTTTTTTTTTTGGTCGTAGAGTATTTTCTGTGCAGGTTATATTCCTTCTGGATGGCCTCCCACTTCAACACATGGTTGGCGAGGAGTAAGAGTAAAAGGACCCGGCAGAGGAAGCCGTATCGTCTGAAGCTACTTGTTGAAAACGGCGACGACCGGAAATTGTATCCCATGATGGATCCCTTTTTATCGTGAGCAATTACTAGCTTGGCGCCAGGGTGGCCACCAACAGCTTTCAAGTTGGTGCCTACTGTCCATTGCAGATGCTTCTATCTCACGAAAGTCAGCACGATATTACACACCCACACACACACAGACACACACATACACACACAAATACACAACAAATCTAGCAAAAAAAAATATGCTTCATATATATATACGAAGTCTGTCCGGAAAGTATTCAGCCGTTGTGGATTTTCAGAGAAGCAGTTATATGGACTTGATGGAATAATATAACAACCAATGAGAAGGCTGCACAACTCGTTTTTTGGTTAGTCAAAATTTATGGATACTCTACGGTCTGACCTCGTAATATATATACTGAAATACACATCCCCTCGCATGCACACACTCACGCTCCCACGTGTGCACACACATGCATGTACACTCATATATATATATATATATACATATATATATATATATATATATATATATATATATATATATATATATATATATATATCATCAGATTGAGCAGTATATGTCCAATAGAATGTGATAATCGTAAAAAAAATTTATCTGGGAACATATTCCGTCTAGCAACAACCGATTAGACTAATGAATAAAAGAAAAAAACCTCGTCCGCCAGGTAGCAGCCTTCACACGACTCTGCTCAGCTGGCTGAGCTAACACCACCCCTGCTCTATACCAAACAGATTGGTCAGCCGATAGAGCAGAGCTGTGTTGAAATATATAAAACTTTTTTGTCTTTAAAACCCAGAAACAGTTATAAGGTAAACAACTGATTACCACAACAAGAAACATTCACAAATATTACGAAAATATCCAATTCTAACAAAAACATAAAATTCCAAGCATATATATATATATATATATATATATATATACATATGTGTGTGTGTGTATGTGTATATATATATGTGTGTGTATATATATATATATATATATATATATATGTGTGTGTGTGTGTGTGTGTATGTATGTGTGTATGTATATATAGGTGTCTCTGTGTGTGAGGACTAACGGGAGGATAGTGAAACTTTGTTCGGTAGAGCTATGAATCGAATAACATATGATATGTTCATCAATAAGATGAGTTGACTCCAACGTTCATTGGTGAATGAATACAATATGGCGTGCTAAAAACGCTATAGTAGATGAAAACAGGATGGATTGCCCGGTCTCTCATATATCAGACTATAATGCGTAGTATTATTGTCAGAGTTATGATTAAAGACTTTTACATGCTATAAAGTATTACGCTCTTTAGCCAAATAATTTGCTCCATTGACTTGATAAACTAATAGCAATTTATTAACTCGGCATACCATGAACGATTTTTTGACTCTCTATCGGTTATGGTAGCTCTTAAGCACAGCAGTTGATCTATAATTTTTTTTCTAAAAAAAGCCCTTTTTAATTCCAAATTTCTGACGTTTATTTCTATAAAGACATGTCTATTCTTCATCAATTTTCATTTTAAAGCCATTCATGAATCATAAAGTCATGTCAAAAGTTAACTCGTACGCCATCAACAAAATCCAACTCAAAGTAAAATCGACTCTTAGACGAGTGCGTACGGTAGTAATCACACAGCCATCATTTCAGCATGCAAGTGTACCAACAAATGCATTGTACAAGATGCGTTTTTTTTTTCTTTCTATTTTTACTTCTTAAATCTTTGATCTTCGAATTGCATTCACTGCGCATGCGTTGCTCAAAGTTGGGGCTCAATTTCTCAATGCATCTCGTTCTCAATAGCCGCTTTGTACTCGTTTGGTCATTCGAAGATGCAATTAAGAAGACCAGTGGCATTGTCCCCTCGTAAAAGCGGCCATTTGCAATCGCTTCATTACAATCAGCACATGATCCGAAATGTTGATTGGATCCTCATTGCTGTAATTTCTACAATGAAGCCTGTTATTCATCATTTCTTCTTCCCCTCCACCTGCGGAGACAATCATCCGTTACTTGATTGAATAGGTATCCTTGAAAAGTCTGAGGAAGAAAGGTTCAGCCAAGCCATTGTACGAGCGTAAGATAGAAAGTAATAAAGGTTGCTGTTAAAGGAATAAAAGCGGGATTTAGATGCATTTCAGCCTTTAATACTAATTGTAGGCAATAGCTGGATAGATAGAAAGATATACCGTGAAGCTTGTAATAGCATCTTGATTGTTGTGTTAGATGTAAAATAGTCAACAATAATTAATCTTTGACTAATATTTCTTCCACTTTAATTGTTATTGCCAAAGATTCCGATTTGTCAGACAGACAGTCTAAAAAGGACGCTGTTTGATGAACAACCTCTGTCATCACAGATATACTTACAGAAAGTTTTGTTAAGGGCGTATATTGTGGGAATCTTGAGTATCATGGAAGATAATTTGATAATTCCAAGTTTTCTCAATAACATAATCATGGATCATGATGGAAAACTAAGGATAAAGATAGTGTTAGATGTGCTATGTTCCAGGAGAACGACTCCCACTCATTTTGAAAAGATATTCGCAAAGAGTGAGGTCAAAGACAGTGTATTAGTATCTGTTCGTCTATCAGCTCCTAGATACAGGCTGTGACGGGAAAGGGAAGGTGATAGGTTCTGTGTCAAGCCACAGTGAAAAAGTAAGATTCTAGGGTGAGCTACATCTCAGCAGCACAACTCTTGTTCAGCATTGCCAAATCAGCCGCTTTTCAGCTGAATCTGAATATTTTTTTCAGTTCATTCGATAACAATCATATCTGGTAAGCTCGATAAGCACAATTTTTTTAAAAATTTGTTCGTGTCTCAGTATATATTTATTTTGTCTGATAAATGGGCTTCAACTGAGTATATATATATACATAACATTCCAACTATAAAGTTAGCTAACAATGGATAATCCTAGCCAGTACTTGGTATTTTTAAAGACAGTTTTTGTTATAAGTAACAATTTATTCTTGGCAACATTTTCTTTTTTTGTGTGTGTTAGGAAGTTGTACGTAAATACGTCGGAATTTCATGACTTAAACAGATTATCTTCATAGAAATTATGCTCTTGCCGTTGGATGATATGATCTGGTCGTACTTTGTTTTGTAATCTAATAATACACACTCAGAAAGAAAGATTCTGTTCAAATGCGAATTTTAAGGCATTAAAGCAAGTTGACAAGGATACACTTGTCGATGGAAATGCTCGAAATTTGTAAACATTTCAAGTTTGTGACAAAAACCTCATGCTATTCATAAGAATAATGATTGGAGAAAATTCTGGTATGGAAATTTATCGTATCTAATTTATAGAACCAATGAATTTTGTCTTTGATACTTGTAAACAATGAGACGTGATAATTTGCATTACAACATTTCTACACAATTCTAATCACATTGAAAAATGATAAAATCTATCTCCTTCCCGGATGCATTGAAGTAAAGAAAAAATACGGTATTATGTTTATTAAAATATATTGCAGACTTTCAGGTTGTGAAAAAAACATTAGATGATGCACAGCTGAATTGAATAAGTATAATTATCAAGATGGAAAGACGTGATAAAGCGACCTATTTCTCCTCCCTCCAATTTAGAAAATCTTTTTTTATCATTTTAGGATTTTATTTTAAAATTCATACATAAGATAAAATTAATTTCTTACTTCGCAATTCATTCAATTTGAGGGAGATTCAGTTCATGTATTCATCTGAGATAATTCATATCATTTGTGATTTCTTATCTGTCCCGGGAATGAAAAGCTTGGAGATTTTGTTCATATTTATACGTATATATTTTGAATAGAGATTTGGGGGTCCCGAGGGAGTTTCCCCCTTGAAAGCCCCCTACAACATTCATTGAGATTAGTAAGTCGGAATGAAATGAATGAACGATTACCAATGGACATTTTGCCCCAACCATCTTCATTTGAAGCCCGATGAGCGTTTTGAAACAGCCCCTCCTCCCCTGCTGCCTTTCAACCACAACTCTGGGGTAGTAGGTTCAGCACAATTTCACAACCTGTCAAAATAACTGTAAACCATTAATGCATATATACGTGTGGGTGTATATGTATGATAAGTATAAGGACATTTCACTAGGAATTATATTTCGTTCGGCACCGGTGTTCACAAAGTAGCAAATTGAACGCCCTAAGATCATATAAATAAATTAGCCCATTTCTTTATTCATTCACGTGATGTAGGACCGTTCGATTTGCAACTGAATAACACTGGTGCTGAACAAAATATAGTTCCTGCTTAGAATGTCTTTATAATTATCATTATTCTGTTGGATACAAATTGTCCGTCCACTGATGCACACACACACTCACACACACACACACACACACACACACACATATACATATATATATGTGTGTGTGTGTGTGTGTGTGTATATATATATATATGTTTGTGGGTGGGTTTTTGTGTGCACACACGTGTGTGTGTGTGTGTGTGTGTGGAGTGAATGTGTGCAGGTTAAATTTTAATAATGATGAATTAGAATAAACCCAAGGAATATCTTGAAGTGCATCTTAGAATCGACACATTGATTCCTGTTTAATAATTTAACTCTCTCAGAAAAGAGCACTTGTTCAGTTGGCATTTTCAGTTATCAATATTTGATAACAATATTGTGACAAATAAAGGCGTGTCGAGACTCTGTGTCTGCGACCAGCTCCTCACTGGTGTCCTCATCGTCAGCATTGGACAACGGCCTAAAATAAGAAATGCTTTATTCATTGAAGTAATAATTGATTAGACAAGTGATATCTATTGGTAATGTATGTGTAAAGGAACAATCTTCTTCCTCTTTTTTGTACACAAATATATATAGTTTTATATGTGTGTGTATGTGTACGAACTTCTGTGCGCTCGGACACATGTGTGTGTTTCGGGGGAACCTTTTGCTAAAGTATACATTTTCTTTTCAAACCTCTCAATTCGTGGCTAATAGTTCTCAAGGAACCGGTCAGTCTATCCTGTACATAAATTTTCAGTTTGCAGATAATTCAAACATATTGAGTGTAGAATGTAAAATACTCCAGTTTTGTCTTCTGCTAAATCAAGTTAACTTATTGATTGTCTAGATGAATAAAGGGTACGTTAATTGGTTAAGTTTAATCATTTGTCTACCATAAATCCCTCGAGGCTTAAGCAGTAGAGCCGGTAGAACAGGCTCCCTAGGACAGAAGAGATGCTAGTTCAAGCCTCACTGAGAGCTTTTCGTTTGAATCCAGTCCACGCTAATCAGTAGAGTGACAGTCAGAGTAGATGGCATGAAGAATGGACAGGCTCGGTCATTATGTGTACAACGGTCTCATATTACTCAACCCAGTCAATGGCTTGTCACGGCAGACTTTGTAACTCCATGGGAGAGTTTATGTCGGCGCCTGTGCGGTAAAATCTTCCCATTTCTAATTTCCATTAAGCGGCTGGATACTTTCTGGATAGACCTCATCTTGTCATAGCTGCTAAGAAGCTCGCTTCGGTGATAATTGCTAATGAAAAGTGAATTCGATGCTCATCGGATGCCCAAAACTTCAATCCTTGTGCAAGAAAAGACAAGCATATAGTGAATGTTTACATGGATTTTAATTATCAAATCAATTTTTGAACATTGTCAGTATATAATATTTATGGAATCAAGCCAAAAGATTGGCTCTCAAACTAAGGACCATGTGACTTGCTCAAGAGAGGATTATGATTAACTTTACATACAGATATCACGAGACGGCACATTAGATAAGAGAAACAAACAGGAGAAAGATATATAGAATCCATTAGAAAACTCAAATAGCAATAAGCTGGCCATGTTACAAGAATGGCAGAGAACTGCTCAACATAGCAACTCACGGTGTAGATCTTCAGGAATCACATGCAAAATTATGGCCGACAGAAAATGAGATGGTGTAACGATTAAGACAGGTGCAGGAGATGTTGGCACCATGATAGAGAGATCTCTATTATAAATATTTTGGAAATACGTTGAGAGGCGGTGGCTGCTGCTGCTGCTGCTGCTGCTAGTGCTGCTGCTGCTGCTAGTGCTGCTGCTGCTGCTGATGATGATGATGATGATGATTAATATTTTGATAATTCCCGAGCTCTTACTTGGAATTCATGTAGAAGCGAAGAACCCGTGTATCTTCAGTTTTATTTTGTGTTGATGGCGTTATAAACTCCCATTAGAACACTCAATTAAAGTGAGAAGATAATGTTTTTTACAAATAAGGAGAAACTGACTTTTCTGTAAATAGGTATTCAAAATTTTGGATTCTTAGGAACTGTATTCTCGCACCAACTAGAAATACTCAACCCACTGAGACACAGAGTATGTAAAGAATCCCCACTTTTTGGATGTTTGCCTTACGCCAATCTTTTTGATTTTTATGAAAAAAAGTCAGAAAACAAAAAATGGCGATCAGCATTGGTTTTTCCTGTTATCCCTTCGTGCATCTCTCTCCCTCCCTCTTTCTCCCTCCCCCTATCTCTCTCTCTCTTTGTCTTACACACACACACATACATCAGTCTCCTGTACCTTACCTCAACCTTAACTCAAAGAAACATACCACCATAACCATTATCATTTGGACTGGTAATAGCTTCTTGTCTTTATGCTACACGAACTAAAACATGTTTCATAGGAGCTCCCTAATTTCAGATGGAGGGGGAAAACCTGATTTAATATTTACTAAGATTGATCTGATATAGTACAACATCAAACTGAAGGACTGCATTGAGTCAATCATTTAGATGGGGGGGATGGCAACCTTGAAAATCAGCAATCAAAATCCCGACTTTTGACACAAAAACTGACCTCTGGCACCAATGTACAATACGTAACTCACACAGAAGGCAAAAGATTTTTAAGTTTTCCTATTAAAGCTTTGCACAAACGATACAAGGTCAAATTGGTTGGTAATGGATGTGGAACGATATGTTGCGCCAATCTTTCAAAATGTGATGGTATGTCTGCCTTTTAAATCAACATATTAACATCTGGATTCTATCTAATCTTGAAAACTGATCAGTAGCGCTAGTGAAAAATAAGTAATTCTCTGATTGGTCTCGGTATTCCTCCTATAATTTGAAATAAATCGTGTATCATTTTTCTTTTGGCATAAATTCAAATCAAATTCCGGACGACACCTGATAGCTTGACTGTTATCCTATATCATATTGTGAATTATTTAAATTCAAATTCCCAACATGTAACGTGACACCAACCTTTGTTGTTGTTTTTTTGTGCATATATCAGCTTCATCATCGCCCGTGACATTTCAAAATATGCCAAATTATTAGTTTATCTATTGTATAGATATCAATCAGTAATATACGATTGGCAATATTCAATGTACATTTCAAGTCATCTTTCCTTTCAAAGTTCTGCTAAAGAATTTTTCAACCCATTGTCTAATTGAGATTTTTAAAAATTCGATATAAATTTTAGATGATGAGACTTGTTTAGATATCAAAATTAGCTCACAAAGAGTTGCTAAGTCAGATGTTCTGATTATCTTTGTCACTTTTGCTGTTAACTCAATGATTTGGCTGTTCCATTCTACAGCCTTCTCAGTCCACAATCTTCAAGTGTACAAAATCTGATTTAAATTTTTGATGTAGAGACATGTTGAGGTACCAAAATTAGCTTGCAAAAACGTTGCTCCGACTGTTGAACTCATCAAGTTTTGCCGCTTTTGCTGTCAAGTCAGTGATTTGACCGTTCCATTCTACAGCCTTTTTCAAATGTACTATCCTTAGGGAAAGATCTTTTTTTTTCTTTTTTTTTTTTTTTTTTGACTGAATTGTGACAAATAGGAAAGTGGTGGCGAATGTAATGGTTGGTTCAGCTAATTTCCAATCATGGAAACGTCATATAGGCAATTCAATTCTCAGCAACCCGTGTAACTCAGGTGATTCTATATGTTTTATACGTGGGTGTGCTTTTCAATTCTTTCCCTTTCCAGAAGAAAACTGTGCTGTAATTCTAACCTACCTAATTCTGATCCTCCAACAATATTCATAGCTTATCATTCGGAACCCATTCCGTAGCTGATAATGGTAAATAATCCTAACATGATCTGTTTAATGATATGTCTGGTTAATCACTCGATAGAAACCGTCATGAGACCAATTTCTTTTGGCAATAGAATAATTGAAAAAGAGGGTGATCAACGAATGAATTACTTCTCTCGCCCTTTGTTGGCAGTGATTGTTGGGAAAAAAGGTCGATTTTTCCGTAAAACACACGAACAAAGAAACGAAATTAGCATAAAATTGTAAACTGAATCCCCACTAAAAACCTATTGAGCGTTTTTTTTTTCCAGATGTTCAGGAGTAAATATTCAAAATTTCTGTCCTCTAGGTCAGTGGTTTTGCAACTTTGATAACACAAGGAGTTCTTCGATAAAGGCAATAATCTGTCGGACAGTTATCATCTACATTTAGTTTTATTTCTCCATTCATTCAACTTCTTATATATTGTGCAGATCTGTGCAAAATAATTCTGTCTTTTGATAACTTTGCGATGAATGATATTGTTTCTTTGCCACAAGATCAAAAATGTCAGATTCGAAGGGAACACTGCCCTGAGCCCCCAAACATTATTAGTCCGAACCCAGTTTCGAAACCTCTGCCCGTAGCTACATTGGTACTGCCTCTGCATGACACACAACTATACACAGAAAGTCAGAAAGAGATGCATTCTTGGAAAATAGAGTCAACCAGACTTGTCATCATCAGTTTATTTATTTTGGCACCAGATTAACCAAGTTTCTTCAAATATTCTTGAAACAACATTATGTTTAAATCATTTTTTTTCTGAAATTTGCTTGAAACATCTCTTGTTATCGGTCTATAAAACATGAAATATTTAAAGTAAGAGGTTTTTTGGGGTGCGCTTCGAATAGTTCGAGGGTGGTAATTAGCCCAAATGGTCACTTGCCCATACGCTTCCTTCAAGAAGAATGACATGTTAGAGGCGGAATAGTTTATCAGTATACTTGAAATGGGACATAGTATGCAGAGACGTAGATTAGTGTGTATCTCAAAGGCATTAGTTGGAATTAAACAAGGGTAGTCCGATTGAATTCGAACTCAGTTATACGATTTCGTTTTCGGAAATAGCATCCGTGATGAGTGTGTCAATAATTACAAGAGTCTGGAGAATTTAGATTTTATTAATAAATCCATAGGAATAAAACAATAAACACGTTTAAAAAGCATTTCCTAAAGAAATAGATAAATAAAAACATTTTTAAAAGAGATGAATGAAGTGGAGTACTGATGCAATTTTAAGACGTGGATTGTGGAACACAAATACAATTCTGATCGATACAAAACACTGAAAATGTATTTGTTATTGATAAACACGTCAATGTCAAGGGGGATTTTTTCCCAAAAGTTAAACTAATAACATATGCAGAAGTGGTCTTGCGGGGTACTGGTACCCATCTTCAAGTCTATAGACAAAATTTATGGCCAGGAGGATTTTTACATACAAATAAATTGATAAACTCATCAGAATAAGGCCCCCAAAGGTCAAAAAGCTTTTAGTCCTAAAATTAAAAAAAAAAAAGCTTTTAAAAAGAGTACTGATGCTAATGTTCAAGTCCAGAATAGGATGGCTATGAATGCCGGGAAACATGAACAGATAAGCCTGTCGGAGTGATATCTCCAAATTTAAAAAAAAATTTTCTAGGAGTGATTCAATGGAGTATTGATGCCAATTTTTAAGTCAATAGACAAAACGGTACAGTCAGGAGTACTCGAACAAAAACAAGCAAACAAACACGAACCGATGCACTTATAAATAGGATTGATCCCTTCTCCCTCTACGATTTTTACAATTGTTCGATAGATAATCTTATAAAACTATTGCTGTGGAAACAGTTGGATCATCACCATCAGAGATATTCTTGATAGTGATCCTAGGGTCAGGCATCATTTTGGGGCTAAAATATCATTACTGCTAACACAATGCATTTTAAATATACCCCAGGGATATCACCAGACTTTATTCTGGTTATTTGCAGTGTTGAAATGACAGATACACGTGATGTACCTCTCTTTATATAGTTCTCTTTTCTCTCGTTGGTAATCCGTGTTTAGTCAGGTATGCTATGGCTGAATTGACGATAAATTTCCAGCATTCTACATTGATGGGAAATATATTGTTTATCCATTTATATAAATATATATATCGTCGAACTGTTCAAGTCGAAGTTGCCCAAAAGTGAGCTATTGAGTTTTTTCTCCTTTGGGCCTCAGACGTTTTCTAAAAATGTTTAAATAGTATTTATTTATGAGCCATGGAGCAGTTGATGGCTTTTTAACAGCCTTTTGTGTCGCAATTTATTCAATTTTTGTTCTCCTAAGAATTGCATTGTATAATTTGTTTACTCTTGGGATTGACACGCACTTTTGACAAATGCCAACATCTGTTGATATACACAGATTTCAGATTTCTACAGAATATCAACTGATCAGCGGATTTGGATAGTATTTCAATATTTATTCATTGTACGAATTTACTTTTGTATGGGATAGATATTTTGTAAAGAGATATGCACATATTTTTATTTTACGTTTTACTTGCAGAGTAAATATTTGGAATGCGTAGGCCTTAAGGACAGATTTGTAGATTAAAGATGTGATATGATAAATACGTGGGCCACGAGGGAAACTTGGAAAAAAATCGTAAGTGGGTATTACTAAGAGAAGTTGCTGGTCCCCGTATCAACAACAGGAATAATCATCATTTACGAGGGTAGCTGTTACATAATAGGACGTGAACGATACCAACTATTGATTTTATTAAATTTGTCCGTTTATTTTTTCAAATTCATTAGTTTAATTTGTATTGCAATAGCACTCTGGTGCCTTGAATGAAAGTCTATGTACTTGGTAATGTCTAAAGTAGGCAGTTGACTTTCTTGTTTTCTTCATTCCACCCTAGGATGACGAGGCTTTGGCAGAGAAAGCTCATTTCTCAAAAAGGAAGATCTCACTTATCCTAAAAAGGATGGTATACAAACGATGTATCCTCCTAATTGTCACTTATGGAGCTGGAACATAGAACGTAACCAAGAGACAGACCCGCAAACTGAGAACCATGCAACGTGCACACAAAAAATATGCTCAATCTCACATGGAGAGACCACAAGACGACACCCTCTATCCAGAAGAAAATAGGAGTTGCCTTGTTGCAAGAATAACAATCAACCGATGAACATCACGACTCACAACATGGATCCCTAGGATCACATGCGCAACTGAGTATTAGATGGAGAAATGAACTAGATAAAGTTAAAAATTATTGGGTACACAACACCCATGATAGAGAATTGTGGCGATTCCTGGGGGAGATCTATGTCCAACGACGGACGTTGAATGACTGCTGATGATAAAAGTAGGTGGTAATTGTTTGTGACTGGTCTAGTTCCCAATCAAGTATGATGACTAATTGTCTGTTTATTGGTGGTGCCATACACGGTCTCCAACTGCAACTATTTCATCGCAGGATAGAGAGCAAACTTAATGTGTGACATTCAAAACACTTGACTTGACATACGGCAATGTATTCGAGGAGGGTGTAGCTATGGTCACATGATTCTGCTAACCCAATGAGAACATTGCAAAATTCCTCCGGAAAAGAAGGATTGTCTTTTATGATGTTAATCTTAAAAATTTGCTTCAAGCTAGACGGACGTGAATTTAATCTCTCTCCCAATCCACGTAAGCCGTCAACCAACAACCAAAATGTTTGTCGAGGAACCGATCAAGTGTCAAGTGAAATACTTAGGGGTGCGAGTGTTTGACCCCAAAGTATACAGATCAGGGGGAAAACTATCAAGCTAGTTCCCTAATCGTGTTGTAAAAATCTAACTGCATCTTCACCGTACTTGGTTTTGGATATTAGAACCTACCTTCCTTCACTCGAACGATGGTATCCCATTTTCCTCTGGCTAAGCAGCGTGCTTCACTATATCCAAGTTTTTGCAAACAAAAAACAATTTTATTTTATTCATTCCAAACGAGTCTTTCTGTTGTATTTGATCGCATGAACTCAACGTATCGTACAGCATGAACTCTTCCCCGTTTGTCTGTTCCGTCATGTTGAACCAAACTGATATACATATATAACATTAACATTTCCCGACTGTATTTCGAAATCATGACCAAGGATTCGGTAGGCGTTTCACTCATTGACGGTGCCAAACAGACAACCCTATCATGCTTATGAAAATTTATGTCATTAATACGCAAGGGCTTATTTTATTATATTTAAAAACTGTAGAATCTCATGTTGACTGTTTAAGTGACAGTGTAAGTTGACAGTTTCTAATGATCAATTTCACGTCTATCCTAGGAAATAATCCACCCCTACACCACATTACCCACACTATTAAATGAAATACGTCGAATTTTGTGAATGAGAAAATAGAAGTGGTAGAAGGAAACTTTTCTTCAGTTTAAACTTTTGTCAATGAGAAAAGAAGGAGAAACTGAAAAAAACCTGCGGACTCAGACTGTGTTTATTTTGTAGCTACTATCACAATCGCATTCCCAAAAATACGATAATCGACCAAAAAACGCCAATAATTGTTTAAGAGTTGGTTTTACAGGAGGGAAAAAATGTTTCAAATTCGTAAAAAAAAAATGGAGGACAACAATCCCGGTATAAAATTATTTTTTTCTGATGTTTACAGCCGAAAATTGGCTAGAGTACGACTTCTGGTGACCTCTAATGGACTGGAAAGTTGACCTTTGTAGGAAGTCGATTTTTATTGATCCCCATGCTGAATATCAGATCAATCAGCCGGGAAGTAAAGAAAAAACTCGAACAAACGAACAGAAGTCTCCAGTACTAATTAGTATAGAGACACCACAAAAGTTGCCGTATACCTGTTCAGTCAGAATAGAAATAGGAGTCGTCTCTGACCCTGCAGCGGCCAAACTTACACACACACACACACACACACACACACATATATATATATATATATATATATATATATATGCACATATGTATATATACACATATGTATATATATATATATATATATATATATATATACATATATATATATGTGTGTGTGTGTATATGTGTGTATGTGTGTATATATATAAACTATCAAAAGGTCATCATATTTCGCAATGTCTTCTATTGCTTTCCGTGTCCGATTCCGTGAAAATATTCGCTTCTAATAAAACCGGATCGAATTTAATGTTAGAAGCGCGAGTGGCAAGGCAAAAAGTGTCCAATTTATTGCGTCTCGTTGAAAATGGTGTTCAGATCGATTCTTGAAGGGAGTCCAAACTCATTTTCAGATATAACGCTCTTCGATATCGGTTGCAATAAACACGGCCAAGCAGCATTCGCTCAATTTCACACCAGTCACTCTGCGTCAAAAACTTGAAAATTTGAAAGAGTGTCTCACATTCAAAATTTTATTATTACATCATGTGGAAAATTGCTCTGAAAGTCATAACCTTTATTTATTGAAGATAAATCGGTCGGACAGAGCGTTGGACTAGCATCCTGCTAAGAGGTGGTCGTAAAAACTTGTAAGAGAAGAGTCCTGGTCTCGACCGACTTGAGATCACTAAGCTGATGCATGCGAAACTTTGTCGCCGATCGTGACTCAATCGCCGATCGTTCATACTTATTTATGGAGCAAAGATACGGTCGCTTTAACTTTTTTTGTCCGTCACAGTGTCCAAAAGAATGAACTGTAAAAATATTTTACCGTGACGTTTCTCTAAGTAGAGCGGACACACCTGCTATGAAAATAAGGATCCAGAGTCCTGGTCTCCAATTGGGTAAAATTGGTAACTTCGCATGAAATTAAACTGGACAACTAAAAGAAACAGGAGACTCATAATTCAAAATAGTATCCCAGTTACAAATTTGTATTACACCATCATGTAGAAAAATATCTAATTTTGTCAGCGTATCATTACAGATCTACTCTAATAATAAAGTGTGATTTTCTTGGTTTACTGTCCGTAACACTTGATTCTTCCACCGAGGGGTAAATATTCTGCTTATGAGAATACACCTTACGAACTATTTCAAATCATGCATTCTGCCTGGTAATAAAATTCAGTTTTTATTCTAAAAAAACAAAAACAAGAATCAATTAAAACAAAAAAGGAAATATTTTTACTTGAATTAATGCACCTCGTATAGCAATGATTACAAGCTACTTTTACTGGCTGCTGTTAATGGGTTCGATCCTCATCGCATCTCACAGTATGGAATAGATGATCTGATACTGACTCATGCTAGGTTAATATACTTATATAATGAGCAGTAAAACCATGTTTTTTTCTGTTCATAACACTCGAATCTTTCAGTTGCAGCTAAATTTTGATGTTAAAAATTCACCCTCAATACTATTCGAAGCTATGGATTCTCTATCTGAAACGAATTCAATATTTTTTTTCTTAAAAATCGTTGGATGGAAATTCAAATGAATCTGGATATCTTTTATGGATATCAACTAGTATTTGATCAACTCGGCTTAGTCTGATACAGCGTCGAATGAAAAATGGATGAAAGATCTTATTGCAACTTTTTTTCAAGTGATAGAGGCCAGCCAGTCATGGAAATCAAGGTTCTCCACCATATAACATTGGTTAGCAAGATGGTTTAGTAGATAATTATACTGTCTAAGATCTATTCACACTAAGTTTTCTCCATAATTGGCTTCACGTCAGAATATTCTAATTATGGTAAATACTGAATACCAAATGAACTGTAACCTTTGCAGTTTATAGAGCAATTAAACCAACATTGATGGAACGCATAATACCTGCAAGTGAGTATTATTCTCACGCCTTGAAACAGAGAAAGATGGCCTCCTGTCTCGGCGCATTACTAAGTGAAAACCCAGAGGATGCATATGGGGGTCCTGGAATGCCCTCCCCACCCCAAATCTTTTCATTGCCTCACTGATGTATTCAAAAGGGGAGTAGGGTGATACGTTTGGCATCAGTTTGGTTGTAAGAGTTGCTCAGAAAAAGTCGAAGTTGACATCCAGAAGTCTTTGGGGGGCCTCACTCCCTGGTTTGAAATCTGAATTTGTCACGTAGACTAGTGGCTAACCATTGGTAAAGACCCAAGTCTTCCCATTTTTGCTCAGTATCATCTAGGGGAGGGGCGGAAATAGATGGGTCCATATACCTCTCAGCAGCATTAGTGTGGAGAAAACATAAACTGTATTGGTCTGAGTTTGAAGTCGACTCGCTGAGTCCATTCCCCGTGCTGCCAACTGTTATGCCACCTACACCTCCAATACGACACGAGATACAGATGCAATCTGACTGATTGATGAATACTTACTGCCATGTATTACCGGAGCGACTATTTCCACTGAGCAACACCTTTCCACTCATAGCAAAGATTCATGATGAAGGGAATTGCCCAGATGGTCTTAAAGACGGAATGCAATGACCAGTATAAAGGAGTTTAGGGCATCCAAGCGATTTTAACCGGCCGAGTGAAAATTTGGCATTCGGAACATGATGGGCTATTACAAAATAGAGAACTGTGATCTCTCATGAATGCCTTGAAACTACATTCATTTTCTTAGGATCAAATGAAACCAAGAGGAAATATTCTGTCTTGATAATAGGTTACGGACTTTTGTCTGTTCCACAGGGCTCAACTGTTCGGTTCAAGAACGATCATTTCATGATAATGATTATAATACGGTTCGGATTATGCTACGTTTAAGAGATTCAAGGACGAATTCCAAAGGGAAAACCAGTGAGATAATGGACAAATAAGTAAAGAGGCAGAAGATAATAGAGAAGGAGATTCGAAAGAAAGAGGAGAGAAAAAAAGAAGAGGGCTTTGAAGATATTGAATAAGATAAAGAAGAAGTGGAAGGAGAGAGGACGAGATTATTCTGCTGAAGAAAAAAAAAGAGATACTAAAAAGAAGAGAAGAAAAAAAAAGAAAAATGACTATGAAGAAGAAGAAAAAGATGGCACTGGGGAAAAAAAAGATGATGATAAAAAGAGCTAAGCCGAAACTGAAGAAGATAACCCGAATGAAAAGAGAAAATGACCTTGAAGAAGAAGAAGAAGAAGAAGAAGAAGAAGAAGAAGAAGAAGAAGAAGAAGAAGAAGAAGAAGAAGAAGAAGAAGAAGAAGAAAAAGAAGAATTTCATCTGGCTCATGGACAAACGGTCAGGTAAGAAAATTGTTTTGCGCCCGATTGACCGGGGAGAGTGAACATTCTTGGGAAATCCAATACACTTCCTTATCGAAAACTTTCTGCTAACTTTTCCTCCTTAAGCCAAAATATTAACTCAAATAGATAAGAATCTTTAGATAAAGAAATGATTATCACAATTAACTTGTTGGGGAAATTCCAGGAAATTATTCACAAGGACGTTTTTAATTAATCGTAATTAAATTTGTGGAGGCATTATTATTAGTTCCTGAACACAGACAATCGCATTTTCATCCATATACCTTCCAAAGTATTTTCTCTATTTATTCCTGAAGTAAAATGATTTAAAATACATTTCTACAGTACGATTATCAGCGTTGTATTTATATCAAACATGTATTAACTCTTTGTCAATAACATTTACATTAATCCCTGAACACTGCCTATCCCTCCTCGTTCCTGATACATTCTATAGTATCTAATTGAAATGAACTCATTAAACCTGAATTTTTTGATTCGGAATGCATTGTTATTATACATATAATAGCCATTTTCTGTTGGTAACACTTGCATTTATTCCTGAACACTAAAAATCCCCTTTTACTCCTAATGTATTTGACGTTAAAATTATTTACAATTCATTTTTAAAGTGAACTCATTTATAATGAATTTCCATGAAGTTATATCTAATGGATTTATATCATATTTTTAATTGCCTAATTTTGTCAATAAGGCTTGCATTTATTCGTGACCACTGACAATTCTGTTTGCAGTTATAAAATTCAAGTAAAAAGTTACGAATTTTGTTAGGTATCCCTCATTTTCGCTCCTTCATTAAAGGTATTGTCCTTCCCTTGGTCGGTTGGTCGGCTGGTCGGTTTCTCGGTCAAAAGGTCTGCCCTCATGTTGTTTCTCAGCTGGCTTTTTTTGTTTGTTTGATTTTGTTTTCGTTTTGTTTGTTTTTTCTTTTGTCAGATTTGCTTTAAAAAGTAACCATTGTTACTTTTTGGTTCACTAATTTCATTTGCAGATTCGTAATGGGGAGTTAGACTTTGAAACGGTAATACAAAATCATTTTATCTGTACATTCTGGGTACACATTATAAATACGATTCGTATGAAAAAATCCACCTGTTAATACGGGAAATTAGTTGTAACAGCACAATCTAATTCTCCACGGTGAAATAATAACGAGAGTCTACGGTATGTGAGGAAGGAAGGCCCAGCAAACTATGTGCAGGTTCCTGTGAGGAATACTGTGAAGAGTCGAGCAAAATTGCATGTGTCCTTAATCAAACTAACAAATCGGGTCCCGTTGTATGGCCTTTTCTCTAGTTGTCTTGTACGTTTATTTCTTCTAATCTTTTCCGCCAGTCACGCGATCTCGTGGTCCAGAAATTGACTTCTGTGACCCTGCGTGCACAGGGGCCGAAATATATCTTATAATGCCGAAGTAGTTCTTCCGAAATGGCCGTCAATCTGGTGCGGGTCATTACTTTTTACCAAGCCTTGGAATCAGCATAAATACAGTGTTGGGGCTTAGCGAGCGAGCGAACTAACGAAGTGGTAGGGAGAGAAGAAACGAATTTATCGGTTAGGTTTGAGAACAAGAATTTTGTGAAATCTCGTGAGATTTCCTTAAGCATCCGTGAGATTAGATGCCACCTCGTTAAGATGAAGATATTTGCTTGTTTAGTTGCAGGCCAAACGTACTCGTCACAATGGCTGAATAGTGATGCAACTAATCTCCCTCGGGTCCTAACGCTACTAATACAATACAAATGTAGCTTGGACATTAGAAATAGTCATGTTTCACTATTCTTACTACACGGAATTCTGTCTTGGTTCAACCTGTTTGATTAGGTACGAAATAAGATTTACAAAGATGTTTTCTAATTTCTAGATCCAAATCAAGAAATGACAAGAGAACAGATTAAATAATCCAGTGAATGACCTGTATTGAAATGTACAAAACGAACTGAGAACCAACGTCAAAATTCAGAGAGTAATTTATACAAATAATAAAACTCGAACAAGATGAGAATTGGCTGGACATTTAACAAGAAGAGATGGCAATATATATATGACGGCAAAAAGTGAGCCTATTGGTGTAGATAAGACAATGAATGCAGCAGAAAAAGACCAGACAGGGGATGGAAGGATGACCTTGGAAGGTTTACCACCAGAAAGATTTACTACCCGCAGAAGTCTTATCCGTACATCTCTTCCACGCATTAGACCAGTATGAAAAGTCCTCTGTCGGGGTCACTCTCTACTGTCTCATTAGGTTCTCGTTAATTTATTACTTAGTCTGAAATCTGCTTGGAGAAAATAGAAGTCACAGGAAACCAAATATGTACTGTAGAAGTGACTGACAGATCAAAACACTCTGCACAAGGATCTGGAGTATGAGCAACCTCAGTCATTGTTAATGAAATTGTCACGTACACGATCGCACGGTTGGAAAAATGGATGCATGTCTTTCTCAAGGGTATGCGTTAATTCGAAGTGGATGCAAACCGTCAGCAAGCCTGAGATTAAATTCAATCTCCGTATCTTGAATTGTTCGGTTTCCCCGTATTGAACAGCCGTAGCAATCAAAGTTGGTGAAAGATTCTATTCTTTTTTTTTAAATACGTGTATTTGCGTGTCATAGCGCTACTGACCAAACCGTTTTGTCTACAGGCTTGAAACCCTTATACCCCTTTTAAAATTATTCTTTTTTTATTTTAGAAAATAAGTTTCTTTGCCGTCTTTTTGCCTCATTCTGACGGTTATAGTTCATCTACGGCATCTTGTATCTCCAGATTCTAGCTCTTTCTAAATGTGTTTTCCTTCTTTTTTAGATGTTTTTCAATGGAAAAAGGCCAACGATGTCGTAAGTTGAATTTCCTCTTACCGTATTCGTTCTCTGGTGGAATTTGTTCATATTATTTCAAATTTTGATGCTACAGTCGCTCAATTATTAGCCGTGATAATGAACGAACTTTGTCATTAGAAACAAGAAATTGAACTCATATTGTTAGCAAAAGAAGTCTTTATACCATATCTCTGCCACTTTCTCATTGCTAGACACAAACACCAAACGTTTACTGTAATTTTCTTCATCGAGGTTTCGTCAACCCACAGCTCTTATGCTTCATTGTACTACCAAATAAACAGTCAATCCTCAACTCATTGGCTTGGCCAATATGGTATCCTGTCAAGAAATCGAGTCAATTTCCAAATTTTGTTCGGAAATCCAATCTTTTATGTTATCATAGCGTTTCGGCCATTCCATTCTTAGACCTTCTTCATTTGTGATAGGTGAGAATCTCTTTCATCAGTATTTTCCGATGGTGCAAAAGCAAAAAGGTATCTCATATTACATTTGAAGAAGATCGTAGAGTGAATCGACTGAAACGTCTTGTTAACATGCAAGATAAGAAGAAGGGATTGGATTTTTCGAACAAAAGTTGGAATGTTAATGACTTAAACTTGTAGACAATACTTTCGAATTGATTTGTTGTCATATTGACGGCCGTAGCAAATGGGATGCAGGGGGCTGCACGCATCACTCAATGCTCTTTCTTTCTGCAGATTTCCTCTAGGATTGCTAAATCAGAAAATTCTTGGCTTGATCTGGCAGATTTTTTTTTTTAAATTAGCCGCTAAATATCTACGATAGTCGATTAAATCTGGAAAGTTTAAAACATGTAAACGTTCATTTTTTCATCCATAATTTGTTCTCGAGTATTGGTGCACACATATTTTGCTTGATAAAATATGGTCTATGTGAGTCAATATGTAGAAAATCTAGGAAGCTTCGCAGCTTTAAATGCTAAATATATGAAAATATTTTTTTCTTTGCTGTAATAAACAAACCATACCTGGCCAGAGTTATTTCCATTCTCTTATTTGGTGTGCACACCCACTTGGTCAGCAAGTTAGGGAGCTGCGATCACACTTCGTTGCTACATTAGTGGCTTTCCTCATCTCCCAGCCTCCATGAAAATCATTAGGTTCGTCCCTGGGCAAATCGATAGTTTTTTCACTTGAAAAAAAACAACCATGAACGTTTCGATAGGATCATTTTTTCCTATCTTCTTTTGCTCTTTCTTCTTCTTCTTCTTCTTCTTCTTCTTCTTCTTCTTCCTCTTCTTCTTCTTCTTCTTCTTATCTTTCTTCTTCTTCTTATCCTTCTTCTTCTTCTTATCCTTCTTATCTTTCTTCTTCTTCTTCTTCTTCTTCTTCTTCTTCTTCTTCTTCTTCTTCTTCTTCTTCTTCTTCTTCTTCTTCTTCTTTCTCACATCACCAACAAATGGCAACTATAAAACAAACATCAATTCACAGCTCATCACATACAATAATAACAACGTTAGATTAGCTGCCCTCATTCCCCTCTATTAAATCATTGTTGATCCTAACAATTGCACGCTAGGCTCTCCTTAAAGTAATAAAATCCATTTTTACTTCCAGAATGCGAGCATACACCATGGATTTTCCCCGGCATCTTGCTTGTAAACATTATTCAATTAAAACAAGACACTGTGTATTTACTTTGCTATATCGTTTGATATTCTAGTTCCATGGACTTTTATCTGTTGCCAAGGCAAGAGCAGAAGCAGTCGATTGGCAACAGTTCTCAGTTTTCTTTGGCCGCTGACCAGGGCTATGATTGGTTTCAACTTGAAATAGTCGCCATCTTAACTTAAACATGGCGCCCGTTTCAAGCATCAAACTAATGCATTATTTCACCATGAGAAATAGTCTTATCTAATGTACGTTTACTGCAATTCGCGCTGTTATGCAGTGATTTATATGATTTGAAAAATGGACTTTAAACAAAGTAAACTGAATGCGTCTGGAACACTCAGCTGGAGTGACCAAGGTAAGGACTATTTAAAAAGAGGTTACAGGATTAAGGCAAAAATGTTGATTGTTCTTGTCAGATTAAATAAAAGCTAGATCACTCAGCATGACAGTTGTATTTGTCAACACCCAATATCGAATCAATATTGTCATCAAAGATGGCAAAGGATTCTAGCCTATTCTATACGAGTGTGTTTGCGAGTTTATGTTTTTTTCTTTGTTTGTTTGTTCGCTTGTTCATCTGTTCCAGCGCTCCTGGCCATATTGTTTTATCTTCAGACTTGAAAAATGTCAGCAGTACCCCATAAGACCACTTCTGGATATTTTTTTCAACTTTTGGGAAAAAACTTCTTTTTCAACCTTTTTGGGTCTTATTCTGATGGGTTTATTAATAACAGATTTTCATTTTTTTTTCTTTTTACCCTATTTTAAATGTTTCCCAGTGGAAAATCCCAACGGTGTCATAAGTATAATTTATTCATGACATATTTAGTGTACGATGGATTTTCTTTTTAGACAATACTTTGACGCTATGGTTGTTTAATTATTGAGTTTGAATGCGAGTTTTTACTATTACTAGTTATTATCCATGAAAAAAATTCCCGGATATACTTGAATTTTCATTAGGCTATTTTCTAAGAAAACACTAAATTTGTTTCAGCTGAAGAGTCCATGGTTTAAGAAGTTCGGATTAGGTACTTTAAAAGGCAACATTTTCCCCCTGAATAAGAAAGTCGAGTAGTTCGGATAGTAAAGAAGGAACACCACACTGTTTATAAGATAAGTAACGTAGCATTCATTGGTATCAGACTATGTATACTTAGAGATCCGATGAGGATCGAACCCACCAACCACTGCCAGCAACATAAGCTTGCTGATCAATACAATACGACATGCGTCCTTTTTGTTTTTAAATATCTGATCTAGAAAAAAATTAACAGATATATTTGGATTGGGATGTTTTGTGTTTTTTGATTTATAATACTGAATTGGTTTACGGGGAAGAGTGTTTAGTTTGAAATAGTAGGTATGGAGTATTTTATTTCAACTAAGTCTGGAGGAGTCAAGCGTGACGACCAACACCAAGAAAATCACTCTGCTAATTATTAGCACATAGTAATACCTGTTTCCCTTCCACACTAGCAGCAACCAACCGCGTCTTTTACTCGAGATCAAGTGACAAGTCTCCTCAATACTTTGTGACTCTCCTTAGTATTCTGTGCGATTTCAGCAGTGCAGTTATCTTGATAATCTCAGTTCTTCCCAAAACCCTACTTCCTTCAGCCTTTTTGCTTCGTTCTTGGGGCTGCTCCCAGAATTTCGAATACTATTGGCACTACCATTAGCCTAATGTTCGACAATTTCTCTAGCTCACTGGCAAGATCTCTACATCTTTTTTTCTTCGTTATCCCTTATGACATAAATTAGGGATATTGATGCATGTTACCGCCTACCTAACATAAAAATCAGATTTCTTCAAAACAAACAACCGCCCATTTAGAATCGTGAATTGCCCATTAGTGGGTGGTACTGCAACGTTGATTAGATATCCATCCAAATTTTTCGGGTTCTCTCAGCTTCTTCCACCGAGGACAACTACTATCTGACACGCGTTTTTATTCTCTACTTGTTCATTACCATTAGTTTTCGTCGTCCGGCCTGAATCTGGTGATTTGTTTGTATCCCAAAGCCACAGGGGAAACTAAGTGACACCAAGTCCCTTCAATTCCCCCGCATCTTCAAAGTCACCTCCCAGACCAAAATGATGGGGAATTTAGATATCAGCAGCAGCAGCAGCAGCAGCAGTCTTTCAACGTCCGTCGTTGGACATAGACCTTCCCCAAGATTCGCCACACTTCCCTATCATGGGCGTCGCAGAGCCAGTACCTTCTTAATTTTTCAAGCTTGTCTCTCCATCTAATATTGTACCGGCCTTGGTTCCGCATGTGATCTCAGGGGATCCATGTCGTGAGTCATGATGTCCATTAGTTTTCTGCCATTCGTGCAACATGGCCAGCCCACTGCCATTTGATATTTTTGATTGATTCTATGATGTCCCTGACTCTTGTCTTTTCCCAGATGTACTGCACTGTCTTGTGGTCTCCCCATGTGAGGCCTAGCATAATTTTTCCATGTGCACGTAGCATAGTTCTCAATCTGCAGATCTGTCTCTTGATTAGGTTCTATGCTTCAGCCCCATAAGTGACTTTTGGGAGGATATGTTGGTTAAACACCTTTTAAGCTTAATGGGATCTTCTTATTTTTGAAGGTTGAGCTAGCTCTGCCAAAGGCTTGCCATCCTAGTGGGATTCTTCGCTTGATTTCTTCTTCTTTTGAGGGTGTCATGGAGTTAAGATACCCGAACTTTCCTTTCTCAAATGTTACACTATTCCTCACTGGAACCCCAAGCTACGTCAGCTTTTTCCAGCGGACTGATCTGAGAGCCATTTTACATATTCAACCACATTCCATCAGAAAATGAAACCTACATATCGAATTAGGAATGGGGATTATCCTGAATTGAAAGCAACACCTGCTCTTTCGAACGCAAACGAAATTATCTTATCAAGGGCGGCGTGACGCCCCAGCTTGCAAATATGCATAGCGAGGTAATTCAGCAGAATACTAGCTACTGCTGAGAGTTTAAGCTAGGGCATAACATTGTTTATTCTCCGAAGATTTAATTACCATTGACCATTGAAGGATTATACACCCTACAATAATACTTGAGATGATGACAGGCGAATTTATTGTATCATCTTGATAGCCCCTGGTCGAATTTAACCAGGGAATAAAGCACACGGTACTTACTTTCCTTGCACCGGTCACCGTGGCCCATTAACGAATGCTTGGTAAGCCGTGGTCCGATCCATACCAAAGACTTTTAAAATGGTGCTCAATGTCTTTATACTAACCACTCGGCGCAAGAAGTACGATTAAGGAAGTTCTCCCTAAGGCTAGTGGTTTGTGGCCAAATTTCATTGCATAAGCTGGTTCTCGAGGGATCACGAAAATTAAGCAACGTCGTCTGAACAGTAACTAGATGGGTAACCATTGGAGAATCCCAGGGGCTGTAAGCACTACAAAACTTTGACGGGCATGGCAATCCGGAGTGGGTATTTGTAGCAATTTCTCGTGTGTACCTAACGATGGAACATCTTCAATTAGGGTGTAAGCACCGACTGATTACACATGCATACTTTTCTTTTCCAGAAGATTGCCTTAAAGATTACAAGAGAGCGTGTTGGTACAATAGACAAAATATTTTGTTACTGGAATTTGAATTAGCCCTATTTTGTCTGTTGGTAACACATTAATTCCTGGCTATTAACAATAATTTATTTTCTGATTCTCAATGGATTTCTACAGAAAATTTTGTTGCTGTGATTTTACAAAGTTTACATTACTTTGAACTAAGAGTGGAATATAACATGCCAAAAAATGCCTTCCAATTTCAGCTCTGCAGAGCTGAAACCTTTCTTGGCAATGTTCCATGATAGCTCCTAGTGTAAGGTGACTGGAAAATGATTCTAAGATTTATCTTTTACATTCCGAGAGGGTTCAGACATGTGTTGTGAACAGGATGGGACCATTACCAATACTGCGAGAGCAACGATGGAACTCCTTCATCGAAAATGCCATGAAAGATTAATTTAACCGGCTGCCAAGTCCTTTAGACTTGACTGCTCCTTATTTTTTCCTTAGGAGTTGTATTAAAGAAAAGGTTCATGTAAACAAGCTCCAAACAGCCCAGGAATCTGGAGAATATTAATTGAAATGAAATTGAGTAATGGCGCCATATATACGACGAGCTGTCATCGAACACTGCATGAAAAGTGTTAGGCATTTACAGAACGTAATATCCCACAATTATTTCAAAGTTTTTTCTAATGTCCAAAATAAATATCCGAAGGGAAAATATATACACCCCTTTGTAGAAAAGTTAGTAAAGTTGTAAATTGGAAAATGACTTTAGTGACACCCTGTATAATCCAAATCAAGCACAAGTCATGTCTTCATACTGTAGTGCACAGCATCTCTCAGAATTGAAGCCATTGTCATCTTTGACCTCGAAAGATGAACGTGATGATAATGACGTTTCAAACAAGGAGTGACTCTTTTTAACCAACAGAGCTCTGCTCTCCTCATACGTGTTAAATTGCTTGCATTGTTATGCACGTAATTTTTATTTCCATACACATGAGTGTGTTCATCTAACTATCTACGTAAAGGCTGAATATCTGATACGCTGGACAGACGGCAGCAAATCGTCCTTATCATAACTAAAGCAATTCTGTCCGGGCACACGTGCACGCTTCCTTAATAGGGTCGTTGCTGCTAAAACATGATACCGCTCTGTAGGGTCAGGGCAGAAGCGGTACGTTGGCAGGTGGCAAGGAAATTGAAGTATCAGATATCTGTTTATCTATTATCGCTGATCAAATACGCCGTTAATCATAAATCCAGAGCAAAGACTTGCTGGGAATGTAAATGAACCGCTGTCTTCGTGTGAGGCTTCATTAATCATATTCAGAGCAAACATTAACCTTGCCCATTGTCCACATACAAAATGTTGGTTAGGGAAAGGGTCATCGTTTGATGTACACGCAACTGGTAACACTTCCCTTTTGCAAGGTTATTGATCAAGTCTGACGAAATTAATAAGTCTAATGGTGAATGCAAATCAAGTGTTTAGTGTCGATGAATAGGAGTGAAATAATTACGTAAAATCATTCACGTTCTGTTCAGTGCCGGAGCGTCGTCCGACAAAATAACAAATCAGTCATTCCGACCATTTTAAGACTAGCCTATTAAAGTGCTTGATACCTCCAAATCCGGTTGTGAGATCTTGAAACTTAGCAACCAATAAAAACAAAGTTAACTGTGCATGTGTGAACAGACCCTCTCCCGTGGTGTCACTCGGTCAGCAGAGAAACTTCTCCGACTGGATTTGTATACTGTGTAACCGTCTCTTTCACAGTGACCGAGCGAGTACATGAATGAATATACAAGTAAGATTTTGGGACAGAATATTGCATTACGTTGGTCTGTCATCACCAAACCTCCACCAATCTGATTTTGCTTCAGGCAACTTCTGGATTTTCCCGGGGCTAATATCTCCGTTGAAATGAAACGTATTTGAGACCCTTGACGTTATTAAGGATGATACAACTAGACAGTTGCTTGTGACCTTGAGAGAGGACTTTAGAGACTGCTTTTCGTAAAGTAGTGAGTATGCAAGTATTATTGGGCGAGGTCCCAAGGGGAGTGCTTTGAAGCATCATTACCCTAAGTAGGCTATTTTTCTGAGACTAAGCTCTCTAATTTTCAGAAAAAACTTAACGCGAAGAATAACTTTGAATCAAAATTAGGGGGGAGTAGCCCTCTTGAGGTGGTCATTTGCCAGTTTTGACGCCCTTACGGCAGCTTTTCATGTCAAGCTAGTGCCATACGCATCGCATTCCAATTTTCCTTTGGACTACGTCAGTGAGGCTGATAGGGTGCTCATGTCGTCTGGGCATCCTGGGATCTCCATACGCTTTGCAAAGGCTTGCATCCAGAAGAGATTACTTCAGCATCGTCCTATTGTCTATCAAGACTGAAGGAGGCGTGTCAGTGTGTTTTGATTGGGAAGTCACTTGAGTGGAACTCTAGCTAGCGTAGTCTCGTGTAAACGACATCTGGATATGATTGAATAATTCATGCTCGTGTTTACCAAGGTTTTGTTGACCCTGTTTGAACAAGGGCAACGATCGATTCTGTATAATTGGATATGTTGCGTGCCTTTTACATTGATTTTATTCGCAGGTTACGCTGCTTACTTGATGGATAATCTATCAACCCATAAGTAAAACTGAACTTATTTTTGAACTGGATATTTATATCAAACTCACAACAGGTTAGTATCTTAATTATAATCATAAATGTTTGAAGTTTGATTTCATATCAAACAATTAACGACGGAAAATGGAAATTTCCATCAGTACAATTTTTGAACAACTTCATAAGATTCTCATTCTATTAGAATTGTCGACCAAAAATTCCGTCCGTGGATCAGAGCTTTTATTTTGCAATGGATTACTTGCAATGTATAGCTTGCAATGGACAAGGGGTTTTATCTTGTAACAGATAATCATTTTACTTGTCACCTTCCGGAGTTAATGGGTTAACCACTTGGGGGTGACAGACGAGATATTTGTGAATTCCTTTGGATGTGCTGACAGGGTATCTTGCAAGACGTTCATTTCTTCCTGGAATACCCGATGAGATTATCGATGAAAACTTTGTGTGTATCTCTTTACTCTGGTAGTGAATATGGATAGTTATTCTAGACGATTCAAGGATAATGCATGACTATGTTCAATCTACGACAGGCGTCTTAATCGTTTTTCTATATATTAAGGATGATTTGTTCTGATATTCTATGAGAGTAGAGTATTCAGTAATCATTTTTATAACTGGTTAAGAAGAAAAGGTACCTACAGATATCATCATCATCATCATCATCAACCTCTTGCATCCATCGTTGGATATGACCTTTCCCCAGAAATCACCAGACCTGTCTTTCATGGGCATCGCAGAGGCAATATGTCCTGCCATTCCATATTCTGCCGGCTTCGGTTCTGCATTCGGTCTTTGGGGATCCATCTTATGAATAATAATATCCACTGGTTGTCTGAAATTCTTGCAACATGACCAGCCCATTGCCATTTGAGTTTCATAAAAGTTACTGTGATGTGTCAAACTGCTGTTTTTTTCTCTAATAGACTGTGCTGTCTTATGATCCGTCTCTTTCAAGTTGAAAATGAATTTCTCAAGTGCGCGTTGTATGGTTCTTAGTTTACAGAGTCAGTCTCTAGGTTAGATTCCATGTTTCTGCTTCATAGGTGACTATCAGGATAATGCAATGATTGTATACTCTTCTTCTTAGGGCTATTGGGAATATTTCGTTCTTGAATGTTTAGCTTACTCTGCCAGAGGCTTGTCATCTCATAGTGAATTTTGCTTGATTTCTTCTTCTTTTGGGGAATGCTTTCATATTTGTTGCCCTAGGTAGATGTGATGGCGTTTACGATTTTGATTCTTAATATCTGGCTTTATGTAAATTGAATAAACTGATATGTACAGACGTAGAGCTCAACAGAAGGAAGTGATAAGGACGAAATGTATAGATAGGCTTCAAAATTTAAAAAAAAATACATGTCATTGTGAAAGGTACCGCTCTAGACCGCCCCATCATTCAGAAGAGGAATCATTCGAGAAGTATGTATTGTTTCTCGTATGTTTGAATAATCCTATTTAGATTACCATAAGTAAAATTCTGGAAATATCGGATGAAATCTGCATCTAAAAAGTAAGTATCAGACAGGCTCAAATCGTCTGAAACTAATTTTATAGATATAAATCTCCTGTATAAACATCCCTATGATGCATTCAAACAACCATTCTGAATTTAGATTTTACAAATACTACCAAGAAGCGTAATGAAGTCATGTTAAGCATCATTCCTTGCTTCTAAAGCCATGTAACCCAGTCCAACCTGTCACTTGATACTTAGGACGGTAATGGTCACTGTCAAATAATGCTCACTGCCCTCCCCAACGTATATGTCATAGACCAGCATGACAAGGCATGGACTAAAATTCCCTGTAGTTTGTACGATTCATGAAAATTCAATGCACCACGACAAGCGCTCAAGCCTAAATGTATTATTCATTACTTGTCCGTGATCAATGGCTTTACTGATAGATATAGTGAGTATACAGCAACAGGTTCGCCTGATGGCTGCTATCGATACTAGTAACAGACATGATAGGAAGGGAGAGGAGAGAAAGGATGTTACGTATTTTAGTAAGTGTGTAAGACGAGACAGAGGAGTGAAGGGAAACAACTTCAACTGATATTCTGACACACCTATCATGTATGTTGCTAAATAAATAAATGCAAAATAACCTTATATTAACTTTCATCCATACCGACTGGAAATAGATACAGAAGAAGATTTTTCGCTTCAAAATTGAGCAAAATTATGGAGAATTTATATTCATGGAAACATTGATGAGTATTTTGGAGTGTGCCATAACAAAAAACCGGTCATCTTTTGTAATACTCTCGAAACAGGGTGATCGTAAAACAACTGAAGAAATTCACGATAAAACATGAAATTAGAAATAGAAATTATTTATGTACAAGAACCTGAATCAATATGATAAATAGTTATAAAACTTGGATTAACACGGATCAGATTAAAAGAGTTTTGTCAGACACACAGACGGGAATTTTATGAACTATAGTCAAAAGTTGATTAAAAAATTTGTCTTTTTCCAGCATTACAATAGAAAAGGTTTATATATATATATATACATATATATATATATATATATATATATATATATATATATATATATATATATATAATTTGAACTAAAGGAGGTGAAGCAGACGCAGGAGTGGAAGTGTATGGAAACTAAGTTTCATCATCATCATTATCAGTCTTTTAACGTCTGTCATTGGACATAGAACTTCCCCAGCATTCACCACAATTCTCTATCATTGGCGTCACGAAGCCAGTAATTCCTGAATTTGTCTAGTTCATCTCTCCATCTTGTGTTCTGTTGTCTTCGGTTTTGCATGTGATCTCTGTTTTGAGTCGTGTTGTCAATCAGTTGTCTTTTCATTCTTGCAACATGGCCTTCCCATTGCCATTTTCAGTTTTTTAAATTGTTTCGGACTTCCATTTTCTTCATTATGTGCTGTGCTGTCTTGTGATATCTCCATCAAAGATCGAGTATGATTCTCTCATGCGCACGCTGCATGCTTCTCAGTTTGTAAGTCTGTCTCTTGGTTAGGTTCCATGTTTCAGCTCCTTAAGAGACTATCGGGAGGATACATTGGTTGTATACTCTTCTTTTCAGGATTATTGGGATCATCTGGTTCTTGAAAGTTGAGCTTGCTTTGCCGGAGGCTCGCCATCCCAGAGTGATTCTTCACTTGATTTCCTCCACTTTCGAGTGTCTCATGGATATTCGTTGTCCTTGGAAGATGTCGTGGTCTACCTTACCGATTTTTGCATTTTCTTTCCTGATAGTTATGTTTTTATTCTTAGCATGATTGTTGTACATGATTTTTGTTTTACTGAAGTTCATGTGTAGGCTGATTTTTTTGCTTTCTTTGTTTAGTTCAAGTATTAGTTGGAGGTCGTGTAGGTTCTTTGCAAAAAGGACAATGTCCTCTGCAAATCTAAGGTTGCTCTGATATTCGCCGTCTACTTTGATTCCTTTATTTTGTCAGTCCAAGTTTCAGATTTATCAATAAATGTATTCATTGATGGTCAAGACTTGTTTCTGGAGGTATTCCAATCTTCAGTAGTGTATGTGTGTGTATGTATCTTTAAAGGCTATAAGTATGCTGTTGAACATACGTCCACCATCAGGAGCTTCACTTAGTGAGCAAAAAATGGGATCCCATCTACTAAGGTCATCCTGTTGTGTAGGACTTAGTTCAGTCAGTGATCACTTAGTATATATATATATATATATATATATATATATATATATATATATATATATATATATATATATATAATCATTAGCTTTGCCTTGTCTGGAAACTAAGTGATATTTTCAAGTGATAGTCTAAAATACTGCTTGGCTGGCGTTCCAACTAATGTAGGTGATGTAGACCAGGGATTTTCAAACCACATATGCACACCTGTACGGGTACGAAATATGAATTACAGAGGTACACCAGGTCAGTAGAAACACTGGAATCGTGAGCTAAACCCAACCCTTTTGTCTAACAAACCTCGGGACAACAACGTAAATAAACGGGAATCTTACGTACAATTGAACAACCTTGGTTTCTACGTACGGCTGTGTTCATTTGACTGCTTAGCTTTGATCTAAATGTATGGATCTTTTGGGGGGGGGGGAATAAAATTAATTTCTGGCAAGACTGTCAATTGACAATGATATGCAGATCCATCTCTCTGAAACTGAGCGTAGAATTAAGTTACATGTTATAACGAGACAAGATAATTCATCTCAATAAAATTCTAACCTTAAATTGAATTAAATTACTAACAAATACTGCACGTCTTTTGTACATCCTATGGTATGCACACATTTCTGTATATATTGGTGGGAGTGTCATTCGGTCGGTTTATCAGTCAGGGTATGGAAACCACCTAAACATGGGCGGAGCCAAACTGAAGTCGGCACACATAATCAATGGAGACAGGACCAAGTTTTACATTGAAAAAGTTTCATAAAATTTTAAAAGGTTCTCCAAGGGATGTTTCATTTACGATGTAACTATAAAGCTATACTTTTTGTCAAATTTACGTATACATAAATTTTCATTTTTTATGTCTATAATTCTGTTGGGGTCAAAAGTGAATGGAAACTTTTTTTAGCCTTCAAGAATCAAAATGAAGGGGGACATTTTTCTACGTCGAGGTATCAGTGGTGAAAGGATACTTTTTTCTCCACGTTTACGGTCAAAAATGAAGTGGGGAATGAAAAGGATTTTCTGCCCCCTTTCAATTGGGAAAGAATTGATGGAAGATTTTTGGCCGTATTCAATGGTGGAACAAAACGTGTTTTCTCCTTAAGGGTCAAAAGTGGAGATATCTTTTGATTTTTTTTTTTTTCACAAGACTGGAAAATGAAAGTCTATTTTTCCCCTCTTTAAATATTTAATCCGACGTAGACGGGTGCTCTTGCTAGTTACTCTTAATTCCTAACGCCATCAGTGCCGGAAAGGACATACAGGAACGCTGGAAGAAAAAGTATGTGCACCCCAGATCTAGACTTTGGTTTACAAAACTGGCATCTATTGTAGGTTTGTGTGTTACTTGATATTCAGTCTTTGGAATTTCTTTATATCGTATAATACTGCGTTTATCTCATACTGTTCTGTTTTTTAGTTAACGTGTGTGTGTGACAGTTTTATCTTCTTTTTAGAATTTATTCAACGCCCCCTTCAGGAAAGGGAACATCTGCAAAAAAACCCTTTCATTTTAGTGTTTCTTAGTGTTAAAACCAAGAAGAAAAAACGTTGCAATCGTGAGCTGTGCTTTGTAATATGGCTGCTTTCAGCTTCCATTGAGTTCATACCTCGCTATTTCAACAATGGCGCGCATGCGCGAAAGAAACACGTACAAATAAAAGGCGCGAATTAAGCCCACGTGTTTATTGTTACATTTTAATACATAGCATTCTATCGGCAGTGTCCAGTGTCGATTTCTTCCAATTTTTTTTTTTTTTTTATCATTTCGGTTTCTTTATTCGTATTCTTTTATTTGAGGGTATTTCAGCTTTTTTGTTTTTCTTTTGGTTAACCCTATTGATCAAGAATATGCTTCATAGCACAACCTTGGTTTTATTAAATCAATTTTCAACGCTATTTCTTTCCTAGAAAAATCTTCTTATAGACACTTCAACGAAAGAAAGAAAAAATTATGCCAGAATTGCAAAAAAAAAAAGAATATGCATAGAATAACGAATATTTTATCCCGTTTCCATTGAAAACTTTCTGTTTAGAAAACATTCGAATCAGCATGAATCAGAAAAGGGGAAAAAGATTGAACCATCAATCAGGTGTTCATAAAAAAGAAAACTTTCTTGTTGTTAATACTCTTTCCAGGATGAGCACTCTCCACACGAACTTCAATAAAACCAATGACATATGCAACAAATACGTTGAGTATGAAAACATTACGATCAGAATTGAAAAACGCTGATCTAAAGAAATGATACTGCATCTACCTGGGACAACAGATCTCCACGGAATCTCCAAAAGAAGAAATCAAATGAAGAATAAACCTTTGCTGAAAAGCTCTCGGCAGAACAAGTTCGTTTTTCAAGATCATGGAGAATCCATAATTTTTTTTCTCCAAGAGGGATCTATAACCGGTGCGTCCTCCCAAAAGCCAGCAACAGAGCTTAAACATGGAACTTAACCAAGGGATTGCTTCTAACACTAGGAATCATGTCATGTGCATAGGAGAAAATCATGCCTTATATCATTTTAAAAAATCTCATTACATTGTAAAGAAAACAGGGGTCACAGACATTATATAAATCCGCAGCTAAATCAAACGACGATTTACAGGCCATGTTGGAAATATGCCTGATAAGCACCAGGCATTGCAATTCATAACGTGGATCCCTTTGGGCAAATGTTCTTGGGTCACATTTCCTCCCTATTTTGATGATATTGATAACGATCTCTAGAAAGATCTCATCGACCTATATATATATATATATAGGTCTGCAGAATTTAAGCTGATTCACAAACTGGTCAAGTTACCCATAATTTCCTGTGTCTCATCGAATATATCACCTCTCTTTCCCAATTTATTCCACCAGTAAATAACGAAACATTTTCAATCAGTTTTTTTCCTACTTGTTTTCTTCGAAGAAACCGTTTTGAGCTTAAACTTCCCCAAACTTTCGAGTGTCACAAAATAAGTCCGTGAAAAATCAGTGAAATTTGGTGACGACTTTTAATCCATTGACAGAGAGACACGGAGAGAGTCGCATAGCTCATGAACGTTTATTTCAAAATATGTTGCCTCGTACTACATTTCGGCTCCCTTGGTGTAAATCTGTAAACTACAGCTTGAGAAATAAATACAGAAATTCATACATCAACTCCTATATACATCCATCTATTTCTTTGAATTCTTATCATTATTTTACTTCTCATTATTTAAGTTTTTCTGCTACTTCTGATTCTAGCATTATCCATGAAAATATTTCTCTGACAATATATATATATATATATATAAATATAGATAGATAGATAGATAGATACCAACGTATAAATCAGTAATTCGATATCTGATGTGTTATGTGTTAATTCCATAAAGTGCACCATATCCAAACACTCAGTTGAAGTAAGCTGTTGAATATGGTGGAATGATGAATTCGCTACACGGACACGTTTATGTTTTTCTCTTTCAGCTTTTTCTTTTGTGTCCGCATGAAGAAGCCCAAAAGTGCAGGAACATATACATGTTTGTGTAGCGAATCCATTTATCCCCTCTCTCTCTCCCCCTCTCTCTCTCTCTCTCTCTATATATATATATATATGTGTGTGTGTGTGTGTATATATATATATATATATATATATATATTGAGTAAACAAAGATAGGTAATCTCTGTTGGCTGTAGAATATTCTGTATAAAAATAAGAATGTCATGTCTATCCATGTCATTTCTAATTCAGTGTGTCCCCGGCCTTGTACACAATGAATACTACCCCGAGGAAGAGTGATCCAACATACATTGAAGCATTGTTGAATTTCAAACTGTGATGCAAACAATGATCATTATCATCATCATCATTATCAGTCTTTTATCGTCTGTCGTAGGACATAAACCTTCCACAGGATTTGTCAGACCTCTTTATCATGGGCGTTGCAGAGCAAATACTCTGAAATTGTCTACTCCCTCTCTCCATCTTGTATCTGGTCGGCATCGATTTTGCATGTGAACTCTGTTGATAAACGTTATGAGTCGTAGTGTCCAGCAGTTGTCTGTGGTTCTTGCAACATGACCTGCCCATTGCCATTTGAGTTTTGTAAAGTATCTTCCATGTCTTCCCATAGCTTATTGTGCTGTCTAGTGATCTGTCCATGTGGTGTTCAGAATGATTCTTTCATGAGCACGTTTGGTAGTGATTCTGTTCCGCACGGCGTGATCCATAGTTGTATTTTAACGTCGTACTATTCAAGGCTAGTTATTCCCAGTGAAAAAAAAGTCCATGGCTATAATTGAATTTCTATGCGATGAGATTTTTTTTCTAGAAATAGAGCTACTGAAGTCGATTCAGTAGAAGACACCATTGTTACAAATGATATGTAGGAGATATTTTCATCAGCAAAATTGTTACCTTTAGGTGGAAGAATCCATTGTTACACAGAGAGAAACAGAAAAAGTCACACTGCTCATTTTACGAGCAGATTGCCAGCCTTGAAGTCGACAGTGAAAATGGAAACCATAGAGCATGCGTACTTCGGTGGGAATAGTGACATTAGATTTGATGATACAGACAGTATCGTTAGTCAATAGTTGTCTCCGTGTTGTAGGTCATTTATTAGCAGGAGGTAAAGAGCTGAGGTGGTTCTCGATAATGAATCTCTTAACAATGGTGACCAGTTAGTTATTCCGTCCCCACTTTCCGTTACGAGTAGCGCGCGCGGATAGAGGCCAGAGTGACGATGGAGACCGGGACGAGTACGTAGATAATGGACAGAAGGAGGCTAGCGAAGATTGCTTCCATTCTATGAACGGGTATCTACTGCACGTGAGAAATTAAAGATGACGCCTGTGGTGGAGCTGAAGACGACTGCGGCCATATTTGTCGGCTGTGATTGATTTTATTCGAAGGGGAACGTGACGGTGTTAAGTCAGTGGCTGCTCGGTCAGAAATTCGATTGAAACTCTCCGTTATTATATACTCCTGTTTGGCTTTCTTGCCTTCGTCTTCGTCATCGTCGTCGTCGTCCTCCTCCTCCTCTTCTTCCTCACCCGGTTCAGTTGTAAAGCGGCCTCTTTTGTCTTATAATTTAGTTGATATAATCAAAGTTTCGTTGCTGCTGGCTTGAGGACTTGGCAAAATATGGTACATTTTAGAAATTCAACATCAAAGTTATATCCAGAAGTAGAGAGTTCCTAAAGAAATCCTTCGCAAGCCAAAAGCCATAAAGAGAAGAAGGAATTACCATTGATTTATCAAAAAAATACTTGAGTGTTCCCAGACCGAAAAAATACTGATGATGTTATGTTCTGCTTAGTTGTCGTGTGTTACTATGGTTTGAGTGTAAGAGACTGGAGTGTGGGAGGGAAGAGAGGAGGTTACATGCTGTTGCTATGAGAGCTAGCAGCAGAATAAACGTTGAAGGTTATATTTACATTTTTGTCTCTTTTCACACAAACGAAAAAAATGGCGTAAAATAAACTTTCGGGGAGCAAAGGTTACCCCTTGAATCAAATGATATTCAAATCATGAGCCTGATGGGTGCTTAGGATAGTTGCCTGTTTGACACCCGACTTTGCGGTTGGCGTTCGAACCTGAGTAAAAGCCTAACGTTGATGTTCAAGACAGGGAGTAAATCTTTATCACTTGGCACGAAGGAGTATTTCTACTCTTGTAACTAACAGTATATCTATGTGATTGTAATATATACAAGGTAAAAATATCAGATTACCAAACCAACCACGATCTTTGATTACTCATAAGATTCAACGTAGATAGCACAGAAGAAAGACTGAATAACATTTTGCAAACAAATATTTTTCATACGACAATATTTTGATTTTTTTAAATTTATTAGTAAGTGAAGTTTCGCAATATTATTATGAAATTAACCAGCTTTTTACGTTCATCCTAACTTTCAGTCGATTTTTATAACATCAAATCGGACTGAAGGTAAAGAGCTTGTCAAAATTAATGATAATGTTGCAACATTACACCCAACTTTTGTTGTTTTAAAAAGACTGCTAGGCTTAAGGTGTGAACATCAACAAGCGTGGATTATCAGACGTCAAGTGTTAGCTCCCTTTTAACTATAATGTTCCTTGACTGAATTGTTAATAGCAGCCAGGCGTATACTGGGCCCCCTTTGGATAAAGGGTGTGAGATCGATTCTCACTGTGGTCTAGCACTTTATTTCCCGATTGTGCTGTTTAATCGTTACCGTAGAATAACGGTCAGATTCAATGGTGCAATAAAACAGATCATGGTCCAATTCAAAGTTGTGATAAAAAAAACAACTGAAAGTTACGACAAAGATGAAAAGGTAATCAAAATTAATATTGAAATGTTCTTTCAACATAATCTCCCTCCTTGTCAATGCTCTGTATTCAGTACGAAGAGACACTAAAAAAAGAGCTATCGGTTTGAGAAACGATGTCAGTTCACGCCCAGACCCACTTCCCTGAATCTGAGCGTCATTTTGTCACGATAGATGTCTTTTTATATTGCAAAGTGGTAATTTGCAGGAACCTTGCACGATTTCTTTTTCTTTTTCAATTTTTGTACATCTGCGACTTCCTTTTTCCTTTCTTGGACGTGCCAAAAACTTCCAGCTCGCCAACGTAAATGATATTAACGACCTAGATGAGGAGAGAGTCCCAACTACATGCGAGCACTCTTTAAAAAAACCCGTCTATCTTCCGAATCTACAAAAAATGATTCATTATATTCCGAAACCAACTCTTCTTTTCTCGGCATTCTCAGACAATAACATATGACTGACCATTGATTGTTTTGACATCTGTATATTTAGTGGTTTTTTGTTTTTGTTTTTTTTTTGTCTTGATTTTTCTACGGGAGACGAAAACTGGTGTCTTATCAACCGGTGGACGTGTGTCTTAACTATTCATAGATGATGGACGAGCTTCTCCGTGCAGCTCTGACACTATCTTACATGCAGACGTACCTGACAGGAATATCACTACAATTATAGATATATTTCGCATAGACAAGCTTAGACTACATCTTTAAGAGATGTCTCGTATGTGCCTACCGTATGAACGGCCAAACCAGGTTAAATATACCGGTTCTTAGAAGATTGAAGTTAAGCTATGTCTATGACCGTCACCTCGATGAAAATACCAGGTGGCGAATGTAGCTGTATGATTGTTCTGTGGCCTTTTCGGGCTATAATCTGTCGCTGTTTAACAGAACATCTTCCCAAGCTAGGATCGAACTGTGCAACATGGCCCTGTTCACTTTAGCGAATGCTGCTCGATGGGAGACATATGCCAGTGTTTTTCGTAGAAGCTGCCAAACTTGTTACAAGTGACAGCGATTATCTATTCCCTCTTCCGTGTGCCTAACAGCGTACATGCGACGAATATAGATCTTTTTCCTCATAGAAAACAACGTCTAAATTAATACGGGGTCGGCTCGAAAATATCTAGCCGCTCAATAATAACGAAAAACTAGCCTAGTTTACTACTGTAGTGACACCCGAGTCCCTCCCGGTTTCGTAATTGCTACCAACTATCTTGTCACGTTCTCCTTAAAATCATCGAAGGCCTGAAATCTGTTTTGGAGGAGCTAGATGTCACAGAAATCTATATGGATAGATTCGGGTAATGCGATGTTAGTCGAGTGCGAACAGCAAGAGACAAGGAGAATGACGAATCAATGCAAATGCAAAGTTCAAACAGTGTAGAAACTCAATCGATAGAGTCTTACTACCGACTGAGTCCCCCATTCAGAAGGGGGTCTGTTCATAGATGCACAATAAGGTTCCCTCTATCTAATTGACAAATTACACCCAGTCAGCAGAACCAATCTGAAATGGCTCGATACTTTCCGGACAAAACTCAAGTAAGAAGTGTCCAAGTAAATGTGCTCGGTAATTTTTATCACTCATATTAGTTGACTTATGGGAAATAATCTTGAAAATAGATTTTTTTTTGCACTAATAACCATTAACATTTGTTATTGTATATGTGTATTTATGAGTTTGTGTATGTGTGTTTACATGCGTGTGCATGTGTGTGATAGAGAGAGAGAGAGAGCGTGTGCTCATACGTATCTGTTTGTATGTGTGGATATGTATATGTATGTATGTGCTTGTTGATTTTTACTGTATATAGAGTTGTAAAAGTTCACAAGAATGCGTATAAGATGTAAAGGGAGATAATAATGAACTCCGTCTATGTCACACGCAATATTCCCACGCAATATAATATCTCTGACCTTTATAGAGTTTCTGCAACTTTCGAAGTGTAATCAGACCGGCATAGAGGCTTGTTTCTTCAGTATCTCCATCGATAATTCTTCTGCCAAAAACTCTTACTTTACGGCTGAATCATGTATAATAATCGGAAAGTCAACCTTTACCACTTGGCAAAGTTCTATCTGCTCGGCATTTGGGCACTTCCGCATAGAGCAATTGTGAAAAGAGCCAGCGGTCAAAACTTTTGGCTTGTAAATGCTCCTCGGTTTCTGTATCCATACACTTCGCGTTAAAAATACAGCGATTCCTTGGTTAGCACCAGAGCCGGCATTTATGGCGGTCCTAAGCAGAATATGGTCGCTCTTAGAAGCCCTCCAATGGCCATGGGGCCCTAAACTGAGGCTTAGTTTGTTTACGCCCTGGACCGGCTCTGGTTAGCGCTGTAGACACGTTCCTAAATAACTCATCGCTAAAACTGTGCACAACAGGATCATATGATATGGAATAAATAGTTTGTCTGGGACACCTCTCTTTTCCTTGCTCCAGAGCTCCCGGTCAGGGTAATTCTTTTTATTTTAGCATACATGATGACGTTAATGAGCTTTGATGAAATGGATTCGTGCTGTGTATTTCATCAAGAAGATACTTTCTGGATCTGATGAAATACCTTGTGTATGTGTTCATTCTCAGGCACGTGCTTCCTAAACGAGAAATGTACAGTACAGCAGTTAGTTCAGAGACTGACCACGATGCCGTTCATTCATCATATAATTTGGTAATTACTATAGTTATTACGAAAAATATTAGTATTGGAGTGTTAAGGCAAATCCGTGCTAAATGGATTTGTGTTTAGCGAAGCATTTCTGGAGATTTCAAATAAAAAAAAAATAACCTTTTTCTGTCTTGGTAGATAATGAGTGACCCTTCTGGGATGAGAGCCTGAGCGAAAATTATGGAGATCTAAGAATGTCCAATTGACAGGATCTTTTTCTCAGCCTCTCTTGGCTCGCTGCCCTAAAAATCAGCATTGAAATCCAAGACTTCCACCAGTATTGCCAATTATGATCTATTATGAATAATTGAAAATTTCTCTAAAAAAGCTTTTATCAGCTGGGTTTTTCATTTATAGCTAAGATTTATATATATAATCATTTGAAGCATATTTATCAAATAAAATAACTATATACGATGACTTCAGAAAAAATTACGTTAATTAAACTTACTATTTTTTTTAAAACTAGATTTCGGCTAATGTACGTTTTTATCGGCCAAACTGAGGTTAAATTAGCCAGATCAAGCCAAAAATGGCTAATTTGGCAACCACGACTTTTACCTGGAATTTAAGACTCAACATTGAGCAAAAACCCAACTACCTCTACCAATGATAATTTTCAAATAATTTGGCTGTTTTATCGTCTCGTGTGTCACAGATATCCCAGTAAAGGACTTGGGGTAATTGCACCCTGACGATGTCTGTACATTTCTATGAGAATTTATTTTTTCAAACACTGGTCTAAACCTGGAGTTGACTTTTTTCTAGAGTTGCAAAAAAAAAAAAGAAGAAAATAAATGAATAAATAAAAAGAATGACGATGCCGTCTGCAAATCTAAGGTCGTTTGAGTATCGGCTGTCCAATCTGATTTGTTTATTTTCCCAATCCCAGAAGACCATCTCAGGGCAGACTGTAAAGAGTTTAGGTGAGGATAACCTTGTCATACCGCTTTTGGGATCCGTAACGGCTCTAAGTTTTTATGTAGCCCTATGAAAGTGCTGCTGTGGCCGTATATACGTTGCAATACTCTGATATATATGGGGTCTAAAGCTTATAGAGTGATAGCATCAATGATCATGGGAATTCCCACTGAGACAAAGGCTTTCCTGAAGTCAGAGGCATTTATATTCTGTTGCTTTCTCTTTTAGATAATTTATCAAATGGAGATGATCAGTGGTTGAGTAGCTTCTTCTAAAGTCAACTTGTTCCCGTAGTTGGTTTCCATCTAGTGCTTTGGTGATTCGGTTCGTGATAACTTTGGTTAAATGTTTGTAGATGCAGTCGAGCAGACTTATTGGTCTGTAGTTGTCGAGATCTTTCGGGTTTGTATTATTATACTAGATGAACCGAATTAAAGAAGCAAGGAAGATGACCTTTGCACGAACTTCAGCAAAGCAAAAGCAATGTACAACAAACATGTTGAAGATAAATATACATCGATTAGCATTGAAACTGGAAAGCTGGACAAAGTAGACCACTACATCTACCTGGGACAATTAATCTCCATGGCTCCTCAAAAAATGAAAATCAAGTGAAAAACCACCCTTCGATGGCAAACTTTCGGTAGAGTAAGCTTAACCTTTCAGAACAAGGAAATACCATTCGTCCTGAAAAGAAGGGTATATGTATGGAGCTGAAACATAGAACCTAAGTAAGAGATTGATCCTCAAACTGAGAACCATGCAGAATACACCAGGGAGAATCATGCTCAACATCACATGGAGACATCACAGTATATTTGGGGAAAATAGAAGTCCAAGACATCGTAGAATCCATTAGAAAATGGCAATGGGCTGGCCATGTTGCAAGAATCGTAGACAACCATTAGACCACGACTCACTACGTAGCTCCCAAAAGATCACATGTGAAATTGAGACCGGTTCGATATAAGATGGCGAGACGAACCCGGCAAGTTTAGAAAGTATTGACTCAGCGACACCAATGATATAGAGTTTTAGCAAATCCTGGGGAAGGTCTGTAACATGACGATAAAAGACTGATGATGAGGGTGATTTTTTTGTAAGGAAAGTTAAAACTAGGTATCAATTTATTTTTGTAAAAAGGATAGATATCATTAACTTATAATTTTTAAGAAAATAGTTGTTTTATATACTTGTTTGAGCAAATGAACTTTTGATCAAATTGTAACTACGAACCCTTTTTTGCAATAAGAGTTAGGATTATGCCAACTAGGCTCTTCCATCAATTCGATTCAACGAACATACAACTCAACAGTGGCAATAATCATCTTTCGGTCGGAATGGAGGGAAATATGGAGTTTGTCTTGCAGCTATCAAGCTTGTATTTTATTTGTGTTTTAATGAATGGATCTCTTTCCAAATAAACACATGAATGTTATTGTTACCGCAGATTCCTAATATTCAGCAAATCTTATTTTCTCACTTTTTTTTTTCTAGCCGCCACAACATTACTAATGACAACGATTTTTTTTCCGGTGATCAATTACTTACCAGGTGTTACCTGATTCTTCTCTGCTGGCCAGACAGATATAATTCCCTTCCTTCTGCAGAAAACAAGAAAAAAGTTTGATATTTACAGAAGAATGCAATTCTTTTCGTTAGGGCAACAGTGATATGAGACATGTCAGTGCTGATAAAAAGAAACTTACATATTGAAGAACTTCTTGCGAATCAGCAAAAGGCTTGTTCATTAACCATATACGTAGGAGAGGAACGTTAAGGGGCTATTTGGAAAACGACCTAAAGGCTTTATCAATAGTTCTTCACCTATTACATTTTTACTGAATAAATCTCAATAAATATTGCAGGATGCCCTTAAAAGAGCCAACGCTTCCCTGCCGTGGGTCCCCTGCTTCTTTTTTTTTATATTACACCTGAGTTGATACATATCTTTCATATACATCAATAAGTCCATAGTCTAATGATGAGAGAAAAAAAATCACCCCTCAAGTATGTATTTTGAAAAAAATCTCTGTCTTTGTCAATGCACTTGATTTAGTGGTAAATATTAATCAAATAGATCAAACATAATGCATTGCACATTCAAGATAGAAATTCACCAGATAAATACATGTCAGGCCGAATAGTTATTGATGCACCGTCGCACACACACACACACACACACACACAAACACACACACACACATATATATATATATATATACATATATCAATATATATACATATCAATATATATATATATACATATATATGTATATATATATATGTGTGTGTGTGTATAGTTATTATGAGTCTACTGCTAAACAAAAGCCTTTTTCATCAACTTCCATGACGAGTTCGATTGCGCTAACCTTTGCTATGTCTGACTGCAAACCTTTCTATTTCATTCCTTCACCCTATGTTTGTTCTCTTTCAACAACGTTTGCTGTTCCATGGGCACCAACTGATTGGTCTTCTGCTCTATCTGTTAGAATCTTTCTTTGCTAAATATCCAGCCCATCTCCATCTTTGTTGCTTCATTATTTGTATAATACCCTTCTTTCAGGCCTTTCTTCCCATCCATGCTGATCTTCGTTTCTAAAGAGAGAGGGAGAGAGAGAGAGAGAGAGAGAGAGAGAGAGAGAGAGAGAGTCAGAAACAAAGAGAGAAAGGGAGAGAGGGAGTGTGTGAGAGAGAGGGGTAGAGAACCAAAAATAGTGAAAGAGAGAAAGAAACAGAATTATGAAGACAGAGACAGAGGCAGAGAGGAAGAAAAGCAGTGTTAGAGAGATAGGGTATTAAAAAAAGAGACTGCTTGAGAGATACAAATGTAGCAAGAGAGAGAAACAGAAACAGCGAGTGAGAGAGGGGTAAGAGGAAGAGAAAAGTGAAGATTTATAAAATGAATGTTACTATTGTAGAGATAAACATGTCTCTAAATGAGGAAAAGAACTGGAGTGACGATGAAGATATTTCAATAGAGAATTGATAATTATTGGTTCATCTAAGAAATTTGAATCATTATTCATCTAATATTTCTAGTGCAATAATAGGAACAGAACTCTTAGGAAAAAAACAAGTCAAAAATCTCATATAGCGAACAATGGTCTTTCCTTTGTTTTCTATCCGTAACCAAGGATTCCTCTCCTTTGAGGTAACAAGTTACCTGATATAAACATGTCCTACCCATCATTTTAAACAATAGACTTTTCTATTTTTTTAAAAATTATTTTAAAGAATTTCAAATAAAGGTACATCGTGCTTTTCCTGCATATCAATGGAATACATTCAGCACAAATACGTTCAAACCGAATCCCTCTTAACTTCTGAGTGAAGACTTCCAAGAGAAAATCCAAGATACCAATTGGTTTCTCACTCAGTTATATTCATCTCTGTTACTTTTATCATCTCATTTTGGATGGAATATTCCGCCTTCTTCAGGTCTCTGCTGCATTTGAATGTCTTCATAAGTTGTTGAGTATCTATTCCATTTTAACTGTCGTAATTTTTTCATGTATGTGATTCTTTGGAGATTTGTTTAGAAAAAAGGAGAGAATGAACAAATATTTCTAAAACAATGATTTTAGATTTTCTAGAAGCTGGAATATCGTTCATGAAATAGAAAAAAATGAACGCACAAAATTGTTGTGTTCTTTTTTATTACAAGCCAAAATAGTTACTGTCATACGGGGGAGGCAATCCCTGATCATAACTAGGCCAAGCGAAAGTGCTGTGAACTAAAAAAAGGAGGAGTAGCCAGAGACGGCTCAGGACTGCTCTATCGCCAGTTGATCCAACGAGTCATCCTCTGTGGAGACAGAAGTCAGTGTGTTGGATTTGATCTTGGAAGTTTCCATTCAAAAGTTAAAAATGAGTAGGTGGTTCAATTTCGCAGAGAATATGTTGAATTCCTGTGTGCAGGGAGCGTTTGATTAGTTAGCAATGTCACATGAGACCAATGGTAGTGGCCATAACACAGGGGGAGATCTTTGATTCTGGGGGTTTTCTAAACCCCTCACCTCTCCCAAGGGAGTGTGTAAACATAGGCTGATTTTTTGGCTATAAGGAGTCAGTTGAATTTCGATCAATGCAGACCCTTTCAAGGACCGTCATTTTTTCTTGTCAACTCTTGCACTGTGCGATAGGAGAGTTTCCTCCCAAACAGCGTATACTTAAAATATTATCTTATGCCTAAGTCGGATTAAATAGATTCGACCTTCCTGGCATTTCCCAATCTTTTGTACCAGAGATTTTTCGATGTGTAATGAATTTTAGCTCGGCCGTTTGATTTTGTCATTCTATTTTACCTCCACTTGTGACGTGTTCAATTGTCAAATGCTTAAACACCAACACTGGAAACTTCATCTGAACTAAAATTACTCAATGTTGGGCCTGAGGAAACATCCAATGTGAGGTGAATGTCAGGTGAGGAGACGCAGTAACACAATTTTAAACCAGCTAACTCTCTTTAGCATCGCTATATCAAATTGAAAATTATTTCTTTCTCTGTCTGACTGTTGACTTAAGGTTAGTTAGGTTGGATTTGTGGAGCGTTTAGTTTTGTTTTTCTATTTTCTTTTTGTTCATGTTGATGATTTTTCTGGGTGTCAACATGAAATGATAATAGTCAGGGCTTTGATGCAAGTCTCTGGTATCATTTGCCTCATCGTAAAGACACATTTTTTTTTGTCGACGAACGTTGCTTATTCCTTCAGTATCAATAATATCCTATTGTTATCGTGTTTAAGCTGTCTGGACATCGATATCTGAGTAGACAATTTTAACTCTAAGGTTGAAGTTTTCTCTTTACAATAAATTGGTAACCTAACTAGTTAATAACTCTGACAGTTGTTATAAGGAAAAGCAAAATGGAGTTTAAAGAGATGCAGTATCCACGTTAGAGTTCCAGTCGGCAAAAAAATAATTTCTCCAGTCTAGTGATCTACCAGAGCCGTGACACCTACGACAACAATAGACGATTAAATCTGTTGGGTTGTAGATTATAAAATTGAAAGATAATTTGGAGCAACGTCGAAAATGGCTTTGAGTGTCTCTAGCTTATATAATCTGGTGAACAGAATTAAAATCTACGAGAAATGTCGGTCTAATGCAATAAACACGTCAATGTGGTAATCCCATTGCACCGAAAAACCACTGCGATGTGTGTGTGTTTCTCTCTCTCTCAATCCCTCCCCCTCTCCGATCTCTCTCTCTCTCTCTCTCTCTCTCTCTCTCTCTCTCTCTCTCTCTCTCTCTCTCTGTAGGGGGGTGCAAACTCTGGGTATTAATCAGACTAAAACGGTGAGGAAGTGAAGAGAAGGAATACAAGAAAGACAGAGGTAAGTTTTATTTGCCCCTGGGGTGTCGCGAGAGAGATCATCAGGCTGGTATGAAATAGCAAGAGAGACGGAGTTACTTTTTTGTAGGGGAGGTGTATTGGCAGATGGTCAACAAGTGGACGAACCAATTCTCTGTTCCGCCTTTCCATCTTGTCACAGTGTTTATTGGCATTAGAATACCACAAAGTGTAAAGACAATGAGGGTATTTTGCAGCATGACCACAACCCCTATTGCAAGCATGATGAATGGGTCTGGTAAACGTTGAATTGTTGATGAGTATAAGACTGCAGTAAGTATACCGTTTTCATTAGCAAGTAGGTTTTTACGGGATGAAGTTGCTGTCCCGACACTCAACTCGCCTTTTTTTCCCAAACTATGGTTAATATGATGAGGAAGGAACGAAAGACAGCTAAGTATATTAAGAAAATCAAACGGAAAACATGTCTCAGAATCAATTTGAGAACTAAAATGACAACGAACTAGTCATGTTGTGAGAATTTTGAACAACTGCTGAACGTCACAGCTCACAACATGAATCCCCAGAAACCATATGCAAGATTGTGACCGGCGAAAATAAGATGTTGCAACGAAATAGACGAGTTCAGAACAAAGTGGATCCCCGACGCCCCTGATTGGGAATCTTGGGGAAGGGTCAACGATTGATGTTATAATTCAGATGATGATATTGATGAGGATGAAATCTAGTCATCCAACCCCTATACGTTGATATTTCACTCCTATCAATTTTGTCACTTAATTTCCTTCTCGTTCGCTCACACATCACCGTCTGCCTGCCTACCTGACTGACCTCCTTCCTTCCTTCCTTCCTTCCTTCCTTCCTTCCTTCCTTCCTTCCTTCCTTCCTTCCTTCCCTCCTCCCTTCTTTCTTTCTTTCTTTCCTTCCTCCCTTCCTTCCTTCCTCCCTTCCTTCCTTCCTTCCTTCCTTCCTTCAGCCCTTCCTCCCTTCCTTCCTTCCTTCTTTTGTTCCTTCCTTTTTTTTCATTCATTTATGGTTTTATCCTCTTTTTCATTCTTCACAATGAAACTCTTTTTTAACTCGATTGACATTTAGCGTGCTTGGCGCAAACTTTTTGTTCCAAATGTTCAAAGATTTCATGTTCTGAGCACCTGCCATTATTGACGTCACCTTACAACTATTATAATCATCAGCAGTATCAGCAGCCTTTTGACGTCCTTCGTTGGATGCAGATCTTCCCCAGAATTCACCAAATCTCTTTCTATCGTGGTGTCAATGAACTCTCATTGGCTCTATCGGCACTATTTAATGACGAACGCGTTCTAACGGCATAATCGTTTTTATATACTCATGAGATGCATTCCAGTACACTAAAAAGAAAAACTTGGAGATATCAGTCAACTTGGAAACTCAAATTAGTTAAGACTTAAGATAATGTCGTCAAAAGTAATATGCAGAATTACAAAATGAAAGATCAATAAAAAGTATTTACTCTACTTCTGACCTCTCATTATCAATACTCTTCGCTTAAAATTCATCCGTTTTAACAGCAAATTCCTTAGAACGGCACTCTTTGATCACTGAGGATGACATGATTATAATGGAAGTCTACAGCAAAGGTAAAGTGCCCTTCGTTTGGAAGGCAACTTTTTGGGGGAGGGGGGGGAGTAATAACGACCGGTGACGAAGTCCCGGTTTGCATTCTTGAGCTCAGAGATCCTTGCAAGATTTTTTAAAGTCTAGATTGGGACTTTACTGTCACAGTTTCTTATGATTACCCCTACATATTGTGTCCCCCCGAAGAGATCCCTCCACTTAATCACACCACTTTGAGTGTACTCTATTAGCCGTTGGGTGCATAGGGAGACATGACCTGATGAAGAGTTTTCCACACTTGAACTTTGGACCCTCTATGTGTGAAGCAGACGTGCAAACCAATACACTATACGAGCAGACTGGGATTCTACCATATTTTGATGCAAATCTTGTGAAATCTGTTCACTTCTCTCTCTCTCTCTCTCTCTCTCTCTCTCTCTCTCTCTCTCTTTGTCGTGCATCCTCACCTGCCCATCGCTTTGCACTTTCTTTTATTTTCTTACTTTTCTTTTATTTATTTGTCTCTCATTAGTTCGAGACATCTCTCCTGGCTGGAACCATTAAGGCAGGCCGTAAAGCAAGCTCGGGAAAGAGCCCTGTTGACAGCTACAGAAACAGAAAGTGAGACTTTCTTGTATTTACTCGTAATCTTCTTCATCCATTGATATATGTTTATGGACAAATGCTACCGCCCCTTTTTCTGGCATCAATTTGCAGTGTTGCTTTTGTAGCGGCGCTTATAATTCTGCGTCGCTTCTGTTGAAGAATAAATCTCGGAGATAGCTATTACGTCTGTATCCGTCCATGAAAAACGCTAAAAAGAGACAAAAGGAGTCTGGAGTAAATTTGTGAAAGGAAGTAAGTGTTCGTCGGTGGGAAGTTAAGGGCGTTAGTTTCTGCACCACTTACAAGTTTGTGCGAAAAAAAGAGGGACAGATACCATATAGGAGCAACCATTAATAATCACATTGTTATGTGAATCGTTTGGACCAGTTTCCCGGTGTAGAGTGTAATTCATCCGAAAGACTGACATAATAATTATAAGCATGATTTTCCAATTGAAATCCGTAGGGAATACCAGCTAAAGCAACCATTCTAACATTGTCCCATCAAGACATTAACTTGACGATCGACGTATTTGCATTATCAAGTATGCTCTTTGGATTCTGTTCGGACAATTCCACTTTTGATAACCTGTTGTTTTTTTTTGTTTGTTTGTTTGGGTTTTTTTTTTTTCAGACTAATAATTTGGCTAGGGATATCTGTTGCACTCCTCACGTGCATATCACGTTCAGTGATCTTTACTATGAAATCGTTTATTTCGCTGACAGGTGTATTTTTGCTCCCTCTATCTCATTATCGTCAAACAATACGTGCTTCCTGAGGATTGAACTCGCAACGTTGTTTTTATATCGTCAACTCCTGTACCCAGTGAAGATTGATCTAACTACAGAAGTAATGATTTGTAAGACTGGCCAATTATTCATCGCTCCTTGGCGAGGCATCAAGTTCAACTTAATCGAGCGAGAGGCTATAAATGCATGGCGCGCCGCCAGGATTTAATCCACAACAACACTAATAATTTGTAAGATTATCTTCGTTGATAAACGTGGATTAGTCTCGCCGGAGACCATAAATCTTTAGCACCCAGTGAGGGTCGAACTCACTAAGACTAACGATAGCCCACGAGGAATGTATGTTGACCATTGCTCTACAACAGGATTTTACATCTATTTCCAAGCGAAGAATCACTTTGGGATGGCAAACCTCCGGCAGAGCAAGCTCAACTTTCAAGAACCAGATCATCCCAATAATCCTAAAAAGAAGAGCATACAACCAATGCATTCTCCCGATAGTCACTTATGCTCAATCATACTTAGAAAGATCACAAGACAGCCAGTATATCAGGAAGAAAACTGGAGTCAGAGACATCATAGAAACTATTAAAAATCTCAAATGGCAATGGGCAGGCCACGTTGCAAAAATGAAAGACAACCAATGGACATCATATCTTACAAGATGGATCCCCAGAGATCACATAAGAAACCGATGCCGGCAGAACACAAGATGGAGGGATGAACTTGACAGATTCAGGAAACACTGGCTCATGACAGAGAATTGTGGTGAATGCTGAGGAAAGTCTATGTCCAACGACGGACATTAAAAGACTGATGATGATTTTCGAAGCTCAGATTATTCTAGCATGTTTAAGTGACGCGAAATACTCAGTCATTACATTTTGTATGTTTTCTTGAACTTTTTTGGCGGTGAGTAAGTGTAATTTTCTAATTGATTATATCTAAAAAAAAATACGATGTCGGCATTATTCCCGTCAAACTTTGTTTTTGCAATTAGAACATTAATGTATTGATTCCAACTCCTTATATAAAGCAGTGACAATTCTTTTTAATATGGCTTAATTTTATGTGCAATGGTGATATCAACACCGCCCAAGGGTGTGCGAGCGGGTTTCTACTTGCTGTTGTTTTTCGCCAAGAAATTGGGTGGCCATGCCCAGTTATACCTTTGCACCAAGGTGTTTGTGCTGTCCCAAACACAAACTTAACAATTAAACCTCTTTGGGAACCCATCAGAGATGTTACGATTTTGAAGTCCCCTATGAGCTCCCAGCATTGTACAAAGCATCTAGCAAGGTTTTGACACTGTTGCATTGCAGGTGAAATGAAATACCCGGAATTAGTCTTGGCCCCTGACAGGCATGCCGATATATGCTTTGCAGGCCTTGCACATCTTGGCCGATAGTACCACGGAGTACAGCGGAAGACATAGGACAAAACAGGTTCAGAACTTCCTGGCAATTAGAGTGCAGAAAGAAATGTACGGTCAGTCAAGACGATGGTAGAGAACTCCAGTGAAATGGACTGCAGGCTGTCCCTGAAAGGCCATATGACTATCGATCATATTGATGAATTTAAGGAGAACGTTTGGGGTGTCTTTATAAGAGCGCTTCCACCACGATATGATGACCTTTGAACGCATCAAGCCACCAATATATAACATGATGGGGGACTTTACTTTTGGGTCTGCTTCGTGAAAGTGAATTAGAATACAATCGTAAATCTTGAGAAATTACTCACTTCTAAATCGTTTTTCTTATCAGTATTGTTCACCATAAAGGTTAATACGGCGTGCAACAATTTGTTTCCGATTATGATTAATCAACAATGATTTATTTACGAATAAAGGATCAAAATATACATTCACATGCAGATAAAGATACAAGCATACACACATGCACATACATATATTCACATGCGTATACCCACATGTATACATACATACAAACACACATTACACACACAAATACATATGAATGCAAACATACATATACATACATGCGTACGCACATGTACACACATACACTCATACGTATACTCACGATCATTCAAACACTCGCAAAAATACACAAATACATGTATAATACTTAAAAGTTTTCTGTTATTCAATAACCTTAGTTTGAACCAGCAGAATTCAAACTGGGTTCCGCGGAACCCCAACGTTCCATGCAACCTTCCTGGGGGTCTTGCAAAACAAAATGACTTCTTAACATTTTAATCAATAGTCATTCATCACAGCTTTTACATTACTATGTCCTTTCCCTGACTTGTTTCTCTGGATTCCAGACCCTTGTTCCATCATCCTCGGTCTGCCGAAGTGGTCCCTGGCGAACTATCGCCACAATAACTTATATTCGTATTTAACTCAGTTTCCAGATTGTGTCCTTTTCACCATACATATGTAAATGCTCTAACCATCGAGCTAAACAGCCATCCGTAATACAGAGGCTCAAATAACTTCATCAAATGTATCATTCGTCCTACTAACTTCGTAATAACGGGAGCTCATTTCAAGTAAAGTTTCGATATGATATAAAACAATTTACAATCATTCTGTTGCATCCTAAATCCATTCATTTATAACATAATTGTCCACGTTAAAACAAAAAAACAAATAGAGCAGATATACACAGTGAAGAGACAATAAGAGGATTTGGAGTTAAGCTTGTGATTGGGGCCTTTGCAATTCTGGTGGCTATTTAGCTCAATTCAATGGTAAGAGCAACACTACTTTGAAGCAGCTACCCTAAATATGAAAACATATTCATCTATGAAGGAAAGCTGTTCTTTATGGGGCTCCCTCGGGAATTTGATTATTGAAAAGGATTCTCAGATTACTTTAATTCAGTTAAGACTGGCAAATCCAAATTAGTGAAGGCTCAAACTCACGGTACCAGCAACAGCAACTATCTGTTAATCTTTATTTCTACAACGGGGACCCTCTCATACGTAGGTAATTATCAACATCAGTTTAGTCTAGAACAGGACCGCAATAGTGTTGAGCACTTCATCCATCCGTTGTTATTACACGAGCATACGAGTATTTGTCCCCCATAGAGTAGTGCGTGCTCTAGAAAGGTCATTCAATGTCACTGCATAAATCGAGATGACAATAGAACAATCTTGTGCTATTTTCGGCATTTCGTATCTCCAAATGGTCAACCAGTTAGATAATGACCAAGTCCGTCGTTGCTTAACTTTGGTGATCTTATGAAAACTAAAGTATCCAATGCTATTTGGCTGCGATACACAGTGACGATAAAATCACTACATTTGCAACTGACTGCTGGAGCACTTGTTCTACAGCAGGCGCCCTTTCATTTGTTAAAAAGAAACACTAATATTGTTACTCGCGGAGAAGATCTAAATGAATACACTTACAAGTGTGTGAGACTACCTGGGTATAGACTGTTTTAGGGTAATCACAAACTTGTAAGCAGATATAAGCTTAGATTAATCTGGCACAAGGCTACAAGTGAGGGTTCAACCAATTGGGATCGAACTCACTATTGCTTCATGTGTGCTTATGGTTACACACTTCCTCAGTGTTGACAAAATCTTGAGCACGGTTATGTTAAAATCTGTTTTTTTTCTTCTAATAACCCTGATATTAAAGTGTTATTTGTTCATCATAATCATCATCAACAGTCTTTCAATGTCCGTCGTAGGACATAGACTCCCAAAAGATTCACTAGACTTCTCTTCAACTGGCGCCACGGAGATAGTGTGTTAAGAATTTGTTTAGCTTGTCACGCCATTTTACATTTTGTGGATCAGAGTCTTCAATACGATCTCTGAGGATCCACATTGTGAGCCGTCATGTCCAGCTTTTTTTTCGAGATTTTTGTAACATGTCCAGCCAATTGCCAATAAATGCTTATAGATAAGCAGTCTAAATTTTCAGGTATATATATATATAATAAAATTTCTGGGATTTCGGTAATATATAACTATGAATTTCAAGATACTTACAAAACTAATAATATAAAATGGAATTAAACAAGTTGTTTTCTTTCAAAGTCCATTGCATATCGCTTAAAACATGCAGCGTGTCACAACTTACACGCGTGTCATTGATCGGCCATTTTTTTTAGCATGACACAAGCCTGGAAATGTCATTCAGCAAGGATCAAGGTCAGTAAAATGATAATAGACTCCAGGGTTCGATAGCTAACCATTATCCATGACAAAGCTTCTAAATAAGTATTTGCTATCGTCAGTTTTGCCTTGCCCAAGTCCAGAATTGTTGGGCACACAGTGAGAATAATATCTTGTACAGTAGTAATGGGTTGCTTACCTAACTTAAATCCTAATAGATATTTATTAATCTTGGTGTAGTTTCGCATGAAGTTATAAATGAATTGTAGTATTAATAATCCACTAGACTAGCTTGCTAACCATTACTCATGGATGAAGAGTCCTAATAGATATTTACAAAGCTTAGTCTAGTCAGACACAAGGTTGAATATATTGAGTTAGATCGAATACAGAACAGTAGTAATGATCTATGAGACTAATTTGTTATCTGTTACGTAACAACTAAGCAAGTTGTTTATTCCTGTCATTTTGAACCATTCCTTAAACAACAACTCTGGTCAATTAAAAAAAAATAGTAGAAGTGGTGATCAATGAATAAATTATTTTTTCTCGCGCTTTGTTAAGTGGTGATGAACAGAAATGTCTAAATTCAATTAAAAAGACGAGTGTGAATGCTGTCGGATATAAAGTAAGGGGCCAATTCAGCATGTAACTACAAAAATTGGACCCCTTTAAAAACCTATTTTGCAGGGAGGGCAATTTTTAAAGAACAAATAAACCCTTTTGTAGCCGTGATAAGGAGTAAATGCTGACATTTCAAGCCCTCTAGGTCCGTAGGTGTGACAATTACGCATGACACAGATAGATACATACACAGACAGATAGATAAATAGATAGATAGACTGAAAAGGGTGTTACTTGAACCAATGTGGAAAAATTAGTTCAATTTGTTACACGTAAATTTATCAATTCATCTCATATTTTATCAGAAATTTACTTTGAGACGAAAAACCTGATCAAATTTAGGTTTACAAATTAAAACAATTTTCTAAATTGGTCCACTTTTCCGTATAGATTGATAGATAAATGGATAGTCAGAATAAAGAAAAACAAAAGGAATTTATGTTGACAGTTCTGGCGACAGTTTTGGTTGGTGTTTTCAACCATTTGGTCAGAGCAGACATCTTTGTAAGCCGCTGTAATCTTGCATTACCAACCTCGGCAGCTGACCGTCTCTGCGTTCGCCTTGTTTCACACTTTCGTTTCTCTAACATAACTTGATGTTTACAGCTGTCAGGTACATGTGATAATTGGCGAGTACATGCGGCCGGCGCCTACAACGACTTTTCCCACGCGGTGGAAAATATTGATTTTTTTCTTGCAAATGGTATTTTTGTTTATGGGGAATAAAACAACACCTGATTTATGATAGAAATGGACGCGTCACAAAAGGGAAATATACCTATATCCATAAATCTTTCTCTTACACTAAAAATTGTCCAGTCTTTACCGGGGTGGCTCGTCATATGAGTGACTGACTGTCATTGTCCAGCTCAATCAACACACATACACAAACACACACACACACACACACACAAACACACACACGAACGAAAAATACTTCCAACTTTTTTCATGCCAAGAATGATCTAATACAAATTCGACAATGCGTATAAGTAATCTAAAAACAGTCACTCAATAGAATAGTTCACGTGACAATCATCTTTTGATAGCAAGTCGTATTAGGGTGATCAATTAGAAGTAAGAAAAAGATGTGATTAATCAAAGTTATTTCTCATTTTTTTCTGCTGGTGAATGATAAAAAGAGAATGAATCTTCCAAAAAACAAGCGTGAATTCTTCTGGACACAAACAATTCAGCATAAATGTACATTGCAAATCGAACTCATCGCTAAAAGGTTTGTAGTTTCCTTTTTCTAGGCCTAATGAGGAGCAAATGTTCAAGTTGCCAACCAATCAGCTCCTGCACATACGATACATACGTAGGTAGCCAGCCAAACAAACTTGAATTACTCAAGAAACCAATATTGATAGTTTTGGTTGAAGGTTTTTGTAAATAGATGAATAACCATATGCAAGCAGACAATTATTGAATTCACTCAGCTTTTGATCATTTAACTTACTCATTTCTTAGATTACAATCAACGATATACAATGTCCGTTTGGAAAGAATCTAACCATTCTGTATTAATCTAGGGCTATGGCACTTTAGCCCCTTCTGGGTACACCTCTTGGTACCCAGCTCACTATCTCCAGTGACCTTTCCATTTTTCAAAACTAACTGCAATATAACCTTTTGTGATTGTCATGAACTGACTTGTCACGGTCTCTTTAATTTCGTCCGTGGTCTGAAATTCGTTTTGAGGGAAAAAAACTGAAGTCATACTTTTCCAGATACGTGAAGAATGAGCATGTTCAGTCATTGTGAATTTGACGGTCATACAGTATACAAGTTCATTCGATGCCATCTCTCTGTCGACTGAGTAATTTTGTGGGAGAGTACGTGTTCAAGCATTGCGGTAAGGGTTTTTCATTTATGCAAGTTACGTCACTGATTGGAAAGGTATTCGAAATGGCAGGATATTTTGAGGATTTGCATCGTGTATGTGTGTATGCATGCATTCGTATTTGTGCGTGTATGTGTGTGTTTGTGTATGCATGTGATGCGTAAGTCTGTGTGTGTCTGTATGTTAGTGTGCATGTGTTTGCGTGTATATGTTTGCATGCATGTGTTTGTGTATATATGTGTTTTGTGTGTGTGTGTGTCTTTTTGAGTATATGTGTGTATGGGTTTGTGAGTATGCATGTGTTTATGTGAGTATGGGTTTATGTGTGTACTCACATGTATGTATGTGTGAGTTTGTATGTGAATTTGCGTGGGTATGTGTGTCTGTGTGCGTCTGCGTATATGTTATTGTGTATGTGTTTACGTGCATGAGCGTGTTTGTGCGTGTGTATAAGCTTGTGTGTGCGTTTGTGTTTGTGTTTTGTGTGTGTGCTTGCATGCATGTGTATTTGTTCGTGTATGTGTGCATTTGTGTGCTTTTATGTGTATGTGTGTTTGTATGTGTATGTGCTCGTGTGCATGTTTGTATATGTATATGTGTGTGCATGTAAATATACATCCATTTTTCCCATGCATTTATCTCCATGGAGAAAATCGGATACTGTTCACCCTTCATAGCCTGTGATTTTCAAGTGATTGGTGGAACGAGCTCTTTTTTTCTTCTCTTTTTCATAAAGGTTCGAATCTTCAAGCGTGTAATTTAATGCTCGACATATTTTACATCCTACACAGACTATTAATCGTAAAATGATATAACTCATCTTTTTAATAAAGGCCTAAAGGTCCCTGCTTCAATCCTAGTGTGTAACATGGACATCAAATATTATTTTGTGTGAATGATATTTCAATAGGTAAGTTCAAAGAAACATCCTTGCTGATAGGATTTGCCCCAGGAAACATTGTTTTTTAATATAATAGATTGGTTGATATCTTTTGCCAAGGAAACAGAGAATATTTGTTGCCGTTTCAAAGAAAAAAAACGAAGACGGATAGAATACTGAAAAAGTTTGTTTTTTTGTTTTTTTCAATGAAGGGAAATAAACTTAAAGGAATGGAACGAGAGAGAGAGAGAGAGAGAACATGTAATTGAAAAAGAAGGAATGAGTGGAAGACAAGATAGAAGATTAAGGAGGAAAAAAGAAAAAATACCTCACTAAGAAGAAAGAAAGAAAATAGAAGAAGAAAGAAAGGATACTAAAGAGGAACTAAGAGAGAAAGTGAAGTACAATACCGAGAAAGAAGAAAGGGAGAAAAGGTAAGAGAAAAAGAAAGAAGAAAGACGAAAGATATAAACGGAGATAGCAAAGAAAGAAGGAAAGGAAAAATGTGAATGAAAGTGAAAAAAAAAGAAAGAACGACTAAAAGGAAACAAAAGAAGGGAAAGCAGATGAAAAGAAATAAGGAAAGAAAGGGAGAAAAGACATATAGATTAAAGGAATGAGTTTTCCCGCTTAAAGGGACGTTGGAATGAGAGTCGTAGCGTTAACATCCCATTTGATGGAAGCTATGACTGGACGGCCAAGGGTAATATTAGGTCTAGACTCCTGTCCAATCTGTTTGTCTCAATCGGCCATTACAACGAATGCCTTCTGACATGACACAGACAGATGGGAATAACTAATTAAGCATCAAAAGTCGACGCTTTTATGGGCCAGGAAGCAACGGAATGCGTGGGCTCTAATCCTGGTTGCAACCATAGAATAGAAGAAGAAAATGGAAAGAGAGAAGAGTAAAGAGAAGAGAAAACAAAATGCAAGTGAAATAGAGGAAGAAAGACAAACAGACACAGAGAGACGAGTACGGAGAGTAAAGAAAGAAAGAAGAAAGAAAAGAAAATAGAAATAATGAATGGAAGGAAAGAAGAGGAGAAAACAGGGAGAAGAGAAGGAAAGAAGGAAGGAAGGAGGAAGGGAGGAAAATGGAGTAGAAAGAAGGAAGGTGGATAATTTGAGGCTGACGATATAAAAAGAAATGAATGATAAAAAAATGAAAGAAAGAAAGAAAGAATAGAATATGTAAGAAGGAAAGACGAAAGGAAGATTAGTGGAGACATCAAAGATAGAAAGGTGAACGTACAAAGAAGAAGAAAAAATGTAAACAAGGAAAAAGATGATATACATGGAAAGAAAGGAGGGAAAAAAGAAAGTACAAAGACCGAGAGAAAAAAAGGGAGAAAGAGAAAAAAAGAATCCAAATGAAAGAAGATAATAAAAATAAAGAAAGTGAAGAACAAACATATAAGAAGCTCAAAATAGGAGAGGGAGGAGAGAACGAAGAGAAAAAAAGAAGAAAGGAAATATAATGAAGAAAAAGAATGGAAAGAAAACGAAGAAAAAAAAGATGGAAAATAGTGAATGAATGTGAGGAGAAAAAAGTTTGATAAGAAAAAAGAAAAAAAGAAGGAAAGGGGATGAATTGGCGAATCTAGAAAGTTTGAAGCATACAAACTGTGAGGAGAGACAGAGAGGGGCAGACAGACAGACAGACGGACAGAGAAAGAGGGAGAGAGAGGGGGGGAAACATTGGAAAATTGAAAATAAAAAATGAATAAGACCAAAAAGAGAGGAAGAAATTGAAATGATAAAAAGGAACAGAAAATATTTGAGCAGACGACACAGAAAGAAACTCAGTGAACAATGTTTCACACTTGCATGTAACTGGTACCCCTATCCCACCCAGCCTGATTGGATGATGGTAATGGACTTACAGCGCGGTACATAAAAGGTGTGATCATTGGTAATAGCCTCGGTCGGGGGTGATCGAGTGAACTTAGTTCACTAAGTGCTTGTGTAAATTCACCGTCATAAACCACAGTTTGGAAATTCAGAGTCTGCGACGCCGAATACCTAATACAAATCAAGTCATAACCATTTTAGAGCATTGGAGTAAGGCCTCTAATGGCTCTACCATCTTGTTGACCCGTTAGATATTGATCATGACGATGATAGCTTGTTAAAATGGCGGCATTCTAGTTAATGTAATTAGTTCGGCAGCGTCAGTATGAAGAATTAGGTAACAAGCTATTCTCGAAAACCATAATCACTGATTGTGAATCCGACCCGTGCAGAGAACTCAAAACTTGTGACCTTGTGTCTGAATAAGTTGAGCTCAAAGATTATGTCTTGCGAAGAATCTGTAATGCATTTGATAATCGAGTCATACCAACTGGTGTCTGACGAGATAGATGTGTAAATTAAATTTTTTTTTCGGCTCTTTTGTAGTAAGTGTTATTTTCATGATTGATTACGTGTGAATTGGCAAATGTTCCCTTCACTCGCAAAAACCGTGATAATTTGAGATCTACCGTTTTTTTTTCAATTGGACAATTGGGAAATTAGCACCTTTTCCATCACGTGAAGTGAAAAAAAAATAACAATTACGTATGAATATCATTATACTGGCCACGAAGACAAATCTTGAAGGAAATGATTCTCATTCGTTTTACTTTGAACACATAAGCAATCATAAGATAATACTCACTACCCTGGGAACAAAAAAAATATTAATAAAAAGTTGCACGTTGTTATCTATTCAGACACTAGTTTGTATAAGTCAATAATCAAACAGAATACACTCACTGCACAGGAACACAAATGGCTTTGTACGTTGTAATTCAATAGATAACAGGTCTTGTTAGTCACTCAATAGAAACGTCTTTTGCAGTATACCTATGTTGGGGTGATCAACTAAAATAGGAAAATAGGTTTTCTATGAATAAGTTGCTTCTCTCACCATTTTGTTGGGCAGTGATCACTGAACTAGACTGAATTTTCCAAAAAATGAGGATGAAGTCTGCTGAACATAAACTAGTGATCAATCTATCATGAAATTACATTCCAAATCGGGCCCTCTCTAAAAAAAACTATTGGGAGAGCGATTTTTAAAAAACGAAAAATGAAGACATATGCGCAGAGTTCAATTAGCCAAACGCAACTAAATAGTGCAGCATTACTATATATTGAGCGGAAGTCTGCCATTATGTCTGTTGATGAATATTTTGACCAAGTAATTGATATTTTTGCTCTGAAAAGGCATGAAACGATATTCCTTCAGAATTGTGTTATTCATGCTAATTGCACTAAATGTCTTCCTATACAAAATAAGGAGTAAATGTTGTGATTATCAGACTCCTAGCTTCATTGGAGCAGCTCGCAATTACCATGGATACATAAATACAAAGCCAGCCCAACCAACAAGCCAAACCAACTTGAAAATTGAAGAAACCTCTGCTGATAGTTCTAGTGACAGTTTCGGTTGATGGTTTCGAACAGAATCGACACCGTATCTGATCACTGGGCAAAACAACTGAATTATCAAAGAAAAGAAAGTTAAGAGTTCACTGATCTTTCAAAAAGCACAGTTAGTTAAATGTCAGGAGAAGGATGAAAGCGGGTATATAAACGTCTCATCTTATCGCCAATTTACGAAGATATCTCGTGGAAATTTCCAGTCTATTTGTAGGCTGTCTCTTGTGATAAACGCAGGCACATTAGTGGTAATCGGTGGCTGGCGCCTCACTAAACGATATCTGTACATCGGGTCTATAAAGTCTGTGAGCAGTATTTGTATTTTTGCAAACATGTTCTCTCCTGTAAAAGATATGAATATCAGACAAAATTAAGAACGGGATATTGGTTTGCGTAACAAATCCTCGGTCTCTCAAATACCATCATGTTTATATAACAGCTATTGTCGGTAAAAAAAGAAAAGAAATAAGATTGTGTAAGGTGAGGTTCGTAAAAGTATTGACCTACAGATAGAAATGATGAAAGGTATCACAAATGGAAACATTAACTTAATAGGCTATATCTTAAATAATCGTATATATATATATATATATATATATATATATATATATATATATATATATATATATATACATGGCAATTCATAATATATATTTATATAGAGAGATATAGATATGATTTATGATATATACGAATATGATTATAAATTGCCTTATATTTTATTGAAATATTTGAAATGATCTCCCGGTATTACAGGGTGAATTCATTATCCGGCGTACACAACGTAAATAGAATAAACCATTGAAGAATATGATGCTACACCAGGAATCGATCAGCGCGTCACAGTTACCACTGCGCTGAACAGCTGCTGGTAATGCAAAGGCCCAAGTAACTGTTTTAACTCCATATTCTCTTGCACGCAGGTTTGAATCCTGTAGCAAGCCGTTTAATCTTTGATTTTTTTTCCATTTAAGTTATCAATGGGAAATAACATTCATGATGTGATAACGCAAGAACATTCCAAATAGTGTCTCAGTATGATGCAACGAAATTTATAATCATTCTATCGGATCATATATTAATTTCTTTAAACAAAGACATATATACATATATATATATATATATGTATAACTCCCCAATTCGGGTTGAGCACTCTTTAAGTGAGGTAACTCGTCCATTGTAAGCTTATGCAATGCTCATCCATAGGAATACAGCACTCTGGTGGATAGGGAATATAAGCTAAAATACTGCTTCGCATACATTCAACGTTTCTGGCCGTACAGTTCCGTGGAGTAGACATAGGATACCGGCCGCCGGGTCTGAAGCGAAGGTTTCAATCCTAGTTTGTGGTATTAGATGGGAAAATGGATAATCTATAGCCACACTGAAGAGTTGTGATACAACGAAACAACTGTCTGTGGATGACTCAGTATATATATATATATATATCCAGCTGATCAAACAGCCAAGTAAACTACAGATTCTTCTCTCTCTGCTCATCTGTGTATATTTTCATGAGAGTAATTGGGTCCCCATCGGTCATGTTTTTACGGCTATCACCTTGCAATCTTATAGTATCTCGCTAGGTACCTTCTAAAACTTTTTTTTTGTTTTTCGAAAAAATTTTTTAACTCATTATGTCATGTACTGGATAGAACATTTTAGATAAGATGATCAGTTCTTGTACCAGCACAGGCTCTGGAGATTCTTACATTTTCATCTGACTTTGTCAATGCATAATATTCCATTATTCTATGTATGGAGAAGTGTTCGATTACGTGCATTGTGAAGGTGGGGAATGTATTTCGAAAAATTCATGTCTGTTGTCTGAAATAAACGCATGTTTCCTCATTATTAATATATTTCCTCATTATTAATACGCACACACACACACATATATATATATATAGTAACCCTCGATTCATCAGATTTTGGTGTGAAGGTATCAAGACTTGATGGATATAATTTTCTATGACTCTAGGGAAATACTTCCCTCCAAAGCAAAGAATCGTCGTAGTTTCAGTGTATTTTGGATTTATTTACCTAATCTCACGAAACACAAAGCGTTTCCTAACAGATTCCGTTTAGTATCAAATTTTCTGCATTAACAAGAAAAAAAGCAAAAGCTCAAACGTTGACTGGGGCATGAATTCGCATAGAACCGATTTTCTGAGCCCCTGAATAACACCTACCGATCAGTGTTTCACAAGGGGAAACAATCGTAGGAGAATTAATGGAGAGTTTCAATTGGTGGGCATCGATAAATGGGTGATACGGCACCCTCATGTAAATTTGCTCAACATCTGGTCCTGTCAGGTGTTCCCGTATCATTGGACTCTGACAGCGCGAGCCAAAACAGTGCTGCTGGTGGTCTGTGCAGCCCCACCAGTGCTGAAATCTCTTCCCACTACGCAGGTTTTCCTCATTTTCTTCTACTTTACGAGATGAACGAAGGATGTCATCACCGATATCAATAGACTGCCTTTAAGCAGTCGCACAGCTTCCAAATTGTTTGACGAGGCATGTAAACGATGTATTACTGTTGACTGATTGCACAAAGAATGAAGATCTGAAGAAGCTTGAGAAACACTTCTGATATTTTTCAAACATTGTGCAAAGGTTTTCACAGAGATTTCTGGATCTGACTAATGTTGTATTGGCTGTAGCTGATTGTATATTAATATGAAGGAAAGTAAACTACATTATAATCATTTTGTCATTATAATCATTATTAAGAATATCAGTTTTTATAGCAATAGGACTAGTATTTCAAGTATTGTCAGTTTTATAATATTAGATGTCTCGCCAGCTTCACCTCGGAAATCCATTGCTCAGATGACACACAGGTCTTGCTGTCTATTGTCTTGTTCCTATGGAAAACCATTCTAACAATATTTGTTTATTATTCTAAGCCATTCTTTGATTCGTTGCATTTGAAGTAGTACTTATAGTCGGAGTAAAGGTGCAAGCCTTAAGAACCAACTACCTGGTTCCAAAGCGAGGTCAGATTAGCAGTCTTGCTGGATTTCTAGATGATGTAGATCAGAACTTGGATTATCGGTAGATTAAGCTACTAAGAACCTAACAAAAAAATCTTTTCACTCACTTTTTATATACCTGGCTTTTCTTCATATGATAGGAACAGAAATATTAAAGATAAATTCAATATCCCAATCAAAGTCAGAAAGATGGCTATTGGAACATTTTGAATTAACCCAAAGAAATTCAAATCAACTGGTAAATACTGTCTATAAATATGAGGAAGGTCATTAAAGTTAAAAAGGATTTCTGAACAATTGAAATTGTTGTTTGGGCCGTTGACCCAACGTGTTGGCTGTAAGTATACACATCCAGGCCTCAGAAAGAAAAGGGAAGAAGGAACCAATATGCTCCATTATAAGCATTGGCACCATTGGAGAAAGAATGTTTATCGCCATCACATTCGGATATCATATCCCAAGAAGACCGTAGAATGAATCAACCAAAATGTCGTTTAAACAATACGAACAAGAAAAACTCCAATCGTCCAAAAAACTCTCTCAATCGTTAAGTGATTTTGAATAGACAATCCTCCCTTGATATCTGCTTAAGGGTGGCCCGATAAATTTAACTGTTCGAATAACAAAACTGACTTTTACGAGGCAGGGCAGATTCGAGATCTCAGAGCTGATTTGGAAACTGCCTTGCAGAAATTAGGAAGATTCTGCTAGTGTCTCGTATCCCGAGGCTTAAAGAGTGAAAAGTTTTCTTTTGAAGCTCAGCGCCATTTCTTGTCGAGTAAAGTTCGCAGAGTTGTTTAAACTCAGCTTAAACTTTATTTTGTACACAATGAGAAGATTTCAATGTTTGTTTCATTTGGATAGAATCAATTTAAATCAAGTTGAAAGACTTATGGCACCCCAGGCACAAAAGTATAAAAGACGAGACGCCTGTGTAATGATTTTGCTTCAGGCCGATATGCCTGGAGCTTCAAGTCTTCCAATACAATAACTACTGCCAATGCTACAAATACTACAATTATTGACACAACAACAACTTGATGCTCCCGATACTTAGTTACATTACAGGAGAGATAAACGCTTAACAAAATTTCAAAAAGGGCGATGGAATTCTGTCGTCGATATTTTTATGTCGCTATGAAAGTTAATCATATTTGTATAAGATAGCAAAAACAAAGCAAAAACTCTCAATGCTTTTTCTCGAACCATCCATGGAGACCAAGTTAATTTTCCTGCATAAATTAATGGGCAATATTTGTAATAAGTTACTCGGGAATACGGCCATTTTGAATCGGACATTTTGAATGGGTAAAAGAGATTGGCTCTTTCAAGAATCGGCTAAAATTGGGTAGATCTGATTTCAAAGTAAATGTATGCGCTCCAGAACTCATACTACCGCACAAAAAGTGTTAACATACGACTTATTGATTAGATCTTTAGGTTCAAATATCGTTATTCCTGAACTAAAGGTACCGTTCTCTATATTTAGAGTAAAATGTTTATTTCATTTCATTTTTTAATACTTTGTTATTCCTTTTTATAAGTTTCGGGTCCAGGAAATTAATTCTATCAAATACTAGCCATTTTTGACAAATCTAGCCAATGTCAGTCATTATAAATGGTCGTGTTCAACATTGCTTTATTCAAAAATTGCCAATAATTGTATTGCTTCTTTGCTTCTTGTAGGAATGCTTTCATTTGAGGTTTTGGGATAAAACTGTATTTCAATAAAGGTAGAAAAATATCCAGGAACGAAAGACCGGGAAAAAAGTAATCGTAATGATTTCTGCGAGATTGTGTACATAATACACAGCATCATCGATATCATTATTAGTTAATTTTTTCTGTTCTTAATGTATATCAGCAAAAGGGAATCGAAAAACTAACAATACATGGCAGCATTAAGCAGATAAATATTGCTTTATGAAATGTTAGTCAGTAAGATTAACTTACTCTTGCACAAGGTGAGAATTTAAGTGTACCCGACGAAGATCAAATTCCCAACAGTAGTAATACTCTACGGGACAAGCTTGCTAACTATCATTCAATGTTGAGTCATCCTAAATAGGTATTAACCTCACCTAATTTAATCTGATATTGAGCCAAATTTGTGGTTCATCCATAGAAAATCAAACTCACAACAGCAATAATAATTATGTGCTATGTCTGTTCAGATCGTTGATGTTCGTTGTTTCCCAACAACTTCCTTTCCCTTGTTGTCTTCCGATATTATTTCTGCCATCCATAGGCTCAAACCTTTCAAGTGGGTTACTCACTACCTATCTTTGCTCCTTCTGCCTTCTATGCACTCTGTGAACGTTTGATTCTCCAAATATACACTCTCCATCACGTATCTTGAGATGAGAACCTAAGAGATTAAATTTCTAACTCTGCTCCAGGGCGAGGTGTCTCATATAGTAATTTACTAATCTTCCTTTAATCTGTTAAAAACAGCGACTACAGCACACATAGCGAGGACCGTTTATATATTATACCTGGAGAAGGTCTATGTCCCCGGGGGAAGGTCTATGTCCAACGACGGACGTTGAAGTACTAATGATATATATATATATATATATATATATATATATATATATATATATATTATGATTATTAAGAAATTGATACATAATTCAACTGAATATTATTGAATGCATTATATTATTTGGAACTCTATACTGTCTGCACTGAGAAACAACAGTGCTGGTATGGTCAGTGAATGATTAAGATGAGAAGAGTGAGGATAGGGTTGTTTTTCCTTAGCCATTGCCACTCCATTTGGCTGGTAAGCTGAATTGGAAGAGCAATATTTGTTAAAGGCTGTTAACTTATCGGTGACAGGTTCGATTCCGACGGAAGCCTTAATCTATTCAATAGTTTATTTTATTTACGCTATCTACGTCAAGTTACTGATTATACGTGTAACAGTAATTCACTTCAAAAAGAGTTTCGAAATACTATATATATATATATATATATATATATATATATATATATATATATATATATATATATATATATATATATATATATATATATATATATATCCATCCTCATTGCTTCATTGATGGTGCTAAAATCGCCAACTATGGTGTGAAACTACTGGTCAGTAATAACGAAAATATAAACAACTATCGATATCTCCCTCTCTCTCTTGCTTGCCCTGTATGTGCAATTATATATGTTTATATCACCAGTGATTGTTTACTGGGTTAGTTTTATGGCTGGCCACACCGATGATTGACTGGACCTTGACGGCTGAAAATTAATTCATAAGTGTAATATGACTCTACAATGAACTTCGGACAGTTCATTCTCGGGTCAAAACTGCTTTTTCCGGACATACTTCAAAGAAAGGCAACTCTTCATGCGACATCACATAAATCAAAATCATCCTACATGTTACTGTCTCCGTACTGTATGTGAATATTCATTTCTAGAAAAAAGAGTTTTTGGTAGGATTGGATGTGTCCGTGGTCAAGTAGCTAGCAGCGCCGATTATGGACATTGGTGAGCTGAGTTCAAACTCGGACTTGGTTTTCCCGCTTTTACTTGTCCACGGGAAAGGCATGAATAGTAATAGATGGATGCTTATTGGCACTGAGAAAAGTTATTGCTTACATTTAATTCATATGCAGTACTTATGTATATAAGTACACAATTTGGGGAAAAAAAGGTTCTCCCAGATTATTTTAATCGCCTTCCAGCTACAATATCTGTTTATCCACTACAATGTTCATGAAATTTTATCGAGTTAAGATAAAACTATTCTCTTAATTTCTTAGAGGCAGCGTTACTTCAACATTTTCAGAAACAGAAGAATGTCAGCAACTTTTCAAAGCAAATTAATCAGTATCCAATGATTTCGTGTGATTAAATTAATTTAAGATACTACAAACATACACACACACACACACGCACACACACACACACACACATATATATATATATATACTCAAATATGCTCACTCTGCCGTAAAGGTCATTGATGTGCAACACCCAGAATTGAATTCATTAGAAATGGTGGTCTGTGACATAAAACCCTTGCTCCGAAACCAAGCAACTCAAATTGGTATTAGCTAAGTTTAGTCTCGCATGGTACAAGTTGGAGTTTACCGTAGGATTATGTAATAATAGTTTTTTAACCACTACCGTACCAGTTCGTTTAGTATCTTCCAAAAGTACCGTACGTTTCCCTGTTTCAGCAAGACTTTAAGTTCTTCAAGAGTTTGCAAAATGAGATATCGACTTGGAAGCAACAAACACCCAGAGTGGCGTTTGTGTTATTTTATCCCTAGCTCTCAGGAGACAAGATGGATTCAAGCCTCTCCCTAGGTCATCAGTACAAAGAGAACACAGATCCAAGTCGGAGTTTGAACTCAGCGTGCCGACTTCACTTCCCATGCTATTTGGCCACTGACACTCCACTAATCTCTACCAGAAATACGTAAATTTTTAAGCTCAAATATTTCTTCCATGTCCACCTTTGGAATTAGGAATGGAATTTAGTCAATTCACAATCTGCCTGATCAGAATATTGAACACCTCTCAAGGCCAACCTGGGCACAATGCCCACCAACAACGGCGGCCTTATCTCCCAGATAATCTTCTTGATCAACATAATAAGATGTTCGCCTGTCAGTCTGCGGCTTATCGACAAACAACATGGCGGCCACTGTCCACTGTTTTCCCGCTACTTTTCCAGCTGAAGGGAGTTAACTCTGTTTGGCCTGTTGTTCTTATCCTTGCATCTCGGCTTGCACTCATTCCCCGGTATTGTTGTGCGGTGGATTTGTCACCGGATCCGAGGAGGCCCTCAGGGTGCGTAGCTTTTCCCTGATATATATGCAAATAATGGACAGATGTGGCCTCTGCAAATTTAAGGACTGCACATGACATTCACGCTCCGTTGTCCTAAGAGCTTAAGGGAGAGAAAAATAACAAGGAAGATGGGAGAAAAGATATTGAAATTAATGTTATCATTTGTTTGAATCTGCATAGAGAGAATTTACTGAAGTATCTTAAGGCAAAAGTATTGTAATTACGAGGTACGTCATGTATCTGCTGTTTACAGAAAGAGAGCCCACCATGGAGTGATCATTAATGTTGTTGTCCATGGCTGTTTAATCCTCAGAGGGTGCTCCGCTTTGATAGCCTTTACTAGACTAAGTGGAGACAAGAAGATATCTAGGACGTGTGAAATAAAGAGGAAGTTGAACCAGCATTGTAGGCTTCAGTTGTTCAATCTTAAATAGGTACTTTTTGTGGCTTTGTGTAAAACAGATCCAATGTTAGAAAAGTTCTGATCGTCACCTGGTGTAAAGAGTAAGTTTCTTAGGCCATAGACATCCAACCATACAAGTACTGTTTATGTTGTGGCCTTGTGTCAGATTAGGATATGACTAGAAAAAAAAGCCTGGTTGCTGCAAGGTTAAATTCCACCGCTACTTCTATTTCAACTGAAGACAATTACTTCATCTTCATTTTTTATTGCATATATATTAAATAAAATTGTCAATGTAGACTTGTCTGGTTGGCTCAGCAGATACGAAAGACGTGAAGAAGTCACTAAGTCGTGATAGATATTCACTGCGAGGGAATGCTATTTTCATGTAACTGTTCGTTTAAACATGGCTAGATGAACAAATAATGAAAATCTTCCCACCCTATTTGCTGTCAACATCATTCTATTTGCTTAGAGCCTTCATGATCCCCAAATGATGTTAGACGAACTGGATGAAGAAAGAAGAGATATTGGGATCCACATGAACTTCGGTAAAAAAAATGTACTCTCTCGATAGTCAGTTATGGAGTTAAGAGACTGATCGTATGATAAACAATACAAGTTCAGGGAGTACTGGTTCCTTGACGCTCACAATAGAGAGATCTGACGAATCCTTATGAAGATGTATATCAAACAACAGACGATAAAAGACTGATGATGATAATGATGATGGTGATTATAATGATGAATATTGAGAATGATTATTGTTGATGATGATGAAATTTGTGGAGGATTGTTCTTGTTACGGGGGTGAACAGAGTCAACTCCAATTTGGCCTGGAGTTTGACAATATTCGGAGTCGAGCCTACCGTAGAACAAGGTAATATCTCACAACCTCTTTTTCAGAACTTCACAAGCCATTTCCGATAAGCACTTGCTTCTACAGCATCATTACAATAAGTTTCACTAACTTACACTGCATTTTTCTTTAGGTTGAATATTGGGAGAAAAAACTGTCGAATGTACATTGAGATGCTTTTATTTCAATTTCTCTCGGATTCCCTTGACATTATGATGGCACTAAGAACTTTTCGATCAACTGATAACAATTACAACAAAAAATTGATCAAACAAAAATAATCTGCGAACAAAAGCACAAAACGATGAATTGCTCACGGCATTTTTGCTGGGATATGTCATTCTTTTGTGTTTGAGAGATATATCACAAATAGATCAGGCAAGTTCCTAGGAATTTCAAATCCGAATTAGCACCTCCCCGTTTCACTATAGGAGGAGGGTTAAGTTTTCCCTGACACCCTTCATGACACTGGTCACAAAGAGGGGGAAAATTGTTGAGATTACTCATGCATACATAAACTGACCTTCTATCATATTTTCCCCCTGTCTTGGCAAATAGATATAGATCCTTTATTTTGTGACATTCTGAAAACGTTAGTGCACAAATGGATAGGTCAACCCAGTATAGTGTCCAGCTATTTTTGAGTAGTGCTCACGATCCACACCGAGTGGCTGGATATCTATGTCCAAAGAAACTTACTCGTATTTACGACTTTGCCCTGAAACCATGTTTAGCTTTGTGAATAACTCAACGAAGTCCATGACATCTTAAATAACTGAGGTCAATAATAAATGTTTAACGGCAAAACGAAAGTGGAATGAAGTTGACCGTTCTCCTTCCAATCTTTCCAAATGATGGTAACACAAACCATTCAGAGGTGCCCAGTGAATCGTATAAGTGGAATCTGTTTCCCCGATTGGCCGTAGGTGGGTGGGTT
>OY735219.1:1627672-1720172 GCA_963457665.1 Thysanoteuthis rhombus | reverse complement strand
TGGGCGTTGATCACTAAAAAAAAAGTCTGAAATCGGAAATTGAAAAAAAAAAAGTGGATGTTGCCTGACACAAAAGGGGTCGATTTAGCATTAAGGTCATCCTGAAATTTGAACCCCTTCTAAAAAAAAAAAAAAAAAAAAAAAACAATTTACCGAGGGGATTTGAAAAAAACAACTTTCTTTCTATATAGAATAAGTGTTTGAAATTTTTGTCTCGTAGCTCTTTGCTGTGCTCTGCACGCGTGATAGATACATAGTAAGACAGCCAAACCACTTTGATAACTTATGTTGACCGTTTTGATGACAATTTTGAGTTGACGGTTACTAATAGAATGGAGATACGAATTACAACAAATGGAACACAAAGTCAAGAGTTCAAGCAAACTGTTCCAAAAGTTTGATGTTGTAAAGTCTTAGTAAGGTCTTGTCCATTATTGAAAGCCGGGATCAAACTATTGCATTGTTAGAAGCAAGGAAAATAGAGTACCTGAACCCCTTTTCGTAGACTCAAGTAGCATGAATATCCATTCCAGGCTATTGAGAGTGAAAGAGGTGTAAGGGTATATTAATTTAAAGTAGATAGAAAGACTTCAAATTTAATTCTAAAGCTATTAAAACCACACCAATGAAGCTAGAGGGATGAAAACTAAAACATGTACTGCTTATTAAGTCTAATTTTTTTCTTTCATTGTACGAACCATGGGGAGTCACGTCTCACAACATGGATCCCCAGAGATCACATAAGAAACTGAATCCGACAGAATACAAGATGGAGAGATGAACTTGACAGATTCAGGAAATACTGGCTCCGCGATGCCCATGATAGGGAATTTCTGGCAAATCCTGGGGAAGGTTTATGTCCCACGACGGACGTTAAAAGACTGATGACGATGAAGTCTAAAAACATCGTTTTTTTTTTTCAAACAAAAGTAAGTTTTTAGTGGGTGGTTCAATTTGCAATGTGAGTTTATGCTAAATGGTACCTGAGGTTGTCTCCAGCGTTGTTCTGCGTTTTTTTCTTTTTGTTTTTTATATGGACTTTTTTAGGGATCACTACCCAACAAAAGGCCAGGGAACTACCTTGTTCATGCGTTTTTTTAACCATTTTCGATTGATCATCACTAACTGGAGATGAAATCTAAAGTCGTTGATCGTGTGACAGTATTATGTTTTGATATCTGCGTTGCAATTATCATCATCCACACCAACCCTTTAGCATCCGTCGATAGACATATAACTTCCCCAAGATTCACCGGACCACTCTATCATGAGAGCCACGAAGCCAACACTTTGTGAACTTGTCTAGTTCGTCATACCATCATATATTTTCCCGGTCGCAGTTTTGCGTTGTAAATAAAGGGAACCAGGGCCAAGTGGAACGGAAAACATTGATTGTAAGCACAAGCTGATTGAATTAAAATATTTTGGTAAAGAAGATAGGTAATCTCTGTTGGCTGTAGAATATGCTATATAAAAAAAAGATAGTAAAATTATTAACATTAGCAGCTGACAGACAGTTTTTTTTTTCATTTCTGATCCACTGCGCCCCTGCCCTAATACACATTGAATAATCCCCCTAGGAAGAGTGAAACAACATAAGATTGATTGGTCCACAGTGAAACCAATAAAACATTTCATTAAAGTATTGTTGAATTGTAAACCATGTTGTAAAAAATGATCCCATCATCATCATCATTATCAGTTTTTCATCGTCTGTTGATGGACATAGACCCACCCCAGAATTTGCCACACCCATCTTTCAAGGTCGTTGCGGAGCCAATACTTTCTGAACTTGTCTAATTCGTCTCTCCACACTGTATTCTACCGGCCTTGGTTTCACATGTTATCTTGGCAGATCCACGTTGTGAGTCGTGTTGTCCATCAGTTGTCAACCATTCTTGCATCATGACCAGCCCATTGCCATTTGGGTCTTTTTTCCAAATGGATTCTAACTGACAACTGGTTTTTCCTCTCGAATATACTGTGCTGTTTAATGATCTCTCCGTGTGGTGTTGAGCATGATCATCTCTTGTGAACTTTGCATTGTTCTCGGTTGAGAGCCGATCGTTTGGTAAGGTTCCATGTTTCTGGTCCATAGGTGACTATGAGGAGGATGTATTGGTTGAAAACCCTTCTCTTTAGAACTTGTTGGGTTCTCTATTTCTTGAAGGTTAAATTCGTTCTGTTAATCTGTATTGTAACATAAACAGATATACAAATGTGCTTCTGCTTCTTCTCCCTGATCCTTTTCAACTTTGTTTATATCTATCATGGAGGAAGTACGGGGATAGAAGACATTTAATACAGCAGAGTGCTCTATTCCCACTTCTCTTACATTCTCCTTGCCCTCTCTGACCTCACAGCTGAGGGCATAAACAATAGTGGATAAAAACAGCATGACTAATCGAGTAGGGAAAACATCCCACCCTACCCCGAAAGAAACTTCGTACTCCATCCCCTGATGAGATTCCTCTCACAGATCCTATATTTACTTCTTTGATAATTTATGACGTGGATGGGGAGGAGCTGGTCTTCATAGCTACCTGACACTACCTGACACTAAATTAGCTTGGTGCATTCACTGATTCATCAAACAATATTTTATTTAGAGAGGGTGATAGATAGACCAATCGATCGATAAGTTGAAGGATAAACCAAATTTCAACACTTCCTATTTTTCTTTATATATATATATATATATATATATATATATATATATATATATATATATATATATATAATCGTGTGTGTGTAAGTGAGGGAAGGGAATAGAAATAGAGTGTGAAGGGCTGGGAGAGGTGAAACAACACTAAAGATAATAAAGCACTGTGAAATGAAAAGATATTTATCAATTGTTAGTACAAAGACTGCTAGATTTAAATTGATATGTCAGAATACAATCCACGGGGCATCTGTTTTTCTCCAACAAAAACTGAGCAATCTAGTCTTTTAATGCTGTGTCATTTGTAGAGAGAATTGAATTGAACATGGGAAAGGAGTAGGTTTGATTATCAAAAGCAAATGCAATCGATTATTTCAATATATCTGTTGATTCAATAAATGTAATATTTTCAAAGAGTTTCCTGTGCCACACAGAATCAGACGTTATAGCAGTACATGGGAATTTATCTTGGAGAGAAATCATCACTTGTTTCACCCTGCGACTGAATATATATATATATATATATATATATATATATAGATAGATAGATAGATAGATGGATTAGTTTTAGGAGGTATTCACATCTTCAGTGTCTGCTCCGTGTGTGTGTGTGTGCGTGTGTGTGTGTGTGTGCATGCGTGTGTGTGTGTGTGTGTGTTTGTGTACCTTTTTAGAGGTTATAAGTTTGCTGTGGAACATAAGTCCACCATCAGGAACTTTGCTTTGTGAGCAAAAAAAATGGTATCCTATCTGCTAGGGTTATCCTATTGTTCGAGACTAAGTTCATTCTATGATGAAGTCTGTGGTGTTAGCAGTAATGGTAGGTCTGGGAGAGGACATATATACATATATTTATATAGAGAGAGAAATAATGCTGAACATATTATCAATAATGTTTGACAATTCTACAACTTATGGAACAATTTCAACCATAGAAAGACAAGTTGATTGATTGAAAAACATTTTTCCGCGACAAAAACTGAGAAATGTAGTCTTTTAACACCGTGTCATTTAAAAAGTGTATAAAATTGAACATGAGAGAGGAAAGTGCGTTATTATCATAAACAAAAGCAGGCATATATATTTTTTAGAATCCATGATAATGTGATAACCCTTGGATTTGATAATGTTATGAATTTAAAACTTTGTTAAAATCATTTTCAATTTTTTTTTCTCATATCTGGTGGCAGTGAGACAATAATGCCGTTCTTTTGGGGTAGAATTATCGACACATAACACGATTTAGATCTGGAACTTGAAAGAAATAACAAAGATAATTGCATGCTTTTTGTTTCCTGAAAATAGTTGAAAAATCAATTCTTATACTTTACCCCGAATCGAAAAATTGAAGTTAGACACAAAGTCTGAGAAAATTTGATATTTGGCCTTTCAGATATTCTAGAGATTTTTCTTAGACACCATTAGACACGTTTTGAACAGCTATTTATGGTATCTGGACATTTTGATGACTTAATCAAGTTTACCAGTGATTGACTGCGTCAGTCGATGTATGGAAACTCCTACGACATAATACATTGTTTTAAAATCTCTAAAATCAATGTTGACCGACGTGTATATATTAGACTGCAATGCAGTTGTGACGCATGCCTAAGAGCTGCTATATTTTATTATGGTTTATTTTTGTACAAATTGACATGTGCACAGATGTTTCGTGCTCATTTAAATTATATATCAGTTGTGTGAAAAGAAGTTCCCAAGGTTCGTTTTTTGAAAACTGGAGACTGATTACAAAGCTGAAAATCGTTTTCTTTCACTGGAAGGTTTTGCACACACCTGATACATTTTCACAAACACACACGTGTGCACACACATACATATTTATATTTATACACACAATGAACACACCAGCACATTTGTATATGAACGATCTTCGTATTTACGTATGCACTGCGATTACTTAACAACTGGCCATTCGTTAGACATATATATATATATATATATATATACATATATATATAAATATATATACACACACATACACACACGTTAGTAATATATATATATATATATATATATATATATATATATATATATATATGATAATCAAACATTTGCATCATCCAGACAGCTATTTCGTCGTAGTACATATATATATATATATATATATATATATATATATATATATATATATATATATATAAGTGTGTGTGTGCGTGTGTGTGTGTGTGTGTGTATGTGTGTGTTTGTGTATCAGTCATGTATTAAGAAATGAAGATATGAGCCAACCGAATGATTATAAATTGCGTTATATTATTTTGAACTCTTTTTGAACTGATCTCCTCCCGTCATTACACAGATGATATATCACTTGGCGTAGGCAACGTAGATAGAATAAAGAATTAAAGAAAATGAAGCTGCTGCGGGAATGAAACCTGCAGTCGATTAATCAGCAAACATTGAATTGCAGCGTCGGGTTTGTGTTGCTTATATAAACAGTTGTCGAGAAATCTAGTAAAATAAATATTCCTCGATAACGAAGGTTTCGTAACGTCTGGCCAATTGCAAACAAACACCTTTGGAACAAACCCTGCACTTGCATGTCTGATATAAGACTTTTTTTTTTCACGGCAGCCATAGTTATTTACGAAGTTTTTTTTTGTTTCATCTCTGTATTCTCCTACTTTCATTCCCGTCAGAAAAACAAGAAGTTTGAAGAGGAAGATTTCTAGAGAAATCGTTGTTACAGATTCGTCATCATCAGTCTTTTAACATCCGTCGTTGGACATTGACGTTCTCAATGATTCGCCACACTTCTCTATCATACCAGTACTCTCTGCACTTCCCCTGCTCGTTTCCCCATTTTATATTCTCCTGGACCCAGTTGCGCATGTGATATCTGGGGATACACGTCGTGAGTCGCGATGTCCATCGGTTGTCCGCCATTATTGCAACATGGCAAGCCCACTGCCATTTGAGATTTTTAATGAATTCTATGATGTCCCTGACTCCTGTCATTTTCCAGATGTACTGTGCGGTCTTGCAGTCTCTCCATGTGAGGCCCAGCATAGTTCTTTTGTGTGCACATTGCATGGTTCTCAATTTACGGATCCGTCTCTTGGTTAGGTTCCACGTTTCAGCTCCATGAGCGTCACAGATTTCATAAGGATAAACAAAATGAACTAAGAAAGAAAATTAAAAAGAAAAAAGGGGGGGGATTAATCATAATTATTGCATTAAGAAAAGGGTACAATTCGTTGATGAAGGCACACATCAAATAATTGAGTTTGCACAATATTTAAATCACAAATACCGTTAGCAGGGCATGTAATAGATATCATATTTTTTTTTTTAAATTCATTAACATGTTGATAGCAGTGTATATTCCGGTAATCTATTCCATTATCCTACCACTCTATTGCAAAGAAATAATTTTTTTACATTCAGTCTGCTCAGATTTACTTTTGCCGTATGAGAGAAAGGATAGAACAAAAAAAAAAAAATCAAAACGAAATCAAGAAAGATGGAAGGAAAAAAGGAAATAAATAGAAGAAAAGATAAGTAGGGCAACCAGCGACAAAAAAATAATCAATAAAAAAAAAAAGAAAATACGGAGGGTAGAGAGAAAAAAAAAAGGCCAATGAAGAAAGTATGAAAGACCGTATGGAAGAAACTGGAAAAAGAAAGAAAAAAGAAATTGAAAAAAGATTGATGCCAAAGAAAGTTGATGAAAGACAATTACATTTTTCACATGCGCAGATCTGACCTAAAGAGTAAAAGCAGATAAATGGCGGCAATGTCAACCTTTATGCTTTCGTTGTATTGTCTTCCATTTTGTCAAGTTTCATAGACATATGCACTTGAATACACATGTGCACATACATACAATCGTTCATGACTCGAACAGACACACACACGCATGCACACACAACTACGTATCACACACATGCATGCACACACAACTATAATGTGAACTCTTGATTCAACAGTACCTGCATTACATATACATACTAACACACGCACATGCACACACACATACATGCTCACAGAACTATGCAGTAAACTCTCGCTTCAACGGTAATCGTTCTGCACAGCACTATTTAATGACACACCCGTTCAAACGGCACGTTTGTTTTATGTTCTCACAAGCAACAGCACATAAAGGTTTCAAAGCATTGTTTCTAAAACTAAAGTTAGTAACCCCTTGAGATAATTTGATATTTTTTCGTTTTTCATTGCTAAAGGGACTTTTAAATCTACGAGTGTGCTATGGTAACAAAAGTTTACTACACACACATACACACACACACACACATATATATGTATGTGTATATATATATATATATATATATATATATATATATATATATATACTACTTTATTTGAAATAGATTTGATAAAAATAATTCATGAACAAAGTAAAGTAGTTGAATTTTTAAATCTAATTATTTTCATTAAATTAGAATAAAAAAAAATGCTCATCATATCAATCATATAGTATAGAGCAATATCCAAAAACTTGTTAGAAAAAAATTAAAAGTGGTGGATTATTCTTAGTTTTAATCTTATTACTTCCAAAACAACTGTTAGAACCCAGTGTTCAAAATTAACTAAAATAGATTTTATTTCTTGGATGTCGCTCATGAGAAGAATGACGGAACGATATCGTGTCAAAATGATTTTCAAATTATCGAAAGTTTTTAATCCAGTTTGGAAAAAAATGTTATTCGGTATCCTCATGGCTTAATTCTCAAATTCTTACGGTTTAATTATAATATATATATATATATATATATATATATATATATATATATATATATATATATATGATATAGAAATTAATACGAAATACGAAATGATCTCCCATCATTTCAAGGGATGAGTTTTACTCAACATAACCAACGTAAATAGAATGAACAATGAAAGAAGATAGGGCTGCCGCACGAATCAAACAATGTTTTTATTCTATCTATGTTGTCTAGGTTGGATGATACATTAGCTGTGTAATGCTAGGAGATCATCTCAAGACGAATGTACCAAGAATAAATGAGATGAGAATAGGGGGTGTATGAAAGCAGTTATTTGGGCCTTCGCATTACCGGTGTTTTGTTTTTTTTAGCTCAATTGTATTAGCATCGCTATGTTGAAGCGGCTACCTATACATCAACCATGTTATTATGGGAGATCATTTCAAATAAGTTTCTATATAATATAATGCAATTCTTAATTAGTTCAGTTGGATCACATATACCTATTCCTTCATACATATATATGTTTATGTGTGTGTGTGTGTTGATGAAAGTGACAATTGGAAAGTGAAGATAAAAACTTAAGAGAATGCAGGTGTTCTTTTTATTATTTGTCGGTGTGTTTCGATGCATTTCGACAGGTGCCATCTATTTGCAGAAAACAATTGCAGCGGTTCAAATACAATTTTGCTTTTACATGTTTGAGACTGAGGAAAGAAATGGGGATCATCATAATACCAATACTGATTGTCGGTCAATTCTTTGCGACTTTGTGTGGTGATGTGTTTACATTTAGAGGGTTTGCATAATGAGTTCTGACAAGCCCGACCCTCTCCAATCACTACGTAAAATAAGCCCGACACCCTCTGAGACAGGGAACAAACATCTTCTGATCCTACCGCTCACAGAGCTTTCTCATTTCAGACCATATTTAAATCTCACCTACACAGATACAACACCTCATCTAACAGGTCTACTAATCAGCCAAATAGGATATGCGTGTGTATGTGGGGGTGAGCATGAATGTATCAAGTACAAGACATTGTCCTTTGAACTTATGGCTCTATCGTAGGCTTTGAATAATCCCTGTTAAACCTCTGATAAACTGTGACGCATTCTCAAATGATGAAGCACTTTGACGTAAGTGGCTTCCACGTTCTTCTGACTTTCAATATGAAGCGTGGTGACGAGTGGAATTTGCTAAAGCTATTTGTATACAAATATTTTTAGCGGCCTCCTACGTAGGTTCAGATAAATAACTCACTTCTTCATTCCCATCTCTCCTACACTTGTTAACGGATCTAAACTTTCAAAAAAATCGAGTATCCATCTTTTGGTTCAAGACATTCCAACCGATAATGATATTTTTCTAAATGTGTCTCCATTAGGGAGATATCTAAATCAGTTGATTGTGTAAACCGTTTAAATACTAAGAAGGTGCAGTGGCTTGATTGTAAGTGACGAATGGTCTTGACGATCCTAGTTCAAACTCAGGCTAGAACTGTTTGTATCCACTTCACGATAATGATCTTGGGGAAGGCGTAAAATTTCCACCTCTTTTCCTCACAACAATGGATAAATGAAAGAATAGTTGGAATCTTTTAATCCTGATCATTTATTTTCCAACTCTCTTACCCTTGGTTCTCAGTTCATTTCTCGTCAATTTTAATTCTCTTGTCCAATATTATTGAGTTCATAGAAAAGTGATTAACGTTGAGAGATCTTAGGGAAGATGGCTGTCCAACAACTGACGATGAAAATATGATGATGAAGATAATCATATCGATGACGATGACGGGAAATAGGGAAAGGATGGAGGTGTTGGGGTAGAAACGTTGTTGTTAAGATGTCATGTCACTATTACAATTAATAACTGTTTATATAAGAAGGGATTTGATGGCTTGCATTTATCAAGCAAACATCAAATTTATAGTGACACGATATGAAACAATAATAACGAGTGTATCTCAATGATGACTATGTTCAAACCACGTATACGTACACACGGTTCCGACTTTTCTTGTCTCTTCCCACACACATTACAGCTACTCCTTGGGTTCATTTTCACACTTTCAAAATTAGGATCTATGATGGTAGAGAAAAAAAAAAGAAAGTCCAGTCCTATTGTTTGAATGTGATGGTCACTTTTGAATCCCATGATATTGTTTTTCTATTTCTTTATTTCCTAGGGCAAACTTATGTTCATATACAAATGTATACATGTGCAGACAAAGTGGCTTAACAATTAAACGCTCAGAATATGGTATCAGTGTATCGGGTTCAAATTACGGCTGAGGTAATTGGTAATCAATTTGAAATAATGCCAAAACCACGAATCCACTTCCTGACCCAGTAAATTAGTAATAAAGAAGGAGCTTTTCAGCTTATTTAACAGATGATTACTAAAAAGAACTATGACTTGGTAGTTACGCCAGAAACACGAGCCTTTGAGATACAGAGGCACTAAACTTAAAGATTGTGCTGATCTCTACTTAGAAAAAAAATCTATATGTGCTTGTGGGAAAAGAGTTTTTCCTTAATCCTTGTGAGTAGCCAACATCACCAACAACAACTTGTTTGAACCAAAGACGTTTGGATGATCTCAGATGTATTATTGTTTTACAGTTTGAACACTTTTAGTCTGAACTCGAATACATATTCAGGTACTTTGTTACATTCAAGTTAAATGGTAAAAGATTTAGAACTGGTGTTACATTAAGATCGACGAAGGCCTCTTTTGTCTCGATGAGTAATGGAGCGACGCCAGAGTGAAGTGAAAGGAAATCTTTGGGTGTTAAATCGACAGAATTCCCCTTTCGGTATCGTTGCTGTGGTCTAAGAAAAGAGTATAGTGCCATATGTTTGTCATCAATTCGGTTACAATTGCTGCCGGAAGTGACATCAAATTTGGCATCCAACCACCTTAATGGGTCTCCATTTCCTGGTTAGGGATCAGTGCTGCCCTTTTCCAAGAACTGATTTTTTTACCAAAGAGCTAGGTCCGTCTTTCATAATCAGGGAGCAAAAAATATTATTTCATGCGTATCCAAAGGGCATTAGTGCAAAGCGAACATGAACAGCTTTGCCCGGAGTTTGAATGTGGCTTGCCGATTTCCAGTGTGTTTATTGTTAACGTCTTACCAACTCACACTGCCTTATTGAGAATGACCGACACATTAAGGTGAGGCATGACGCCCAAGTAAACATGTCTAGCCGATCGGAGACCGGCGCCGTTCGGTTTGCCGTATAAATACACGTATTAAAAGAAAGCCTAGCGGGTTGAAGGCGAAGAATCCATACTAGCAATCACGTAATTTTCGTCAATTCATGGCTGCATGCCATCATTTGCATTGATTCAACAATGTAGGACTTTGTCACGCACCCTTCCCAAGAGAGCCACCTTGTGATGCAATGTGTATGGAGGCTCGTGTAGTAGAGACGGAGGGCCTCTTATCTATTGTAAGTATTTGGAGAGCAAGGCGGACGGAATTGGAATAAAAGGGTTAGCTTTCACGAGGAATTCTATTTCGACCCCTGTTTTAAGTTCCCCTCCTCCAGTCCCCGAAGAAACCACATGTCTGTTTTCCTCCATAACTTCAAAATGGTGGCACTTTTAAGACAATTTGGTTGGCTGAGAAGGGTGATAATTTCGAGAAAATGCTCACAAATGTGATCTATGGAGATGTGATGGGTCGAGTGTATTGACAATGGAGGAGATTATGCTGAAAAATAAATACTTGTAGGAAATAAATTGTTTAATTTTGTCTTAATTCTGATGCAGACTACAAGTGTGTATGTATGTGTATACATATGTATATATATGCATGCACGTTCATCTATAATCTCCCTACATATCTGTATCTATTTTCATCCATTTATACACACACACACACGAACATACACAAACACACGCACACATATCATTATCATTTGCACTTTCACACCAGTTGCCTATTATTATTATCAGTAGTAGTAGTAGTAGCTGTACGTTCGATTCCTGCAGCAGTCCATTTTCTTTGGTGCTGTCTAGTTCAAATGATATTTTTATCATGTATTAATAGGAAGTCATTTCAAAAAGAGTTTCAAAGTAATACAACGCATATATACAGAGAGAAAGAGAGAGAGAGAGAGTGGGATTGACAGATACATAGTTGCTTGCATCTGCCAACCCCTACTCTCTCTCTCTCTCTCTCTCTGTTGTAACAAACATTCTTCTAATAATAAACCAACAGTTAAAACCCTTTAGAGCCCAGAATCATTTCCTAAAAAATCACGATTCCGATAGTCATTGGCTTGTTCCATTACTTAGAGTTCTTTAATCTTGTTCAAACCTTTACATAAACAAATACTTTTTAAAAAATATTTTGATTATGGTATGGCAATCTATAGAAAATATACGTGTTTTAACTCTTAAAATATCAAATTCTACAAAAGTTATTGCATGAGCTACTAGAACTTTATCTCACAACATAAAATATCTTAAATGATGAATAAATTGAAGAGATCCTGAATATATACAAATAAAATAGAGATACTATTTTTTATTTTCTTGACTTGTGGTTCTTCACAAAAATAGCGTGTTGTGTGAAGAGTTGCAAGTCACCATGGTATCTTTCAGGACAGAATCGTACATTAAGCCTTCAACCATTGCATATGATAAGGCCTGAAAGTCAAAGGTAAGTTACATGTAAATACAGTGAAATAGAACAAGATGGAATAAGCAAGTTATCTCAGCTTTTGGGCATTGATACTATTAACCACAAATAAATGTGCTGTAGTTGGGTCCTAAGGGGTTTGGGGGCAATACGGAGTGCCATATTATCCTTGCTCACGACCACGAAGCCACACTGACGAAAATAATCGGAGTTCCCCTTCAAACAGGTTATCCATACGAGCTTTCCAGCTACCACTTGCTGCGTTAGAAAAAATATCTGTTATGTCCAATTTTTAACAGTATCAGGTATCATTATGATCTGCATTTGGAGGATACGATATTTACAAATTGTTATGTCATTAAGAGGCAAGGGTACAGAACTCACCAAGTGTCACCATATATATATATATATATATATATATATATATATATATATATATATAAATATATATATATATATGCGTGTGTGGGGGTGCTGTACTTCAACTAAACTCTCTGTTATTTCGTTGCTGCTAATGTCTTTATAGTCTTTGATGTTGTCGAATTGTCCTCTGTTTTAGGTACATCTTGTTGGTGAAGGAATTACAGGCAAATGAAGCAGAAAATTAAACACGATTCTGCTCGGTTGTTAGGGATATTATTGAACTACCGTAGCCATCAAAGATATATATATATATATATATATATATATATATATATATATATATATATATATATATATATATGTGTGTGTATATATATATATATATATATATATATGTGTGTGTGTGTGTGTGTGTGTTGGTTCGTTTGTGTGTTCCAGTGCTCCTGTTTGGGTTCAGTGCTTCTGTTTACAGACTCGAAAATCAGCATTAGTACTTCACTAGATCCCTCAAAAAAATTTGGAATGATATGTTAATAAAATTCGCTGTATTCATCCTGGCGGGTTTAACATCACCAGAATCTTCATGTTTTTAGTTGTTTTTCCATTCTATTTTTTTTACGTTTTCCGGTGGAAAACGCCTGTGATGTCATAAATAAAATCCGTTCTGACCATTTCAATTCTTCGATGGATTTTGACGCTACGGTTGTTCCAATATTGACTTTGATGGCAAATTACTCATAACGTTGTAATTCAATATAAAATGAATTTACAAGGTAATTTCGTTGTTTACATCTAATCCAATGAATACATCAAAACAATTTAAAATTATATTTATTATGTATATTTCTATGCAAAATTGATAAATGACTTACATATATGATATCTATCTTAATGGTGAAATTCATCTTTCAAATGAACATGATGTTGATGCAGTTCTCAAATGATTCTACCTTTATTCCTAGTTTTTTTTTTAACGGAATTTAAACTTCCACGACATAAAATTTTCCAAAAAAATGATAGGATTATCCACAGATGGAAACATTATACAAGTATATATTTTGACGTGAAATTATAGATTTCAAACAAAAAACAAGGCAAATATCTTGAACGAAATTCGTTTTTATTTCTGTTGACTCTCAACAACTTTTAATTTTTCCGGTTTTATCAATAACTTTTTAAAAACAACAGAACTGGATAACAACGAAACTGAGACGTCGGCAGCTGCAGTAGAAGTAGTTATGATACTAGCAGCAGTTACATACTGGATCAAATGTGTGAGCACACACCCACACGTACGTACACATACACAGACACACAAAGCACAGCTTAGCTTGTCTGCAGCAACCTTTCGAGACTGTTGTTCTCTTTTGGCTTTACTGCGATAGAAAACCAACAGATAAACCTTAGTTCACTGTCCTGTTACTCAGTATATAAGGTTTCCCGACCCCTGAATCGTGTCACCGTGCGTTTGCCTTCAGTGGAACTTATCCTTCTCTGGGCTCCCACAATCCTACTCTTCAATCTGAATGCTTAGCAGAAAGGTATTGAGCACAATTTTCAAATTCTTCGACATGTTGGCCATGAATTGAACCTGCGACCTGCCGAATCGGGGGTGATTACTCTACCACTTGTCCACAATGATCGGTCACAAATAAACCAACCTGCAAAACAGAGTGACAATGGCTTTTATATTACAAGATTTCAGCCCCAGAGCGGGCGGTACATTTCTTGGCAAGGCTTTACAATTCAGTCTTTCTATTGTCTTCCATTTTGTGCGACCGACTGACGTGACCGGGTCAACCTCGGCCGGGCACCCAAGGCGAAAGAGTTGACCCAGACCTCAGACAGGAAAGAATGGTCATTTTCAATGCTCTGTATAGATTTATTGTCCAAGAGAAAAGTTCATCCATTTTCTTGCTTGAATTTTGTTTTGGTACTGCGTCATAAAAAGGCGCTCGTGGCTTTGACGAGCAAAGCGGGAATGTATACAGTTAATTTCGGGTCAATGAATAAAGATTACCAAAGCTATTTGTCAAGGCAGAAGTTTGAAAAGAATTGTTATTTGCCCGGCATTAGACTATTCAGAAAATAAGAGATAGACACAGAGAGAGAATGAAGAAAAAAACGCGAGGTGGCATATTTCAGGGTGAATTCATGTTAAATTACCCTGATTCACCGAGAGGGAGAGAATGTGAGGAAGGGAGAGACTAATAGTGATTAATAGCTTATGGAGACTTATATAACACGTCTTGTTAGTCACTCGATAGAGAACGTCAGGTGACAAACGTTATTTGGCAGCATGTTGTGTTCTGAGCGATCAATTATAAATCGGAAAACGGGGTAATCGATTGATGAGTTACTTATTTCGTATTTTGTTGGACAATGATCATTAAAAAGTTCGGTTTTTCAGAAAAAAAAGGTGTGAATGGTACTGGACATGACTTAAAGACCAATTTAGCCAGAAATTTATTATAGGAAGAATTTTCAGAAAAAAAAAAAAAATTTTCAGGCGTAAGGATAAAATGTTCAAATTGGTAACTCCAGTGGTGCAACCAGTACGTGTGATACATACATACGTAACCTGCCAGCACAAATTTATTACTGAAAAAGACACACACACACGTATATATACATATGAATATAGTACAAATCAGGTTTGCTATATACCGTGATATGATATGATGTAAAGCTATGCCTGATATGTGATGGATTTATTTCAAAGAATGCTCGATACATTCAACTTTAAACTCGAACAGTCAAGTTAGTTCAGAATAGAGCAAGAAATATAGTAGAAAGTAAATTTGCTACACAAACACGTTTATTTTTCTGCCCTCTTTGGGCCTCTTCAGGTGGATGATTATATGTGTGTTTAGATTCTTGTTTGGGGAACCCGGTGAGAGTCTTGTAGATATTGATATGGTGGGAGGACTTTTTATTTATTTTATTCGCCTTTTCTTCATTCTAATATATATATATATATATATATATATATATATATATATATATATATATATATATATATTATGAAATGGATATACATGTTCTGACAGGATGATTATGAATTGCATTTTAATATGTAGAAACTCTTACTTGAAATGATTTGTTTATTCTATTTACGTTGTCTAATCCCAGTGATACATGAAGCACGTAACGACGGGAGATCATTTCTCATCAGGATTTCTACGTATTTTAACATGAATTATAATCATATGAATATATATATATATATGTATATATATATATATATATATATATATATATATATATATATATATATATATATATACGTGTGTGTGTGTGTGTGCGTGTGTGTGGGAGAGCATCTTTTGTTTTCAAAATCTCAAGATGATTCCAAAAAGAGAAAATTTATAAACTGTTCAATGAAAACAAAGTATATGTAAAACAGGGAAAGAAACTCTAAAGAAAATCACATAAATTGCATTGACAGATATTTAGGAATAAGTGACTGAAGTGACACAAAAAACTTTGAAAATGTTTCTCAATGTTTAATGCTGAAAGCTGTAAAGTATTGTAGACTATGTATATATTCAAACACACACACACACACGCACATATATATATATATATATATATGTTTTCACATATATATCTGATGAATATTTGAACAAACAGACATTTTACTTGTATGGTTATGTTTTGAATGTTAAAAACAGGGATTTTAACCAAAGTGTATTCCAATCATCACTATAGGGAATACATTCAAATTTGTTTTGTTCTGTGCGCAAAATTCTTGGAAAATGTTTCATAGCATAATAAAATCGTTAAATGAATCAAACCAAGTATCTAACTTAGAATCTGGTTGATAATAGATCGAAGAGATTGAATTAGTTTATTGTTACAGATATCGGGAAGAGTTATCAAACCTGTTTTGTAAAATTCCCTTGGACCAGACATACGGGCATTTTGGTAAAAATGCAATCGTAGCCAATACAGTTTTTGATTTTATAAACGATCTTTTGTTTATATGAAAAAAAGTACTGCCCATGAGTATATATATATTAAACAAATAACTAGTTTATATCATGGGTGGGTCTCTATTGGGTAATCACCAAAGGCAGCTTCGTACCATACAAGGCTGTATCAAGCATTTAGCGGGAATTGAACCTACTACACTTCTAATGGTATGCAGTAATAGCTTGTACTCTAGTACTCCTAAAAAGACACAGCGAAAATTAAACGGTCTATTATAGAAGTGCATAGCAAGATTGTCCAATCAATCAATAGTCCATGGTGAGGTACTTTCGATTTTTCCCAAAATTAACGAAATCACGAGCGATAGTCACTTCGTAAGAATCGAACTCAATACAGTAATAATGGTACACAAAAATAGCTTGTTAACCAATATCCCTCAACGGGACGTCTGTCATATTTAGCGAGAACAGCGTTGAGAGGTAGAAGGCAACAATTTTGAAGAGCCGAGTGAAGATGCAACATATTGCAGTAGTTAAAGTGAAACTAACAATGATTTCTAAGCGGTTAGATGCTATATTTCCAGAAGAAGAGTTGGGGTTAGTTGGGATAGTTAGCATTAACTTATAATTATCAGGGGGACTGAACCTGATCGGAGCCAAAGTGAGACTCTTTTGTAGGAGATATTGATATTTCAAAGAGAGTCAAAGGGGGTCCTTTAGGGCTAAATATCAATATTTTGAAGAGAATTCAGAATATATCAGTACTGATAAATATTGAATAGAGAGTTAAAATTTATGTGTTATTGTATTTATTGCTTTTCATTAGTTGATGAAGAAAGCCAAAAAATTGGTCTCCACAAGAACTTTTGTAAAACAAGTATCATGTGCGAGGAATACGTTGAAGACAAAGACACAACAATCAAAATCGAGGACTCAGAACTGGAGAAAGTAGACCACTACATATAGGTAGGACAACGCATCTCCATGAAATCTTCAAGAGAAGAAGGAATCAAGCGAAGAATCACATTAGGTTGGCAAGCTCCTGGCTGGGCAAACTCAACCGTCAAGAAAAAAGATAATTCTGCTTCTGCTAAAAAGTCCTGGAAAATAGGGTATACAACCAATGCATCCTCCCGATAGTCACCTATGAAGTTGGAACATGCAACAACCAAGGCTCTTAAACTGAGAAATATGCAACTTGCACTGGACAGGATCATGCTGAACATCACATGGAGAGATCATAAAACACACAACGAGGATCTCCAGATATTGCATGCGAAAGCAGGGCTGACAAAATATACGATAGAGTTACAAACTACATAAGTTTAGGACGTACAGGCTCCGTGACGCTCACGATAGAGAGGTCTGGCTCAGAAGTCGTTTGTAGGCTGCTAATGATTATGATGATGATTACAGTACTGTGTACCATTGTCTTAAATATATTTTGAAAGAAAATGCTAGTCATTCCCTCTCTTTATAAATCATCCAAGTTATTTTATTTCGTTCGGGTACTTCTAAGTACATCATTTGTAATAATTGTAGCTGTATGCATACATAGATCTTATAGATTTAGCACTGACTATAAAAATCCTTGATCAGTGGGTTGAAATCAGGCCCACATTTCTTGTCTGGTCTAGGCCTATTACCAGCATTTCACTTGCCTGGGTGCCGCAGGAACGTAAATATGCATGTCAGATTATGTATGCGTTCTGAATGCGATTATAGTTGCACGTTGATCACCTGGAGGCATTTACAGTTGTATTCAAACATTCACGTACGATGTATTTGTTTGGATATCACAGGGGAAAAAAAGGGGTAGATGTAAAAATATAAGTAAATGAATGATAGATAAGGTAAAGTATACACACGAATGCACAAATGAAAAGTATACGCCCCAGCGCGCACGCGCATCGATACCCACCTGTGCGCATGCGTAGAGATTTCCATTTAAAAAGCGTCACCGAGGCGGGTTGGTCTAATCCCGCTGACATCGTCTTTATCCGTTCCCATCATGCATTTCTTCCGCTATTTTCTCTATTGGGAAAGAGATTCCGGCTTCGCTGTAGTTCAAAACGGCTTCGCTCGTCCTCGTTGCTGATCATCAATCATCTGATTCTAATCGAACAGGCTCAACGCGATCCCCCCCCCCTTTTTCCCTCTTTTCTCAATCCGGTCTTCGACCCACCCACCCCCACAAACTTCTAAAAACCATTGCATTTTTTTTTTCCCTATTTCTTTTGTCAGCGTCCAAAAGCTCCTTTTCAGATCTTGGATCCAGATTTCTCTTTATTTCGATTCCTTTGCGAATTCCCAAACACGCAAACAACCACCACTTTTCTCAGAAATTTTATTTTATCTATTTATTTATCTTTCTTCCTCCATTCGAAATTCAGCATCGTTCTTCAATTTCTATTCGTGGTAAAGGGGCGCCCTACTAGTGGTTAGGCACCTGGTTCCCCCCCCCCTTTTTTTTTGGCGTTATTCCAAAGGACTATTGAAAATACAAAAGCTGGGCTTCGGAAACAAACCCTTTTGATGCCGACAACGCTCGGTACACTGCCTTTGTCACTGGTTGATCTTGGTTCTCCTCCATTGATACCACTTCCGGTTTTTGAAATACTTGAATGAGAAAGCTAAAACGCATTTAAAGCCTTCACATATTGATGGATGCAAGCTCATAAAATATTAATGATTCGTATAACTCAATTGGAAGGACTTAAGGTAGAACCTATTGAAAACTGTTGAATCCTATTATATTTTATGAGAAAAGTTCCGTTTTTGTATTTAAACATTTGTGGCCTAAAGGAGCGAATATCCAAGGTTGAATACGAAAATAAAGCTGACTCGCTATCTCAATCAATTACTGAACAACCGTAGCGTTGGAATTCGAAGTCGTGTAAAAAATTCCATAAAAAAAAGGTATGGTCGTAATAAATTTTATTAATGACATAACTAGCATCGTCCTTTGGAAAAAATCTAAAATAGAGTACAAACGTCAAAAAAGATTTAGATTTGGGGGAATTTAGATACAATTATCGAAACATTTAAAATAAGTTCCTCAAAAGCTTTTCTTTCAAAAATTTAAAACAGATTTCTTTACGAGGTCTAGCGGAGTACTGATGCCAATTTCTAAGTCTATAGACACAACAGTATAGCCAAGAATGCTGACGTAAACATACAAACAAAGTATAGACACCTTCCTCATGTATGGTATCATTTTGAAAAATCGACTAGCTTTTACCAAGATTCCTAACTCTCAGTCGGTTTTTATCACGACATTAAATCGGACTGTAATCCTACGATACCGATTGAACAGCGCTTTTGGAAAATATGGAGAAAGCCATCAGCGAAAACTGAACTCAAGTCTCAAGCCAGAGGGCATCTAGTCGCTCTATAGAAGACTCTATAGTTAAGTAGAAGCTGATTCTACTCTTCAAACTTAACTTCTTATAACTAATATTCCACGCGTTGATGTTTACTCTTGGGACTTAGGGGTCTTTTAATACAACGATTCTTATTTTAAATCTATTCTTGGATGAAGTATTGCATCATTTTTATCAATGTAGACTATTTTTCACCTTGATTCCAAGTATTAGTTGTTTTTTCTTTATTGTAACTTTGGAACCATGCAATCGGAAATAAATGTATAGTATGCTTGTCTCTTCGACATATCAAATATGGTTGGGAACCCATCCATTTTCTTCGTAAACAGACGAAAATAATACTTTGGCTTTTTTGAATTTTCTCGCCAACGAATTTATTTCAACCTGGAATTTTTCAGGGTTTTTTTTTTTTCACTTAACTAAAATAAAAATGACGAGAGATGGAACTAAAGGAGTGTGTTGGGATATACTTACTTTCCAGGTTTTTGCATATTCGATATCTACTAATGGGGACAACACCGTATACCAAGTTCTCAAAACCAAGCCTTACCGTATCGTTTAGTTCCCAAAACCTATTTCTACCGATGGAAGTGACTGCAATATATCATCAAAGTGCAAAGGAAAAAAGAAACATTATTATATCGGAAAAGTTGTCAGTTTAAAATAAACAGTTCATTTTTTTCTGGATGTAGCTAAAGAGTTGGCTTTTCTTGACTCTGCTGTGTTATTCTGCAATTCCCTTAACATTGAACAAAAAAAAAAACCCCGTTGCGGTGAAACTTTGACACTAATCTAATTATATATTTTGTTTTCAATTTTATTTAAAACGGTTGAGCAATGGTAAGCAACTGATGATCCCTACAGGAGAATTCCATTTCGAGATCGAATTGTGTGTGGTAAAAAAAATGAATCGATAAGAAATCTTTTGAGTAAGAGGTATTAGTGAACAATCGATTTGGATAACATTAATGAAATAAAGTAATAAATAGGATTAAAATAGTGAATTCTTTAAGATCTTCAGTGAGAATGTACGTAATAAATCGCAATTGCTCAAGGACTGAGAGTAAAAGGATAAAAATTTTCAGCAACATCCTTAGTATATATGGCTGTAAATCTTTTCAGACTATATATATATATATATATATATATATATATATATATATATATATATATATATATATATATATATATATAAATAAAGCAATGTAAATCTGGGATACAATATAATACAATAGCTGATGGTTGATGGGTTTATTTGATAAAGTGCCCTATACATTTAGCATTAAACATCAAGTTTGGTTACATCTTGAAATATGACGAAGTAAATGATTTGCTACACGAACACGTTTATGTTTCTGCCCTGTTTGAGCTTCTTCAGGCAAATGATTCGGTTTATTTTAGATCCCTATTTAGGACAGTGTTTTGGGGGTCTATTTTTCTATGGTGCGGGATCTTCCTCTTATTATATACATATTTTTTTTCTTTTCTTTGTTTAGTGGTTGGTCATTGCTTGTTTTTTTTCTATGTTACATAGTGGAGATACTCCGCTTGCTGGTAGTTATAAATTATAAATTAGCAGGAGATACTGTTCCCTTATCCGTATGTTGATGAAACATCAGCTCTTTGTGATATGTTTCCTCTCTGATAGTATTTCATTTCTACTCAAATCTGTTTCCTAGGGTTCACTTTTAACAGACAACTCGCAAAAAATGCACTAAAGAGGGATCGAAGATAAATCAAATCATTTGCCTGAAAATGCTTAGACAGGACAGAAACATAAATGTGTTAGTGCTGCAAAACTTTTACTTAATCATATATATATATATATATATATATATATATATATATATCGCAATAGAGTCATAGGGTACAACAACCCCTTTCAATCCTCTCTGATCCATTCGACTAGCTTGGCAGTTAAGATATGGACGAATCCTTTAATGTTTTAGATAAATAGCTCCGAATATCTCCCAAGCTCCCAACCATATTTACAATAGTTCCTGCTCTTCAGGAAATGGTTTCTTTGGAATCGTCCTACATAAAACATTGCTTATCGTCTTTAAGCCTCGGATTCGAACTAGCCGCGCATGCGTTGCGTACACAAAAGAAGACATTGAACAAAATGACGTAATTTGTACCGACTGAGTTATTCGTTTGATGAATTTGGCTCTAATAGAGTAGAAAAATAGGTGGTCATTAGTAAACAATGCCAGCAATTGAATTTCGACAATGGAATTCCCTTCCACCCAGCTCCTTGCGTTGTTGTCAAATACTCATTCTTCGAAATAAATCTATGGTTGGACGATTTCTGAATTCTCTTCATGGTAAATCATTTGAAATTGAATGCTCGGCGGAAGCCGTCTTTAGTGATCACTTGGAAAATGGTCTTTGAGACCGGCTGATAACATTAAACAAAAGATTTGAAAATCGGAACATTTTAGATTCGATGTTATAAATTTTCATTGTTTTGTTGGATCTGTTGTTATAAACAATTTTACACTATCGAAAGAAATAGGGAACATTCTTATGACATCAAAATCGAAATTTTGATTCAATTTAAATCTAATCATAGAATCCATTGAAAATCTCAAATGGTAATGGGCTGGCCATGTTGCAAGAATGGCAGACAACCGATGGACATTGTGACTCATGACATGGATCTCTGGAGATCGCATGTGTAACCGACAAAATCAGAAAGTACTGGGTCCGCAGCGCCCATGATAGAGAAGTGGGGCAAATCCTGAGGAAGGTCTATGTCCAACGACGGACACTGAAAGACAGACGATGATGATGATGATGATGATCCGATGGCAATAACTCTTGAGTAACATACTATGTGATTATAATAAGCAACTTATATCTATTTGGAAATTTCTTTCCTCGCATATATTTCACTTAGATTTTTCACAAATCCTATTGTAAAAGATAAAGTAATGGTCCACGATAATTGCTTATAAACCATTAGCGTATGACAAGGTGCGTCATAGATTTAGTCACCAGACAGCAAAATATATCAGAAAGAAAACGGGGGTCTGAGACATCATAGAATCTATTGGAAAAACTCAAATAGCAATGGGCTGGTCATATTGCAAAAATGAAAGACAACTGATGGACATAATGACTCACAACATGGATCCTCACAGACCACGTGCAAAACCGAAGACGACGGAATACAAGATGGAGAGATGAACTAGACAAATTCAGAAATTACTGCCTGTGTAACGCCCAAGATAGAGAAATGTAGCGTATCCCGGGAAGGGTCTCTGACCGACGATGAACAATTAAAAAAATGATGATGATGATGATGATGATGATGATGATGATGATTCTTAAATAGCATAGTATGTGATTATGATAAACGACTTATATTCTTTTTGAAATTTCTTTTCTTTTATAATCTATACTTGGGAATTTCATGAATTCTATCGTAAAAGATAATGATCCACGGCAATTGTTCATAATCCATGGATGTACGACAAGGTGCGTCAGAGATTTAGTCGCAATTGTGTGGTAGAAAAAGGACTGAATTCTAAGATGTGTCCACCTATCAGTGAAAGGGGAAGAGTGGATAACCCATCCCTCTCCCAAAGAGCGGAGAAGAAGGGACCCCCGAGAGGAAAACCACAAATAAGGGGTAACCTCTAGAAAGAGAAACTCCGGTTAAGGGAACCACTGTAAGGGAAACATGATATAAATCAAATAAAACAACAAAGACACTATTATCTACGGTTTCCTTTCAGTGTTCAATACTTTCAGATTCTGATAATTTTTTACGTTTTCGTTTTTTTTACAAGTTACAATTCGCGTTGTTGTTGGATATTCTTTTATGAAACCAATAAACAACGCGATATATTTTTAAAAAAAAAAGATACTCTGCCGTCTTCTAAAATGAAAAATAAACCGTTTCTTTATAAATCTATGACGAGAATTGATTCAAAAAGATGAATGGAAGATCATTTTTGATGACGTCAGTTAACAGGAGACCGATAAAACTTCTAAAACAAATGTCTGTGAACACACCTTGAAAGATATGAGAAGAAGACAGGAGAGTAGGAGTAGGAGCAAAAACTGAAGGAGGAGTGGATGGGAAAAAGGAGGAGGAGGGTAAAAAGAGACTTAGGAAACTTATTCTGTTTATTATTATTACTATTCTTAGTACAAATAGTAAAACTATTACGTTAATTTTTTTCTCTACCTTAATTACCTTCTGTCCTAATCTCACAATCCTGAATGAGCTTTGCCTGCCGAATTCTCAATTATTACTTTTTTTTTTTCTTTTAACACAAATTCTTTGAATATCTACGCATCCCATTTTCAGATTTCCTTGATTCAGTTAAGCATAAGAGTCCCTGAAGCAACCAGCGCTCTTCCCCCGTATTAGTCGTTATATGTAATTCGTTTTTGATAAGTATGCTTCGGCTCAAATAAAAGATTTTATGGACCGGGAAATTACCGCATCTTTCCGGATACCTGCCTGGATTTTTCAATTATCTCTCCAACATTATCAACCGAATCTCTGATGGGTCGTATGAATATTTATAAAATTTAAAGATCTTGGGTACCTGATGTCCATTCAAAAGAGCCTGCACTAATTTGAACTCCATAAAAATATGAAAATTTCTTAATTTAGAATTCAAAGAAAAATGGATATTGCTTCTAAAATGTATTTCCCTGTCTTGTCTCATAATAGATTAGTTTCGTCATGGGTGAGTATTAAATTGAGAAAACGTGTTAGTTTTTTTTTCTACTTAATATTAGCTCGTGGTCTTTTAACAAATTCGTCCTAAATAGAATATATGGCTTGAGTGGATTTTATTTACATGCATGAACGTTTTTATCTTATTGACATTTTCCAGAGAGGGCTTCCGGTGAGTTCAGAAAATTCACTCATGAAAAATGACCTCACCCTAACTTCTAGTTTGCACTTTCTCATTCATAGTCCAGATTTGAGTCCCACAAAAAGAATGGTTCATACAGAGGAACAGGAGGGTCCACTATATCTATTTCGCGCGCTCTCTTCAGATTCTTCTCAGTTTCGGGAAGCTAAATCGTAAAAACAAAATGTTAGGTATCAGATATAAAGAGGAACGAATAAAGTTACTTATTATACTATAATTTTTTCGGACCACTGACATCATATTTTTTTTATTTATTGCAACATTCCGGTTATTGTTTTCTCTGGTCTGTATCAGGTGAGTGTTTGGTAACCTGATAATATTAAATAAGATAATTATTCAATCCACAGAGCAATGTTGCTTTCCGTCGTTTACCAGTTATCTTTCGTGTCCTCCCTAGGGAATTTTAGGACTCCTAACCATCCTTTAGGATACCGTTTTGCTTCGACAAATAGAACCCTGTAGAAATTTCTGATCAATGGAATCATTGAGCACGCCAGAGTGAGTTTCAGTTGGTAAGAATATCTTGGATAAACATTCAAGATCAATTACAAAATGTTTTAGCTCTATTTTCCATAATGGCAAATTTGCAGTGTTGCCCAAGTCAGGGAGGGAACGTTTTCATTAAATATGGACATGTTGTATATCAGCGAAAAGGAAATTTCAAGCTGAGTAAAGTTTATAGGAGAACCATATGAATCGAAGCAGATTATTTGGAGTAATTCACATGCACAGTTACCATTCTATATCCTAAGTAACTGTTTGCATCTCAAATACGAGGAATTATTATTCGAAATAGTTAGTTTAATCCACAAGTCAAGCAATGTAGGTATATACACTTCTAACTAAATAGGTAGAGTAATGCATGTAGCCCATTTTAATGACCGAAGAACTGAGCTCAAATGAAAGAAGAAAAAAAAACTCAATGAAAAGCCAGAAATACAGAAGGACCAACTTAAAATATATATGTTGGACAAAACATACTTAATTATCTATCTATCTATCTATCTATCTCTTCAGGGATTATCCTAGATTTGTGTGCTATGCTTGGCAAGCTGAACGTCAATTTCAGTAAAAGAATAGTATTATCTTATTCATTTTAAAATCTGACTTCATATCGAGGAATCTTATTCTTTTTGCTGGTTTAATTCTGTTTTCTTCATCCATTTCCCCATTTCTATTTGGTAAGTCCAACTGACTAAGGCACACGAGAGTTACCCCCTAGCATTGGGCGCCCTGGGCAACTTTCCATATTAATGCTATCCTGGGTCCAGCCATGTATCTACTTAGCTATCTGTCTCTGTATCGTAAATTACAGAAATAAATGTGTACCCCAGGATTTCGAGAATTACACATCTTAGAACAGAAGCAAGAAATCAACAATCAATTAAATTACTTTGAACACATACCTTTAAATCAAATTTTGCAAAAAGAAAATCGTCTATTTCGTCGGGGTCTGCGTTCATACTCTTTGAAAATGTTTTTTTCATGTGAGATTTTCTCAAAACTATCAGAGTTAGATCCATATATATATATATATATATATATATATATATATATATATATATATATATATATATATATATCAATCAGCATCATCTGAGGGATTTCTTTATGACATCGAACCTGTTCATATATGTGGGGAGGTCAATCATTCTTTTAATTTATTTTTGGTTTCTAATTCATCGTCTTTATAATCGTGGTTGCTCAAGAGCCAAGTTGTTGGAGCGCAGAGAATGTAATTGATGTTAAAAGTTCGAACTCGAATGGATTGATTTTTTTCATTCAATTTTATATGTTTTCCATCTATTTGTCCTTCAAACTTCCAGGAATTTTTCCAGTGTTGAAAAAAAAAATTAAGCTTTAGTGAGGATCCTATCTACAATGTGGTTATAATTCTGAAGTGAACTCATGTTTTCTCTTCGTCGGATGAAAAATGTGAGTGTGAATTTCTCCGTTCAGGTTCAAGATGTCTACCCCTGAAGTGAGTGTGTGTGTGTTCTAGGCTAACTGGTAAGCTAGTATATATATATATATATATATATATATATATATATATATATATGTATATATATATATATATATATATATTTATATATATATATATATATATATATATATATATATATATACATATATATACATATATATATATATATATATATGACTCAGAGCTCAAGGAAATTGACCATTACATCTACCTGATACTACTGATCTCCATGAAATCTTTCTGTAAAGCAAGCTGAACATTAAAGAACTCAAATTTACAACAGTGCAACACGTACAGAAGAAGATCGAACTTGGGTTCTCATCAAGGGAATATAAAACTGCACAGAATATAAGAGAGAAACAGACATAGAATCCATTAGAAAAACTGAAACGGAAATGGGCAGGTCGTATTGCAAAAATGTCAGACAACTGCTGGATATCACGCCCCACAACATGGACCCCCTGAGATCATTTGCAAAACTTGTCCACAGAAAATAAGATGGCTTGTTGATTTAGACAGGTTAAGCACATATTAATACCACAACGCCTGTGATAGAGAGAACTTGTGAATCTTGGGGAGAGTCTATGTTCAATGATGGACGTTAAATGACTGCTTATGACGATTATGATGTTGACGGTGAGGATGACGTTATAAGATAGACAAACGTGTGTTATGGGTAGTTTGGCGTGTGTGTGTGTGTGTGTGTGTGTGTGTGTGTGTGTGTGTGTGTGTGTGTGAGTGGAACTTCTTATATACGAAATGAGAAATAAATTTAATCATAGCAATCACTTAAATCGTGACTGGATTCCGGTTTTGTGAATTAAGCTCGTCCCACGATAATAGCAACAAAAAAGAATTCGGTCTTCTATTGTGACTGAAGTGAAAATTAGTTCTTTAGAAAATGATTCAATATAAAATCGTTTAAGACGAGAAATTTTATAGTCATTTACATTTGACAGCAAGAAGTTTCCAACAAACTTGTGACGGCGTGGAATTAAAAAGATGCAAAAGAAAATGGAAGTACATACACACATACACACACACGCACACACATTCACAAACACACATGCACACACTCATTCACAAACACATACGCACACACACACACACACACACACACACATATATATATATATATATATATATATATATATATATATATATATAGTACATGTCATAAGTGTTTGAGAAAACAACCATGTTGTCTTTAATCGCTTGGGTTCCTGTGTTTCACACAGGAACAATTTTTTTTTTAGCAATCAACATGTTTTTTTCTAATTGAAATGAAATTTTCAGTGAAAGAATAGCATGTTTTGGTTTCTATTAATCTTAAATTTTATTCAGAATCGATCAACGAGTTTTGAAAAACCTGATTTTCTACACTGAAGCGTTTCCAAACTAGTAAGTTGATTCTGACCCCCGCCCCGCTGCTCAAAATCCATTTTGCCCTGGCAATTTCGGGGATTAAAAACCGATTTTATGCTTGCTCAAATATTTATAAGCAACTTTTTTTTTTATCAATGATAATTTATATATACTACAATGTATTTCCTGAAATTGTAAGAGCCATTATGGATTTTTTGTGCTTTTGAGCGTGTGTATGGGTTTTCTGTGCGAATGTAAGGTAATCAAACAAAATGGTTGCGGTTTTCTGACAGTTTGGAAGTGAAAAGTTGAAAATTGAAATTCGTGAGACTCACTCATCCCAATGATAACTTCTCACCTTCCATCTCCTTTAAATACATCTTTTTTCTCCATCATTTCTTTTTCACTCCCAACCATGTAAACAGCTATGTATTTTCGCTGAAGTTTTCTGCATTGCTAAGTGCTTTTAAAAACGCTGGCAAAACTCCAGCGAAATGCATCAAGCCTATCTTCAGAATACTATAATTTTTTGAAATGTGGAATATTTGCTTCTCAAGCAATTCACTTCCACATATTTAAATCAACACTGTATATATGCGTGTATTATATATATATATATATATATATATATATATATATATATATATATATATATATACATAAACGAATTGAAATTATGTAGTTGTTACAATCATGGATATATTAAAGTTATGACGGGGAGTGTCATAGCTAGAAACCTGCTAGATTCTCTCAGTACTCCCAAAACACAGCTATGATAAAACAGCTGACGAATTCCATGGTAGATTTCGAAATTGCATTTTCAAATAAAACAAAATTACATACACTAAGAACCTAGAATCATATAATGATACTGTTATAAAACAAAGCGTTGAAATGACACTGACTAATTATAAAATCGCTTGCGTAAAATATAGTCGTATATACTTTGAGACTATTTATGATCATTGACAAAAGAATATGTACTTTTTCAGCATTAAAAAGAGACAAGTTTGCATGACTATACACACACATGCACACACACACACACACACACACACACATATATATGTATATATATATATATATATATATATATATATATATATATATACGTTTATTGATATTAAGGCGAATATGCAAGAATATTAGCACATTTACACCCAAAAAGAGAGAGAAAAGAAGAGAAAGAGTGAAAAAGAGAGAAAAGGGAAGAGATAAGAGGGGGCTCAGATATGAAAAGCAATTGCTTATCATCGGGAAATTTATGAAAATTGAATTGAGTTTCATATGTGATTGAAATGGATTTTTGGTCACAGTCATCAAACTCGCAAAAGCCCGTGAGAATAGCTCTCATGTTGTGACAGCTAACTGGTGTTATACGAAAGTATAGGTATAGATTGATAGATAGATAGATGGATAGATTTTTCTGCATGGTCACCCAATAGAAACTGTCTCCTAATCAATGTCTTTTGGCAGCATGTTGTGTAAGGGTGATCATTTTTTTTTTAATTGTAAAATTGGCGATCAATGAATTACTTCTCTAATCTTTTGTTGGGTGGTGATCACTATCTTTTCAGTATTCTAGCTCCAGTTGTACGCGCAATACGTACATACGTTAATAGCCTGCCAGTTAGCAAGCAAGACTTCCTTAATAACAGAGGAAACCTATGTTGACAGTTTTAGCGACAGTATTGGCCGGTAATTCCTAGTAGATAGATATCTAAATAGATTGATAGATAGGCGCACGAATTAAATGCATACTGTATATTATTTTCCAATAACGAACGTCACTACTTGATATCTGTGAATATCAAGGGAGACGACAATATCTGCGAATTAGGAATTAATACAAAAATGAAAACGAATACAAGAAGTAAATAAAAGTTTCCGTCTTCGGTAAGTTGTTGTCAAGGCAACCCATATGTATATTAATTCTAAGAGCGAAAGGCTTATTTCATGCCTACCTGCTAATCAATAAAACGCATCAGCTTCACGCAATCTCATCTAATTGCTGTTAGTGATTTTGTACGCGCTGAACACATGAGATAATACTCGATTTCTCAGGAGTGCCGGAGAGAGTGCGGTGATACCCCACTTAGCGCTACATGGTTAAGCGCTGACCGTCTATTACAATCTTTTCGTTATAAATCTAGAAAAGTAAAAATCTTGAAATAAATAATGATAAAAACAGCATCATGGGCAGTCTCTGGAATAACTGTATACTGTAGATTTTGGCTAATGTGTCGATTGTTTGGGACTGAACGCATTCACATATGTATACGCAAGATATTTCCCAAGCTCATGTAGGTAGTTACCGAAAGAGATACCCGCACCTTGCATAAATGAATTGCTGTCACTCGTTCGTGTATTAGAAATCTAAGATTATCTTTTAAAAATATCTTCTATCTCAAACCATCAAAAAAAACAAACAAAAAAACAGCATAATCTTTGGGCACAGCAGATCCACAAAGATCATAGCAGATCCACAAAGAACATGGCAGATCCACAAAGATCATAGACACAAAAAAAGTACTTCTTCAAAAGGAACAAACAAAAAGCTTCTTTCAAATGATGCATTGTGGTATATTCATACAAATCTCCAAAGGTTTAGATACCCCCATCCCCCCAAAAATGTGACTAGGGCTCCCCAGAAACACAAACACTCAGACAAGCAAAGAGAGAAAATTCTTGGCTGATTGGTCAGGCGGGCCATTTGCAGGTTTAAGTTTATTCAATACACAGCACTGATCCATTCCATTTTGTCGAAACAATAATGACTCCATACATTTCAAAATGATTGCTGCCACTATCTTTATTCTAGCAGTGTCATAAAGAACCTGTATGGCACAGTTCTGATCATCGTTACATTTCAAGAAACAAGTGCTAATCAAATCATCACTGTATATTCAGTGTTTCATTTAATGATTCATAATACGATATATGCGTGCTTAAAGACAACGACTAACGCGGTGATATTCTCTGAATGTTGCATCTAAGACTATAAGTGTCGTTATTTTGCAATTATACTTTTAATTCATCTTCGCAGATGGAGGCACACATACATGAAGTTGATTAGGATGGTTGTCTATCTACCAAATTCGATAATTACCTCCCTTTTTTTCTAGATGCCATTTGCTGTGTTCATATCTATCTAACTATTCCATTCTTTGCATCTTTCTATCTCTCTTCCCCCCCCCACATACATATATATATATATATATATATATATGTATGAAGAAATGGATCTAGATGATCCGACAAAATGATTATACATTTCCGTTGTATTATCTGGAACCTCTAATTCAAAATGATTTCCTGTCACTACAAGTTCAATGTATCACTTGAACTAAGTCATTAAACGATGGGTGCTCATTCCAAACTAGAGTTTCTATGTGATATAACAAAATTTATAATATATACATATATACATATATATACAGATAATCGTGTCATCCGCAGACAGCTGTTTTGTTGTATTACAACTCTTCAGTGTGGTTATAGACTACCCAGTATCCCTTCCAGTACCGCCGGGTAGGGTCGAAACTTCTGCTGTATTTTTTCCAAAACCCACCCGTACCGAATTTTTGACAGACTCAAGCATCCAGCAAAAGTGTTACTGCTATATATGCATATGTTGGTGTGTGCATGTATGTATACATGAGAGAGAGAGAAAAGAGAGAGAGAGAGAGAGAGGGATATATAAGCACGTCTGAAATAGATAAATAGAAAGCACTACTTTTATTTCTTCTTCGGATTAATGAAGATGTTTCCTGTGATAATATCTCCTAATACAATTATCCATGTGCATAACTATATTTTCTCTGTAACAGTATTCAAGGGGGATAACTATTAAATTCTTATTAGAAGGTGATATCTTTTATCTAACTTTTGCAAATGCTTGAAAAATCCATGTTGGTTCCGGCTGAGCCAAAACAAGAACATGCAAAGCAACGTAATGTTTTTTTGATATTTTCACAATAAAATGAAATTGCAAAATTATTCAGATACAGCCTTTATTTTTGTCACTATGAGTAAATCAGCTGGTTGAATAAACGGTGCAAAATTTGGAAATAAAATGGCGTCTGAGACGCCTTATTGGCGCCACTAAAAATTAGGCAATCGACAAGATACACTAAACAAACTCTAATTCCACTCCCTCTCCCCTTTCCTTCCTCCCCCTTCTTGGCACTCATTAGTTTGTTCCTCTCAAGCGTTTTTTCTTCTCTTATTTATTCATTCTTATCTCTAAACTATTACAAAAGTTTTGAAATCTTTCTTTTTTTTTTTTTTTGATATTCATTTGCTTTTGATGATGATGGTGGTGATGGTGATGATGGTAGTGGCGATAATAATAATAATAATAATAATAATAATAATAATAATAATAATAATAATAATAGTAATGATAATGAAGAAGAAGAAGAAGAAGAAGGAGAAGAAGAAGAAGAAGAAGAAGAAGAAGAAGAAGAAGAAGAAGACACTGAAAGCGATATTTGAAGTACAGGGTATGAAAGGAAGGATTGAGAGAATATGTATCACAGCACTGCTTTGGACTGTGTGAATCCTTCCTGGGGACAGTACTGGAAATATGAAATCTACGACCCCCAGCTGTTAGCAGTGGCCAAACAGGGAGAAGAGGGGGGGGGGGAGAAAAAAAAGACAAACAGCACAAAGGATGGTGAAGGAGTAGCAAACCACAGCACTGCTGTGATAAGTGAGGGAGAGATGAGAGGAGGGCTGAAGATCTAAGGAGACTTACCGTCAATCAGTTTTCAGCAATAACTATTGGGCAACCAGTGTGAAACTGTAAACCACAGTATTGCTGGGGATTGTGAGAGTGCAAAGAAAAGGGCCGCAGACTTGAGGAGACTTGCTATCACTTGTTCTCCAGCTGTGACCACCGGTAAACTGGTGTGAAAATTATTGATAATAATAACAATAGTAATAAGTGAGGAGAAATCAAATAAATAAATGAATAAATGGGAAAAAATGCCGGAAAATTAATCGAAGCCAGCAATGTTGCATCCTTTTGATAGAGATAATGCGTCTGGACTTTTAATTTATGACAATTTGGACTGACTGCAGAGAAAGAAGCCATTTCTGTCTTACACCACATACTTGGTAACATTATTTGCATTTATTAATGGACTTGGCGACAGTTTTCTCATTTATCATATTTTCCTAACTAAAAATTATTGATTCTCTTCTCATCATCGTAGGCTAATTTGCATACTTGTGCACACTGGAAAGCTCTGGCGTGAAATATAGTCATTAGTAAGGATGCCGACCGTAACCCTATGCATAATAAGATCGTCTTACAGACGATTCGTTAGTATTGTGTCTTCAGTCCTCACTTCCTGGAACACATGACTAAAAAGGCTTGGTATACATTTTATATACTCTATAAATACCAAGCTAATTCCGCTCATAGGAACATTTTTCGGCATTGAAGCCTATATATATACATATAACAAATTATCATATATGATTATTGATTATTATAATTATTGCTCCTCCCTTCAGGGTTGAGTACTCTTTGAGTAGGTCAACTTGTCCATTATAAGGTGTACGGCAATGTTCTTCCAACTCTGGAATGGAGCACATTGGTGGATGAGGAATTGTGCGTAAGTGAATGTATCGCTTGAATTCAGTCTGCGTAGGGCAGGGGTAGAATGCCAGCTTGTTGGTCTGAAGCTAAAGTTTCGATGTTACCTCATGGTACTGGATGGGATATTGGATAGTTATAGCAACACTGAGGAGTTGTAATACAACGAAATAGCTGTCTGTGGATGACACAATTATCATACATATATATATATATATATAAGTGGACGATATTGACAAGACAAACGCGGGGGTAAAAGTACAAGGAAATTTTATATACTGATTAATTAATTCATTAATTGATCAAAGGTTTCAATCTTCAGTAACATGTGTGTACATTTTATTGGTTAAAAGATTGTGTCCGTAGAAAAAATATCTAGCATCAGATGTTTCGCTAATGTGCGTACATTAAGTATAAAATTAACTCACCTGAAAATAAGCCGAGTCCATTATTGTCCCTCATCATCATCAGATATTCTTCTCTTAATACACCTGCGATAGCACTTACTGACTGTCACTGGAACGTGAATTTCTTCAACATGCCGTCTTCAAGGTTGCAAAAGTGAAAATCTCTCCTATGATGACGAAACTACCTGAATGATCTGTTTAAAATGAATATTGAAGAATACGCACTGAATAGAAACGTACACAGCGTATCATACAAAACTATGATATCAAACTGAGCTGAACCGACAGGCATCATCACTCGCTTGGATGCATTGTGTCTATCAACGTTGTATTCATATCGGTGAAAGCAGTACATTTTGGCTGACCTAAATATAGGTCAAACCGCTGATTTGAGCAAACCTCGTCTTCTATTCAAGGATATGCAGTACTTTAACAAGGGTTCCAAAATCCGTCTTTCGACATCCGCTATCCCCAAGTAAGTGTAATCGTCGGTGATAGGCCTTTCCGTGTCACGCTGACCTATGAGGTGTTGAGGGAGGAAAAAACAGATGCACGCTCTTCCCAAGGGCATTAATGCAAAACCAATGCAGAATGTCTCAGCCAGGGTTCTAACTCGGTCGGCAGATTAACCGCTTGGCCTCTCATACCCCTCCATGAATGTTTTAGTCTGAATAAATTCATCGGAGCCAATAATCTCTCGATTAAGGAATATCATTTACGAGCGGAAATTGTTTCGTGAGTCAACTGTGAGATCAATCCTTAGTGTAAAATAGACGAATATATATATATATATATATATATATATATATATATATATATATATATAAAGAGAGAGAGAACTTTTACAAGCTCTGACTCGACGAAGCGTGAAATTATCAGTTTAAATTGGTTAGACAGCGCACAAATTCAGCTCACTGGCAGCTGGTCCTGTCTGCGACGGACGTTGCGACCTTGATGTCTAAGTCCTACTCCTTTCCTCTTCTGACTCGTAGTAAAAACGCCCTACTCCTCTATCCAAATTTGACAAACACTTGTCAGCTGACGCATGTATCGGCTTTTATGTTGGCCTGTGGTGGTTTTTAGTCATTAAAGTGAACTTTGATCAGCTCCTCTTGCGAACGTTTTCGAAAAGATTTTCGGTCGACATATATCGTTTTTTTTTCTATCTGCAAAGGGAAAAGAGTGTTTGTCTTTATTCATATAATACACGTATTTATACATAGCCATTCACAACTCCCATTGTCTTGATCTTCCATGAATTCCAGTTACAAATCACAAACATTGCATTTACATTACACATCGTCAGCAGGAGCCTTTAGACGTCAGTCATTTGGGCATTGAGTTTCCCAAGATTTACTAGCTCTTTCGATCGTGGCTGGTGCAGCGCCAATATTTCCTGAACCTGTTTAAGTTGTCTCAGAATATTATTCTATGTCGGCCAGATTCACTGTCGTGATGTCCAGCAGTCGTCTGACATGCTTTCGGCCGTTTGAGCTTTTCTAATGGATTACGAGATATTTCTGACTCCTATCTTTTCTGTAATATACTGTACAGTCTTTTTGATCCCTTGATGAGACGCTTGACATGATCCTCTCCTGTGCACGTTGCATGGTTTTTAATTCGAAAGCCAATCTTTTGCTTAAGCTCCATAGGCAAATATCGATAGGGCGCATTGGTTATAGACTGTTCTTTTCAGGACTAATGGGATTTTTTTGTTCTTTAACGTCATGCTTGCTCTACCAAAGGCTTGCTAACTTGGGACAATTCACCATTTGATTTTTTTTCTTCTTTTTAGGATTTCATGGAGAGTCATTGTCCCAGGTAGATGGAGTGTTCTACTTTCTTTAGTTCTGCCTTTTCAATTCTGATCGGAAGATCATTTCAAAGTGAGCTGTGAAGCTGGTGTCACCTTGACCTACTCCTTTTTCGAGTTGAAAGGGCTGCTAGTCTTTATGCAGCCTGATAGAAGAACTGCTGAGTCAGTAGACATGTTGTAGGACTTTGGCATATACGGATCGATCCCTTATTATATGATAATATCGATGACATTGGGGTTTCCTCCTCGAAGTCAACAAACGCTAATGATACAAGAGTTAATTCCTTATATTTGTCAGTCTCTTTTTTTTCTAATTTTCAATGCATTCTCATAGTAACATTAGAAGCAATGCATTTTTATTATACATCCAATATCCTTATCATACCAGTAATTTGTGTAATAATTCCTGACCTCTGACAATCCATTTCTCCTAAATTTCAGCAAAAAATTATTTGCCAAAGTCAGTTGCAATACATAGTACAAACAACATCCTTTTATCTGTGAGGCTTGCATTATTTCTTGACCCCTAAATGCTTTTATGCATTTTTTTCTGATTTTCAATGCACAGCTTGGAAAACATGCTAAAACACATTGCAAAATTTGGTATTCTGTCCCCAAATGTTCCCCTACCGCTAGAAATGTTCAGATACTTAAATAAAAAAGAATGAATTCGACTGAATAGGGACGTGATGGGGTCTTGGTTGAATCATCGGGATACGACAAGAATAAATAAACAAAAAGCATTGGGAAACTAGTGAAATACTGAATATATTTGCTCGAGGTAGACTGACCGCCTCAGGTTTGGTAGGACGTAATTCTATTCACTGCCAAGTCTTACCAAACGGTACTCAAAGCCTTGGTTACTGTAGCTTATGGCATTGTCCGTGTGTCTGTTGTTGTTTGAAAGGTCAGAGACGACTGAAATGGGAGGCAGGCCATAGAGTTGAGGGTTCGAAATATTGTGATAAAAACAACAATTAAGGAAATTGGTCCGAATGGAGCAAAGTACAAAGGATCTAAACATGCTGTGGAAATAAAAGCTGGAAAAGATAATAAGTAAGATGAGATAGAGACTTTCCATCGCAGTCAATAATTGGACAACTGTAGCGTCAAAATTTGAAACAATCCTATTGAAGAATATAAATGATCAGAATTAATTCTATTTATGATATCATTGGCATTTTCGATGGGAAAACATATTTTTTCAATCTAAAATATCCATATTCTGGATAAATACTAAACTCGTCGAAATAAATGATCAACAGTTTTTGTTGTTTTTGTTTTTCAAAAATTAAGATAAAAATTTTAAAACGGAGCATTGATACTAAATTTTAAATCTGCAGACAAAACGTCATGGTTAGTGGCGCTGGAAGACACAAACAAACATTAAAACAAACACATACTTGTATTAAAAAGGATATAACCCAATCGCCATCTTTGAGGACTACGGCTGTTCAACTTGTTAAAATAAGTAATCAACAATGTTAAATCAAAGAAACTTGACGACCAATATGAGTAAACTCAACGTTTGTTATATCTGAACAAGCTCATTGTATTCCATGTACAAAAAGATAATACTACTTACTGAACAATTTGATAGTTGTATATTGTTATTCAGGAGTTAGTTATATTTTGATCATTAAAATTGAACTCGATTCATTGATATGCATGCATAATTAGAAAGTCACTTATACTGACTTGAACACCTGATTTTTTTCCGAAAATCGTTTGGCAAAAATAGGGATACACGTCAAAAGCCTGTACTTTTTCGACGTTAGAAAATGCGATAGAAATAGGTTTCAAACATCACCCATCCCTCTAACGTCTTCTTTTTTTGCATTTAAGGAGATTGATTCCATGTTTACTACGCAGCTATTCATAAATATCTTCTATAGGTTTTTACACACAGTCTGTAACATCATTGTAGCGATTTGGAATATTGGGACTACCATGAACTTGATGAACGGTATCCAGCCATATTTTGAGAAACTTTTAGTGAGGAAAGAAGCAATCAACTCTTTACGAGTTTTCTTTGAAAATAAGTAATTAAGTATTTGGTATCCGAAACAATTCATGTCTCTTTCTTCTAGCCTTTTTTGTTCTAAATGAACGCTAGACTACGCTTTTTTATTCGCAACCCCTTTTGATGAAACAAATTTCTTCTCGATTTTTTAGACTTTCATAGAAGTAATAGCTATAAAGACTTTATGTAACATGTCTTCAATGGTAAGTTAATATCTGAACACGCAGACGAATGATTGCAGAAATTGTCAAAACTCACGAAGAATTTACAATCTACATTAGGTTTCATGGTGCCAGAAAAAAATGAACTATTTCGAAATAGATTACCAAAATGTGAGAACAAAATTTGAGAAAAATAATGAATAGTATTTATACAATGAACACCTGAAGGAATATATTCTCGCTATTGAGATAGTTTAAAATACTAGTTACATACGCATTCTTTCAAAAAGATTTCCTGATATATAAGCGATTCCAAAAACTTTTTACGTGACCCCCACTCCACGAAGGGGTCCTGGCACCTTCTTTGAGAAGTCTTGCTCTTCGCTATTTCTTTGATTCATGTATCAGTCCAGTCGGTTTGACTCTACAATAGCTTCTCCATAGCCGTTAAATTCGACGACGATAATATTGGACTCTGTTCAAGATGCCCCGTGGGACAATCGATACCCTGGGTAACGCTGTGCAAAAGACCAGTTGTTACAACTGACCATATGGCGCCAGCTTGTTCACTGATCACTAGACCGTAAAACATTCTGAAGGCAAGCGGTGGAACAATGTATTAAAGACTCGTGACTGCCCTGAGGAGTAAGTCCTCAGAAAAGTCCTGTTCGATTAGATGTCCAAGAGGATCAGTATATAGAATGAAGGGATCGATTATTTCTATAACCGTCTCGTTGCACTTAGCCTGAGGACAGGGAATCGGTAAACGGAAGCAGCAAAACAAGTTCAAATCAGGGACGCAGTGGCTAAGGAAATGTTAATCCGGAATATTCTTGTGAAAGGCCTGAATCCAGAATCCAGCTCTCTATTTTTATAGCCTCCTTGTAAATATACTAGCAGAGTGACCCAAAGAAAACAGCAGGATTATCTATGTGCAGGTTGGTACTTCTGCTAAAGATGAGAGTATCTGTGCGCTCTTTTTAGTGATAAAATGCCGCTTGCTGTAGCATTTGTTGACTTAGAAAAGGTCTTCGACTCAGAGAAAAGGTCATCGATGCAATCATACAATAAAATATATGTCAGAGTCTTGTAACATATACAGCGACACAACAGCTAGTTAAATAGACAATGTGAATATTCCCTTTTAGCTCCAAATTGGAGCCAGACGGGATGATAAAAGCTCGCTCAAACTCTACACACCCTGCCTCAAAATGATCTTCCAAAATCTTAACTGAGAAAATGAAGGAATCTGAATAGACGGCAAATGACTGATATTCGTTGACATTTCCCCCTTTTTTTTAAATCCCTCATGATCTCCAAATAATGCTAGTCAAACTGAACAAAGAGAACAAGAAAGTTGGCCTTCACATGTACTTCAGTAAAACAAATTTCATAAACAAAAAATATGTTGAGAAAAAAAGACATAAAAATCCAAATAAGAAATCAAGTAAGTAATCGCTCTACGATAACAAACTTTCGATACAGAAAGTTTAATCTTTAAGAACAAGAAAATCCAATAAGAAGAAAGGTTTATAATCAATGCACCCTCCTGATAGTCATGTATGGGGTTGAAAAATGGGACCTACCCGAGAGATTGACCCTCAAACTGAGAACCATGCTACATGCACATGAAAGAATCGTGCTCAACATCATATTGAGAGACCACAAACCAGCACTGTATATAATAGAAAGCAGGATTCAGGGATGTCATTGAAACCATCAGAAAACTGAAAAAGGCTGGTTACAAAAATATCAAACAACATGGCCAACAACGTAGCTCCAAAGAGATAATCTGCAAAATCGTGTCCAGCAAGATACAAAATGGTGTGAACTAGATAAGTTCAGAATGTATTTGCATCACGACGGACAATAAAAGGTTGATGATGATGTTGAAATATATAGGGAGGGTGAAATGGGGTGTGTTGCCTTGTTATTCTTAGTTGACTGGTTAGCGAAACTTGGTACGTGTGCGTGTGTGCATGTGTGCATGTGGTTGGATGTTTTGTTCAGTGTGTACCCGTACCGTTTCTTGAAAAATCTAGTATGTGTCATATTATTCCTTGCAAGCTAATGCTATAACATATTGTTTTTATATGATTTTGTCTGAAAATTAGTGTCTTTAAAGGATTTACAATTTGGAAATGGCCATGCCAGCAGTTCATCAAGTTGCATTTGAATATAAGGGTGGCCTCGATACATCAACGTGTCGGGAAGTCGTGTATATTTTTTGATGAATTGGGCTTTCTGGAAGTTGTAATTTCCGTGTATGCATTTCTCTGTTTAACTAGGGCGTTTGTTTTTCCTTCTAGTATTGGAGCCTTTTTGTTGTCGTACATTCTTTTCCTGAGATGTGTTGATGACTTTCCTATGTAGATATTGTCGCAGTCTTTGAACTGTAGCACATAAACACCATATTCGGGATGTGGGGGATTGTGTTGTGGTTTCTTTACCAAATATCTGATGGTTTTTAAGATGTTGGTGGCGATAAGTATGTTAAGTTTGGTCAGGCTGGAGCTGAGGCTGGTGGTGGTTGAGCTGGGTAATGTGATGTTCTCTGTGGTAGGCTTGAATTAGGGTACGATCGATTTAGCAAAAATAGGAGCCTTTTTTGTATATTTGTGAAGGGGCTTGGTTCCAGAAATTCTAGCATATATATGCTTGTGTCCGGACCTAGGTTTAGTATACCTATATAGAGAGAGATACACTCACAATATATATATATATATATATATATATATATATATATATATATATATATATATATATATATATATATATATGTGTGTGTGTGTGTGCGTATGTGTGTGTGTGTGCGTGTGTGTGTGTGTGTGTGTATTTCTTTAGAATGATAGTTTTGTTGGATTTTGCTATCAGTTCAATCCAAACTGGTTTCCTCTGGGTGATATTTTATGACCCTGCATATCGAAACACAAAGTCAGTAGCAAGGACTGCTTTATAGATAGTGCTTGAACTAGTTTGCTAGTGCAGGTCATCTTTGCTGATTTATCGAAAATGGCTCCACAAATAACTAATATAACCATTCCAAATGAAAACATAGATGTTTAGTAATTCTAAATATGTTTTAATGATTCTTTCTGAGATTGCATCACTAGAAATGTCATTGTTCGTTTACTTTTAACGTCAATTTTCTCAAAACATATTTTCTAAAATTGCCCAAAGTACCACGAATTAAATGTTTCATATCTCCACAACTGCATTAGCTACAGAGATGGGGTTAGTACCACAATGAAGCTCTGATGTGCAAGATATGTATCTAGCCTCATAAAAAAAAGGCCTAAATGGTTCTCAATACATGTTTTGTGGGATCACATTTGTACCTGTCCAGCACAGTTGTTGCAATTCTTTATCTTCAAGAGCCTTGATCGAGTTTATCACTGCATGCAACTGAACTTCTCTTCGCTTTGACCTTTGGCTGGTCAGTTTGTGAAGGTCAGTCTCCAGTGAGACCAGTCCTGACCCACCCATCTTTTACTTGTTTTAAATCATATCGACTCTGTCACTCTCTAGGCTTCCAGCCCAATATTCCCGCCAGAATAGTCGTTAGCAGTCAGCCATGATGTGATCACGTTTATCATGACTGTCGATAAATCACCCTGTCCGGTCGCTTAACCCTGACTTGTCCTCATCAACCGCGTATCTTTCTCCACGTCCATCTTTTATTTTCCTGTCTTAAGAAAGAAATTAATCGTTCAATCGACATTTAATTATCAGCAATTGATTCATTGATGCTGAGCCTATACATTTTTAGCAAGAAGACTTCTCGGTTCACTGCTGCTTCTTCACAGGTCATCAGTGGGCAACACCAGACAAAGACTCACTACGTAAATCTGATAGACAAGTTCGTTAACAATTGCTCTAATGCTGGATTCCCTGATATTTATTAAATTTAGAACAAAGTCTTAGGCATGGAGTACCGAATGAAGACAGGGCTATACACTGCAACAGTCTGTCAGGCTAGTTTGCTATTTCTGTAAGGCAAGATTTTCTGATATATACTAGGCGCATAGTATTGCATGAGGTCCCTGAAAAGGACTACTCACTAGATTTGTTGGCCAATGGATACATATATATATATATATATATATATATATATATATATATATGGAGCTATGCAAATAGGACATTTGAGTACAATCAGATTTGAAAGTGGAAAACTTATGAATGTGAGGGGCCAAGCGGTTCACTCTAAAAAGTGTCAGCTTAGAACGAGTCAAGTTTTAAGCACTCCTTGATCCTTACCTGATCACCGATAACTGGATATATTTTCCTCATCCCGAATATATCTCTTTGCCTTAGCCCCTGGAAAAATGACAGTGAGCACCCCTGCGAAGCTAATCTTGGTAGTAGAGAGGTGAGTCTTGAAATCAATAGCAAAGAAATTGGAATGTACTTTCATTTGTGATAGTATGTGTTCACCTGCCCTTGTGAAATCTCTGAATCCACCTGTAATATGCTACTCGATGATGTACTGAGTCATGAGATAATTTGATTCTTGAAAGATAGTATGACACAGTTCCAGTCGAGTAGAGTACTGCATGAAGACCAAATTCACAGCTTGCTAAAATAAAAACGATCCATGAAAAAAGCAATCCATGGAGGAGAACATTCAAGTTTACTGAGCAGAGATCATCATCATAATCATCATCATGAGTCTTTTAAGGTCCGTTGTTGGACGTAGACCTTCCCCCAGCATTCGCCACAATTCTATATCATTGGTGTCGCAGAGCCAGTCACAATGCCACAAATGTGGAGCACACACTAGGATTCGATCAACCTATAATAATTATCATTTGCGTGTCTAACCTTACCATAATTGCTCTACGGCTAGGCATGCAATAAATCTACTCTACAATATTGCTCTGGGACAACAAATTTCCATTGAATCGTCAAAAGAAGAAATAATCGGACGGAGAATCATACTACGCTGGGACCTTTTCGTTGGAGCTCAGCTTTCAAAAATAAAAACGAAATCCTATTAGTCCGGAAAAAGAAGGTCTATAAGCAATGCATCCTCCCGATAGTCACCAAAGGAGCTGAAACATGGAATGAAACCTGACCAAGAGACTGACTCTCAAACTGAGAACCATACAACGTGCACAGGAGAGATTTGTGCTTAGCATCACGTAAAGGGATCACAAGATTGCATAATGAAATAAAGAAAACGGAAGTCAGAAAGATCAAATAATTCATTTAAAAATGCAAATGATTTTAGGCTGTTCATATTGCAAGGTAACAGCAGAACATCATTACCCACTAGGTAGAATTGCAGATATCATAAGCGACATTGTAGCCGGAAGAAAACTAAGATGGCGATTTTGAGAGTTCCAGTAGAAGCTGATGCCGTGACACGTTCGATCAAGATATCTGGCGAATTAAGGGGAAGATCCAACGACTGCGGTTGTTGCTGCTGATTATGATAATTGCTTTATGGTATTGCTTCCGAGTCAACCATCAGATGTTCCAGTGATTGTCTATGTCCGTTGAAGTTTGTAGCTGAAATATATCGTTTAAAAAGATACCATATTTTGATATCTAATTTTACAGTTATTCCATATGTATACTTTCTGCTTTCAAACATGAAGCGTCCATACTTAAAACTAAGTTCTGTGGAAGAGAGAAAGTGGAGTAAAGATACCTGAATGCCCGAAAAATTGAATTGTTAATATCTTTACATCGGTAACGATATCATGTACTTGGTTTTAATACATTTTTATCGATTTCCTGTAGGATATAGTGTTAATATTTTGTAAAAAGGTGTTGTCTTCAAAACGATGGATAATAGGATTGCGCAGTTTATCCTAGATAGTGTAACCATTAAATTTGCCGACTTTAGCAGGCCCCATCAAAAATGTCTTGTCGAACAAAGGATTCTCATATTCTTTAGAAATAACAGCCGTTGGCGAATTGGGATTTTAGCATAAAATAAAAACAGTTCGTTTCGACAGAAAGAAAGGAAAACATTTATTGGACTTGTAAGCTGTTTGGAAATAAATTTGTTTTATGCCTATATATTTGTGTGTGTGTGTATATGTGTTTGTGCATGTATGTGTGTCAACGTGTGTGAATGCGTTTATATTCGTGTGTATGCACATATGCGTGTATTGTATGGTAGGTATATTGTTAATACCTATATTTATATATATGCATGAATTATTTCATATATTTGTAATATACATATTATAAATGCGATTTTTATGTATATTTGTTACAATTTATTAGTATAAAATATATATTTTTGCTATAGATATATACAAATGTGTTAGTCATGTATTCCCCTTTATATTCTATCATAAATGTTTATTTGTACCATATGTATGTATCTGTAATGAATAAATCAACAATGCTAATTACAAATGTATAAGTCAAGAGAAATGTTAAATATCTTGAAATGAATTTGAAAGATACATATTCACCTTTTTTACATAAAGTACGTTTATATTTTCACTGATACAAATATATCTATATAAATTCATCTCCTCACCTATGCACACACACACACACACACACACATATATATATATATATATATATATATATATATATGTGTGTGTGTGTATACATCCATTTATGCATATATATTTACACATATCCATTCATACAAAGCATACGTACATTGTGAAGTGGTCAATTCGCGTTTATGTTTCTGCCCTTTTGTGCTTCTTCAGGCGAATTCATTCGCCTGATATACGAAGGAATTAATTAGCCAAAAATGGCATAGACATAAACGTGTTTGTGTAGCGAATTTATGAAATAACTACTTATGTATATACACACACACACTCGTGAATATATATATACATATATATATATATATATATATATATATCACAAATTGCATTATATTATATTGAAACCTAGCTGAAATGATCTTTTTTCATTGCATAGTTAATGTATCACAGAACCCAGACCACCTTAAATAGTATAAACAACTGAAAAAATTGGGATTGATATGGGAATCATTTCAAATAACTTTCTCTATGATGTGGCAAAATTTACAATCCTTTCAGTTAGATCGCATATATCCATCTCTTAGGACACATCTTTTTGCCTTTTCATTAGCGGTGGTGGTTTATCTCAATGGTAAAAGCATCGCTAACTTGAAGTGGCTACCCTATCGATGGCGGGTTCGATTTCAGCAGCAGACTCATTTTCTTCAATTGCTTATTCTATTTTACGTTGTATAAGTTTAATGTTACATTGACCCTGTAATGGCAGGAGATAATTTCTAACAGATTTCTATATTACATAACGCGATTATAATTAATAACATACATCCATTTCTTAATATATATATATATATATATATATATATATATATATATATATAATACAAATCAGGAATGCAATATGATATGATATTATACAATGTGTGAAAGGTTCATTTCACTGACAACAACCACCAACCAACAAGCTCAGTACCTCAACTACCTGAAATAGAAAAAAACATATGCAATGACCAACCACTAAAGAAAAAGAAATATATATATATATATATATAAAAAAGAGAGAGAGAGACAGAATGAGAGCGATAGACAGACAGACGGACAGACAGACAGAGAACAAGAGGAAGATTCTAAACCCTAGGAAAATACATCCCCTATGAAAAGGAAAATGTCCTTAATAGAGAGGTGAAATAAACCATATCATTCACCTGAAGAAACCCGAACAAGGCAGAAATATGATACTCTTTTTGTTGCAAATCCTTCACTTCATCAAACATATATATATACAATTAGAATGATTTATTGCTGAATCCAAGAAGTGTTTATTTCCATGTGAGAACAGTTATATAGTATCTTGGTAGTATGAATTTGGGGAAAATCTCCCGTGAGAGTGTTTGATGGCTTAGCATAGTAAGATCTGTGTTTTGAGAGAGATTTTGGCAGAGCTAACATAAAGAGAGGAAATGGCTTGAGGAAATGTGATAGACTTGCATCGAAATACCGTACGTGTTTTTTCCCTAATATATATATATATATATATATATATATATATATATAACGAAAATTGGTTTTCACTTTAGATCAATTTTACCACCAAGAGCTTAACATTTTTCATTTCCTGTGTTGTTGATGTACACGCAGAAATATTTTTCAGTCATTCCATTTGCAGAAATCCTATTTTCGTCAACAATAAATATAAGTTATAAATATATTTTATGAAAAACAACCCATTATCTTTCACATAAACTATACACAATCACATATACTCGAACTACCTCTTCTCTGTGTTTGTATGCATTTGGTTGATGCAAAATTTACAGCATATTTTCACAAAATGATTCATCCATAACATGATTATCCGGTTGGCGTGTTAATCTCCCGTTCTCTCAATGACCCTTACTTGATTTTTCAGCTAAATTGTGTATCCCATCATAAAGAAATTATTCCAGTTTTGAGCTAAACGGCCGCTGCTTGGGCCTTTACCTTATTGGCGGCTGTTTAGATCGATTGTAAGAGCAACGCTCCGTTGAAACGGTTGTTGGTTCGATTCCTGAGACAGGTCCATTCTTCTTTCAATGTTTATACAATTTTCGTTTTCTAAGCCAACTAATCTATCAACCGGAAGATCTTTAGGAATGAACAACAGTATTGTTTTATAAGTTTTGCTTCTAGTAATTGAAATTTCATCCTTGATGCTTATGGCTTACTTATATATATATATATCTTTTTGTACGTGTGTGAGTATCTTTACCAACAAGACGATCCCAATAATCCTAAAAAGAGGAGAATACAACCAATGCATCCTCCTGATTGTTACTAATGGAACTGAAACATGGGACCTAACCAAAAATCAAACCAGCAAACTGAGAAACATACAGCGTGCACATGAGAGAATCAACCTCAGATGGAAAATCACAAAACAGCACAATATATCAGAAAAAAAAACGGGGGTCGGAAACATCGTAGAATCTATTTGAAAAATCAAATTGCAATGGGCTGGTCATGTTGCAAGAATGAAAGACAACCGATACACATCAAGACTCACAACATGGATCCCCTGAGACCACAAAATATGAGATGGAGAGATGAACCAGACAAATCCAGAAAATACTGGCTTTGCAACGTCCATGAAAGAGAAATGACTGTGGCAGATCCTGGGGAAGGTCCATGTCCAACGACTGATGTTAAAGACTAATGATGAATTGGAATAGATAATGCTATCTGTACGTTCTACACGATAAATTTACGGGTCAATGTTCATATATCTACTTACAAATATACATACATGTTTCTAAGCCTCTATATCGATTCACACGGATAAGAAATCCACCGCTTACCCAAAATCAGACTAATGACATGATTCCCTCCGTTTATGTTAATACACATTGCTATTTTCATTAGATCAGGTACATGCGAATTCATCATCATTAAACTTATCCCTATATATTCATACTGGCACCTGATACAGGTCAAGGTAAAAAAGAAACGTATAAAAAAATAACGCACAATTTAGCTTACGCACGATCCAAATTTCTTAAGACAAACAGTTGTCTTCCTGTTTCCTAGAACAATTTGCTTTTTGAAAAATTCTGGAAAATGGACTTGACATATCTTTCCACGTAACTGGACTGTCAGTAAGGTTAAATTTAGGCAATATATTTATTTACGCATATATTCCCCATTCACCAGACTGCTCTATTCCTATGGAAGAGCATAGCATAAGCTTACAATGAAAGAGTTACCTCACTTAAAGAGTACTCAACCCTGAGTTGGGGAGCGTTAATCATTTATATATATATATATATATATATATATATATATATATATATATATATATATATATGACCTGATAATAAATAAATAAAATTGGACAATGTCTGCAGAGGAAAAGACAATCCCCAAACCGTTTTTTCTAAACCATCACATATTTTAACGAATATCTCTCCCGTTCCCATAACAATGAAAGTCATAAGGAGAGAGGACAGTATTGATCCATTCCAAGTTTCAATATCAACAATTACACTTGCCCAAATTGGAATCACGTTGATAAGTCTTCTTTTCCCGCCCCTGCGTCATCAGTCGTAAAACCGCTACTTTGTGGAACCATTGTTCTTTAATTCTACGACAAGGAAGAGACGCTCTTCAATACATTCTGAGTGTTTATTGTTGACTGACATGACGTTAGCGCTGGTGACGTTGGGGCTGGAATAAGGAAATCAAACCTTACAATGAATACTAAGCAGTGTATAAATATGGAAATAGTTACAATGTTAGGGTCGTAAGGAGAGCATCAAGACAAAACGGAGAGAAGACGGTCAAGACGAGAAGAAGAAGGAGAGGAGGGTTGGGGTTGAGGGTGAAGAAGAATAGAAAAGACGAGATGGATGAAAAAGATAAAGAAGAGGAAAAATAAAAGAGACTAAAGAAAAGAGAAAAGAAAAATGTTGGAAGAAGTGGAAGGAAAATCAGGTGGAGAAAAAAAGAAATAAAAAGTGTCTTATGACCAATGTCTTGTGCTGGGGATGATTAATAAAAATGGAAAAGGGGGTGATCAATTGGAAGGTTACTTCCCTTGCATTTAGTTGGACAGTGTTCAATTAAAGGAAATCTGAATTTTCCCAAAAGATTAGCATAAACCTACGTTGTAAATTGACCACCCAACTACAAACCTATTTGAGAGGGATATTCTTAAAAAGTTCTTTCTAGACATATTGAGGAGTAAACTTTTAAATTTTCAGCCCTCTAATTTTATAGGTTCGCCCCGTGCACAGAATATACGGGTACATAGCAAGCCAGACTGATCAAAAAGCCATATAAGAAATGGGAAATGCGAGAGTCACGCTGTATAAGAACTTGATCAATAGCATCGCACTTCAGACTGAGTAACCCCACGGGGTTTGCAAGTGTTTACATATGCACAGTAAGATCCCTGTTGATCTGATGCTAAGTTACCTCAAAGCTGCACAACCGGTTCTTGAGATATTCAAAGTGTTCAGTCTTCTTCTTGACAAACCTTGTATAAGAAGAAATATTGGAAGAAATGAAGAATGAGATCGGATCGGCGAAGTATGAACTTAATGGATGAAAAATGAATGAAAACAGTGAGAGAAAGAAAAATAGAAATAAGAGAATGAAGAAAGAAATAAAAATTGATTCAGGGAACAAGTAGAAGAAAAAGAGTTTGGGGAGTTATTCTAGTGTGAAAGTAAAAAGAATGGAGACTAAAAGGTGAAGACAAAGAAGAGAGTGAAAAGAAAAATGAAAGTACAACACTGGTCTGGTTAATCACTCAATAGAAACTGTCACATGACCATCGTCTTTGAACAATATGCTGCGCTGGGGTTGATCATTTAAACATTGGGATAGGGAGTCATTCAATGGATAAGTCATCACCCTCATTTTTTTTATGGATAACTAAAAGGTTCAATTTTTTTATTTAGATTAAACGTGAACGAAGTTTGAGACAAGCTAAGTAACAATTTATCTCAAATGTTCACTGTAGTTTGAACCCCACAAAAAAAAAACTATTTCGGTATGGGAGAATTTTTCTTTCCAATTTTCTTGATATGATGTAGAGTAAATGTTTACTTTTCAGTCCTCTCACTCCATTGGTGTGGCCCGAACGTTGGATACATGCATACATAGTCAACCAGTCAGATTTACTAAAAAACTGAAGAAACCTACGTTGGCAGTTTTAGTTGACAGTTTCTAAATGATAATGAAGCTGGAGGAGAACGCTTTCTGTGTAAAAATATTTAGAAAGAGTAGCAAATAGAATAAGAGCCTGCACTGTGACTGAGATAGTTGTGTACACCCATGTGATGCCAGAGGTTGGTGTTTGCCCTGTGTTACGAAGCGGAGATTTTCAATGACGATTTCTTCAAGAAGGCAGGCATATTCTCTTGGCCTTTGAAAATGGGCTCATAACCACAGTGTATTTTTTATTTAGCCTTGAGTCAAAGTAAGCTTTGCTTCGTAAATATCGTGAAGACGCTGAACCCATCTTTGACGACAAGTAAGAAAAACAACATTAGGTAGACAACTGCCGTGTTGTCAATTTAGAGGGGTTTTTTCTACATTTTTCGAATTTGCAAGTGATTTCAAGATTCGTAAAATTGAAAAAAAAAAGTATCCAAATTTTTAATTTATTTATGATTTTCCATTTTTTCGATCCTGGAATTCTCACTCAAATTTGAAAATTTTTAAAAAAATACATCAGTTGGCAACGTTGGACTTTGAAATAGGACAAAAAAAATAAGCATCTAAATATTGTCACCACTGGACTCACAAATTCGAATTAAGAAAAATGAATTAAAAAAATATTTCTATTGGTAACCCTAAGGTAAAGAAAAGAGAAGGCAAAGAGTATATAAAAGAAGTGAACGAAGAAGAAGAAGAAGAAGAAGAAGAAGAGGAAGAAGAAGAAGAAAAAAAGGAGAATGAGGATGAAGCGAGAAGGAAGAGCAAGAAGGAGAAGCAAGGATGGAGAAATAAGAGGTGTGTTCATCATACTCGTTTAAAGGGCTGGAAAACACATCGTTCGAGACGTAGTCATGAGAGCAGTTACCTTGTAAAATACGCAGAAATAATTCGTGGAATTATGATAATAAATATCTATCAGTTTCAGATAATGAAGAGAAGACGGAGGATACGTCGGCCAAAACGTCAGCATGAAATAGCAAGTATGAGAATACAAATCTGAACAACTTGTGGAATAATGATATTTTCAAAAAGCTGTAAGGGTGAGATTTTTTAATTCCAAAAATGATAGAATGGTGACTATGAATCATCTCAAGATTAAAAATAGTTAAGTTGCCTCCCCCTCCATTCCTTGGTGGAATCATCATGATGAAAAGAACAAAGATATAAATAATATTCCCGAAAGATCGTAAAATAATGATAATTTTTATCAACTAAGGAGGCCGAAAAGAGCAGTAGAAGAAACGTAATGATGAAACTAGCAAGATTATGGATATCAGTCTGAATTTCTGATAATGTAGAAGGCCGAAGAATACATCGGTCCGAACGTAGAGATAAAACCAGTAAGAATGAAGATACTAGTTCGGATTAGAGCCGGAATGAAGATGCAGATATGAGTCAAGGAAGAAACAAGCATGGGAAGAGAAAAACAAAAGAACGTTTTTTTCTACTGGGACAAATAGGTCTTGTTAGTCGCTCATTTCGAAACTGTCACCGGACAAACTTGTTTTGGCACCCGCACCATGTTGAGGTTGATCAATTAAAAAATTGGAAAAAGACGACGACTGGTATCGCTGCTGTACATAGATTTGAAGACAAATCTAGCATAAATTACAGTGCAAACTGACCCCCTCCCCTTAAATCCTATTTGGAAAGGAAATTTTTTAAAATTCATGACATCATATCAGCAGCAGCAACCTGTTAGTGTCGATTCTTGGACATATACCCTCTCCAGAATTCGCCAGAACTCTCTACCATGGATATCACTAAGCCAATATTGTCTGAACTTGTCTAGTTTGTCTTTGCATCTTACATTTAGCCGGCTACAATTTTGCATATGATCTCTCAAGATCCACGTGACTTGTGATAACCTGTACTTGTCTGACATTCTTGCAAACGTGACAAGTCAATTGCCATTTGAGTTTCCTTCTGATTTTTATGATATCTCTGGCAGTATGCATTGGTTATTTCCCCTTATTTTTGACTGATTTTCTTGTTCTCGAATGTTGGGCTCGCTCCACCGAAAATTTGCCAACTTACAGTGATTTTTCGCTTGATTTCTTCTTCTTTTGAGGATTTCATGGAGATTCGTTGTCCCTGGTAGATGTTGTGGTCTAATTTATTCGTAGTTCTTTTGCTACTATGCGACCTATACTCGCCAAACGTAAGTAGCCAGCGTGTTAGCCTGAAAGAGCAAATTGGGAACTGAACAAATCCAAGTCGAGTGTTTTTGTGACGGTTTCGGTTGATGGTATCTGATAAATGTCATCGTCTCGTGTAGAGTATCAGCAGCACCGACCGCAGTAACATGATGTGCGACAGTAACAAGGAGGGAAAACAAGGCTGACGAAAATAGAACAATGGTAGAAGAAAGTGTAAAGAAATCAAGGAAAAGATATGATAGTCAGGGTCAAGTAAACAGGCCAAGACACGAAGCTTAACATCTTTAGAGGCAAGAATCACATAATGACGCACACATTGTTTTTCAATCGTTTACTAATTCTTTCATTTTTGTCTTTCTTCTTCTAGTTTCTTGTTCGTCTTCTTGTTCTCCTTCTTGCTCTTCTTCTTCTTCTTCTTCTTCTTCTTCTTCTTCTTTTTCTTCTTCTTCTTCTTCTTCTTCATTTTACCCTTCTTTTTCTTCTTCTTCTTCTTCTTCTTCTTCTTCTTCTTCTTCTTATCCTTTTCTTCTTCTTCTTCTTCTTCTTCTTCTTCTTCTTCTTCTTCTTCTTCTTCTTCTCATTATTATTATTATTATTATTATTATTATTATTATTATTATTGTCATTATTATTCCTTCTGATTCTCTTTTTTCTGCCTTTTTTATTTCTTCTCATTATCATTATCATTATTATAATTATTTGGCTAATTTTTCGCCTCTTCCTCCTCCTCCCTCTTCTTCTTCTTCTTCTTCTTCTTCTTCTTCTTCCCCTATTTCTTTCTATCTTCTTTGTCTTCTGATTCTTCTACCCTTTTATGCTTCTTCTCCTTCTTGTTGTCATTCGTCTTCTTTTTTTCTATTTTTCTTCTTTTTGTTCTTGCGTTTGTCTTTTGTTTTTCATTCCTCTTCTTTGTCCCTCTCTCTTTACTAATCCCCTCTTTTTCTGTTGCTCTCCTTTTTCTCCTTCTCAAAATCTTTCGTTTTTTTTTCTTTTCCTTCTTCTCCTCCATTTGAGACTTCTCTCTCAATTTCTCGTTCAGTCATCCACTGTTTTTATTCATTTTTCAGATCTTTCTTCCACATTTATTCCAACTGGTATTCTCTTTCATCTCCTAATTCCTCAATTTCTTCAGTTTTCTTTTTCTATCATCTCAAACTCATTCTTTCATTGCTTTTCTGATTCTCCACTCCTTCTTCAATTTCCCGGGCTTTGGGAGAAAAGCCGCTACAAAAGGGGGGAATAATTTAATGAATTTTTTCCTTTAGTTTTCTTGTAATGTCGATTTGTTGAATTGCTTTGTATTCAAAAGAGGCCCACCAATGGTGATTCGATTTCACTCTAAGACGATGTCAATTGAAATGTTTACCAAGTCTGATAAGATGATTCTCAAATTCATCCATTTTTTTCCTCCCTTTCAAATGTTTTTTTTTTTTTTCTGTTCGTCTGTTAGAGTTTACTCATAAAAATTCGTGGATCTCTTCACCATTGATATCGCCGTCTCTCCCTCCACCATTGATATTTTCTTGCTTCTAGAAAAAAACATTTCTTTATTTCTTCTTTCTCTCATTCTCTCTCCGTTTTTCTCAATTCTTCGGTCTAGTTGAATTGGATTCTTCTTTCTTCTCGCTTTTTTTTCATATTTTCTTTCTCTGTCTTGTCTCTTCTGTATAATTTTTCACTTTTTTCTTTCTTTTTTTTCTTCCTCACCTTTTTTTAAATTCTATTTCCTGTCTTTTTTCCTTCTTTCTTTCTTCGTTGTGTTTGTTGGGGACTGTCAAGCGAAATTATCATCAAACCTGTCAACAAATGTTTCTTCACTGTAGTCATAATTTCCTATTTACTTTCCACCTGGAGTACATTTTTAGTTGAGGGAGTCAGAATATAATGTGGTCTTATGTTAAATTGATCCTTCAGTTTGTGTTCGACGGATAGTTTTATACTTTTTATTTTGAAAATTCAGACTTTTTTTAGTTATCACTGTCCAACAGCAGGTGAATTATTCATTGATCACCACTTTTTCGATTTTTCAATTATCATCCCCAACAAACGTAGATCACCTTATGGTTTTAACAAAGTAACTAACCAGAACTGCTTCTTCATTTATTCTAAAAGACACTTGTACTCATTGTTCAGCGTTTACTTATTTCTTTTTTTCATGTCTCATTCTTTCTTGCTTCTTCATTTGTTTTTTTTTTCCTTCGTCCTTCAGTATTACATACGTTCCTCTTAATTTTTCGATGCTTTTCTTCATTTCATACTGGCAAGGGTACCTGATCTTTCCTGGGCAGAAGAATAATGTTATTTGATATATTTCTTCTCAAAAAACGCAACGTGTGAAGAAAAATATCTATTTGCACCATTTACATATACAAAAGTAAATGTTTCCGAAAATATACTCTGACACTCGGGACAAAATAAATGATGTCCTTCTGTTTGACAAGGCTTCTATGTACACAAAATCAGTGTTTCTCACACTGGGTCACCGGATGAAAAAGTTGTTTTTTATCAAAATGTTTGTCTGATAATGTTTTCAGGATTGTACTGTGTTCACAAATGAATCCGAAAAAAAAGTTCTCCCAGCACTTTGATATCTTCCGTTTCGCTGAAAATCTATTTTCATTCCAAATTGGCCGTTAGCAACTTTCAAGATCAACAGAGGTCAGAACTTCTCATCCTATCTTTTCTATCGAAATACCCCCGGGAATATAATTGTTTGGCTGCTATTCTAACCATACGTCAAAATCTAATTTCAACTCCAATGAACGCTGGTGATTGCCGAAGTTGAATTTGACCTTAATTGCTTTACCACTGGTGAAATCAAAAGCAATCTTTAATCTATAGGAAAAGTCAATATCTCATTTCATTTTTACTGGGATTTGCATTAATTTGCAAGAGATAATATTTTGTGCTCTTTGATGGGCACCGGTAATCCCAAGTGGCCCCTGTGGTCGAACTCAAATATGCCACGACTGGATGAATTGAGAAGTCTTCTAGCAAAAATGAAGGTCAATAGCTGTTTACCTTTCACCTTAAGAGTAGCACTGACACACTAACATAAGTTTGTTAGTATACGTTATTTTTTTTGTCCTTTCTTTCTCTTTTTCTTTTTTCTTTCTTCATTCTGTCTTCTTTTTGTCCATGATTTCGTTTCTTTTTCATCTTTTTTGTTTGTTTCTCTCTTTCTGTTGTCTTCAGTCCATTTTTTTCCTTTTTGGGTCCATAATTTATTTTTCTTTATTATCTAATTCTGCCTATCTGTTGGATTTCCCTTTGGTCCTTTTCTTTCAAAATTTCCTTTTTCTTATTTTGATATCTTCCTTCTTTCCTCTCTCCCCTATCGCTGACAGAATGAATGTTCAGGATAGAACCCTGCACGCATTCGTCTCATTTTTTCGTTTTTCTCATTTCCTTCTTGTATTATAGAACAGTCGATGGCTCGCTGGTAGTGTTGCCATTTATCAACTATTTCTACCAAGCATAAATCGATGCTAGAAGAAATAGATATGGATTTGCACTGAGTCTATTTCAATCGATCCTTCACATTAATGACGATGAAAAGTTAAGTTTCACAAAGGCTCTACTTGTAAGGCTATTCATATGGTGAATAATTCTTATTGAAGTTTTGGTTATATATTTCTCTTGGCATCTTAACACAATTTTATAAATATACTTATATATATATATATATATATATATATATATATATATATATATATATATATATATATATATATATATATATATATATATATATATATATTTATATGTACGTTGGTTGTTTCAACATAGCGTTGCTCTTATCATTGAGCTGAACAGCTGCCGATAATGCAATAACCCGAACTCCTAATTACTATTTCTTGCTCATTCGTGGTTTAAATCAGCTCTACTTGTTTCTTTCAACGTGACAAAACGCGCTTGTGCTTTTAAGAAATGGATATATGATCTGACAAAATGATGATAATTTGCATTATATTATACGGAAACTTCTATTTGAAATAATCACAAATGGTGAGACGGCAAATGTTCTATTCGGCGTAGACAACGTAAATCGAATTAACAATTGAAGAAATTGGGCCCATTGCATGAATCGAACCTGTAACCGATACAGTAGCAGTTTCAATGTAGCCTTGCTTTTACCATTGGGCTAAACAGCTATCGGTAATACAAAGGCTCAAATGACTGTTCCAACTCTAACATTCCATTTTTGCTTCTTCAAAGTCTATATTTGTTCTATTAATTCATTTCAATGCAACAATTATGTTATTAATCCTTCATTTAAACATACATAAAAATAAACTCTGTCTATGGGTTGCGTTCAAACCTTCTAATAATGTCAACGAAGTTTTATTTTTAAAACAACGTTCTGAATTCGAGGTTTAAAATCCTTCGACCATCATCAGCCATTATCAAGGAGGTGTGAAAATGGAATTTGTGGAAACAATTCAAAATATTGGTAGCTCTTCTGATTGAAGCAAAACAACTTATTTTCAATAAGATATCTGTCAACATCGGCAAGTGCTCATAGCGTCCTCGTGCGCAGATGACATCGTCCTAGCGTTGCTTTAGTTTCAGTTACACGTTTAAACAGATTCATTTATGATTACACCGGTTAAAAATGACAACACTTATGATATAAATCAAAATCATTAAAAAAGAAATAATACAGTCACTTCTTAACCATGTGGACAATAGTGGTCCAACGTAACGCAGGATCCAACAAGTCCTGGTCTCCTTTAAAACTGACTTACTTTTGCTCGTAATATTTCACTTTGGGTTTCTCTCAATTTTCATTGAACGAAAATTCGACTCAACGCTGTTAATCATTAGGCATATTTCACTGCTGCAGATCACGTGATCGATTTTCAACTTCGTCACACAAGCATACATACGCACACAGTTGCATGTATGCAAATAAAATAGCATTACAATGAACACACATTCGTTTTTTTCCCTTGAAAACACATTGGAAACAAAGTGTCAACGAGAGAGTTCAGAGAAAAATAGCGTCTATGTGATTTCATCTTGACAGCGGAATGGTGATTGCAACAGGCGCCATATTTGAAAGTGTTTCGCGCCATTCTGATGTAATCAGCGTCATTATGACGCCGTACAAAATCGAAATCGAAATCAACTGAGAATTTGTAAATTAGTTTCCTGGAAATTGTTAATCATTCCTCCTTCAACGATTTCATAATTGAATAAAAAAAAAACAACAAAAATGTCTGATGGTATCAAACAGAAAAGTCTTTGCTAATTACACTGTAAACTTTGGTAATGACATAGCGTTCCACCTAGGTGTGTCGAACAATTCTTTAAAAATTAATTTTAACTATCTTTTTTTACCTTCATCTTAATTTTTAGTTGTCTTTATGGAAATTAAGATAAATGTGAAAAAAGTAGTCGAAATCATTCTTCTAAATGGGTTACAATTCTTCCTCTAATAATGAGAATAAATGATATTTTTTTTATTCTATTCTGATAATTTCCAAACGAACCTAATACTTGTAGTAGGTTGGTGTTCAGTTCCCGAAACTCATACAGGTGTGTTCGTTTCAAACTTGTTCCTCAGGGAATGTTACCGAGATCGATTTTAGTATTTGTCCTTCGAATACTAATACAGTACCTCGATCATCAATATGCATTGATAATATCGGACTGTTGTCTTCAACACAAAAATATCCATCTGAAGAAGGCTGTGGATTACTACAGCTGAAACGTTGTGTCCAAAAGATTGACCGAGAGGAGTCAAAAAAAAAAAAATAAGCATACTTGTTGAAACATTATTAGCCATTCATTATCATCATCAATCTTCAAGTGTCGTCTCGCCATCTTACATGTTTGCTCAGGTTTGCATACGATCTCCTGGGTCTACGTTGTGAGTTGTGATGTTCAGCGTTTTTCTGACATTCTTGCAACTTTGCCAACCCATTACCATTTGATTTTTTTAATTGATTCACTGATACATCTAACGCCTGTTGTCTTCCAGATAAATGTGGTGTCTTTTAATCTTTCCATCTTTTGTTGCGCATGTTTCTTTCCTGTACACATTGCATAAGAGAGATTTAAGAATTTGGACAAAATTAAGGAGAATATAACGAGGCAGCTTAAGACGATCCCGAAAGAAGTCTTTGCTGACTATTTTGAAAAGTAGAAGGGGCACATGGAAAAATGTGTTAGGTCCTGGGAGTATATTGAAAGGGAACTAAGACACCATCATTGCCCTAGGTAGGATATATTTTTGTTAATCATAAATGGTTGGATACTTTTAGGACAGAGAGCAGTCAGGGATTGCTTGATGGTTGAGACACTTTCACATATTTTGTCAACGATGTTAAGGCAAGGATCAGCGGTCAGACTATCCCCATTTGAACAGTCAACACAAGATAATTTTTCCAAGTCACTCTCCTCCTTCAACTTTCTACTGGACTTATCTAAGCTTAATAGATAAAATGATATTCAAAAGTCAATTTTGGAAACTTCAACACTCATTAGAAGTTTCTTCACTTTTTGTTTTCTTACCTTCCCTTCTTTTTCTTTCTCATTCAATTTGTCCTCTACTTCTCCCTATCCGTCTCTCTTCTTTTCGTTCATCTTCTTTCTTCCTTCCTGCTTTCATACATTCTTTCTCTCTCTCTCTCTGTCTCTCTCTCTGTCTCTCTCTCTGTCTCCGTCTCTGTCTCCGTCTCTGTCTCTGTCTCTCTCTCCCGATTTCCCTTCTGTCTGACCTACTGTGTGAGTCGCGTTGGTTGAGTTGAACTCCACTTCTGAGTTTTCAATTCCTCTTTTGAGTCGGATGTCAGGTTCGTATTTTTCCCAAACAACGACATTTCTTTGTTTTCAGGCAAATTTAATAGCCAGAATCTCCGCTGTCGGGTTTCAAGACCGGTGGGCCTTCCAAACACGGAAAATTGATGCAACACGGTCTTTCAACCCTTATTCGGCGAAGCAAGCCATGCTTCGTAAACCTGATAGGTTCTGTTCGTTTGCTTGGTCATATAGATGCATATTTCTAAATGGTGACAGTGTTTAAAAGTTGATACCTGGAATATTAATTTGAAAGACATACAAACACTCCCCGATTTGCAAATGGTGCAACAGAATCATCGAACGCTTATTCAAGGAGATCAGATTACTTTTAATCTCGATCTTTGGTCATTTGTGGCCACTTTACAAACCAGTTCCAGTAGACCCGCCACTCTCCCCCAACTAGCCCCCCATTGCACTGAGAGTGGAGGCGATATGCATGTGGCATATTAAAAGGAAATAACTTTTAACCATTTCCCACACTTCTTTCTGCCACACCCTATCGCTGTGGGAGAATGAGTAAATACTATATTCCGACTTTCATCCCTATTTACTGTTGTGTCATAATCATCAAAGGTGAATTAATATGATGCAAGATACCATTTGATCGATGTTCATATTTTGATAAAACGATGACCTTAAATGCTGATTATCAAGACTGAAAAATACTTGGAACAATAATCTCACATCCATTCAAGTCCTTTTTTTGGAAGTATATGTACATATCTTCATTAGTCGCTTATACCCTTAGGTTGTCGCACTAAATTGTTAGTAACACACACTTCTGGTTTCCCAGGCCGGTCAAAATTTTGTTTTACTCACAGCACAAGATCATCTCCCAATGAGCACTCATTTATGCACTGACTGATCAGACTCAACGTTCCTTAATTTCAGTGATCCTATAAAAACTGGTGCATCAAAGGTGATTCGGCCCGTAACGCCTATGTCCTCAATCCTAGTATTTGCGCTGAGTGCTTAGCGGAGAGTCATTGACTACCATTTTCAAAAGCTTGATTCAGTTGTGAATTGATCCAAAGTCTATCAAACTGGGGACAAACACCATTATGTGGGTGTGCAATACTTTGTAGCAAATATCAAACAAGCTTCTAAATACTCAATTTCTATTTTTTAAATTCAAATGCAGAAAGCTATTGAGCATTGAACAATCACTTATGATCATTTGAAATGTGAATCATGTAATGTCTACTCTAATTGACATCTTCAACTGCAGTATGTTCATAATAGCATTTCATATCCACAGAGCTAAAATAAATACAATTTCTTTCATAGAAAATTTTGCAGGGATAAAATCTCCAAAATTGTTCTATTCTACCATTCTTCTTTCCTTGTGTTACTATCCAAACATCAATTCGATCCTTAAAGGACCACTTAAACCAGCATAATCCAATAAAAATGGCGCGCATTCTTGTGCAGAGAGTCATCCCAAAGGTCACGTCGACTCAAAACGTGCTTGTAGCTTTGTAATGGTGTAACACCGAGGTCCCTGCTTTCTTTTCGGGGGAGAATTCTTGGAGTTGTTCACTCATTCGACTGTCACAGATCATCAAGATCTCCTGAAAAGGCTCTAAGACTCAATGACAGTCAAACATCGTAGAGCATTGCCCTGGTGTCGTCTTGGCAGGAACGCTGGCGCTCCTAATGCGATAATCTAAATAACTAAGTTGCCGCATGGGCCATAAAAGCCTCTTGGCAAGAAGCACATTTCTCCCCTAATTCGATGCAAGTAGACCCATTGGAACAATCGGTCATCTGTAGGGAGTTTGTAAGCGCTGTCTGTGTAGATTCTTCCTCTTGACGCATGCAAACAAACAGGATAAGACGTTAGAGGGTTTAATTCTCTCGATCGGTCGCTTGAACGATTGAATATCTATGTCACGTTTACTTACCTATTCAGGGAAAGTATCTACACACACTCATATATATATATATATATATATATATATATATATATATATATATATATATATATATATATACTTAAGATTAGGGAGAGGGATCACCTGACACATATTTCATGCATTATTGATGTATATAATGATATATCAATAAAAAACTTTTTTTTCAAATTCATGTCCTTTCACTCGTTTACTCCCCAATATCTGTTAATGTAATTAATGTAATTTTCTCCCATGTTTTCTTGCCTTTAGCAAAAAAATTGTTATCATGGCACTTTGTGTAAGTTACTCTTGTTCAGTTTATCGATTATATATTGAGTAATTGTTTGGGGTATTTAAAGACAAAACAGTTTTACTAATATGGCTACCCAGCACCGTTAATCAAACGCTTTCCATCTTCCCATCAGTTATGATTTTAATATATAGCTTATGTTGAATAAAATGTAGATTATTCTTTTATGTGGGGTGTTAACATGATGTATTGGATATGGAAATCATTTTATACTAAACACCATTGAATATTTGAAGTACAGAGCCAACTCACGTAGGTTTCCCTAAAACGTATTTGACAATGAGGGACCAATAATTATAACAAAAGAGGTGACTCGCTTTTCGTGTCACTTTCATTGAGTGTTAACACATGTGTTAATTTTTTGTGTTGGTTTTAATCTCAGACTGGGTACAAACCAACTTATGATATCATCCTTTAGAATACTGTATATATATATATATATGTGTGTGTGTGTGTGTGTGTGTGTGTATTTCAGTGTGTATATATGCTTAAGATTAGAGAGATATAACATAAAACCGTTTTTCATGTTTCTTAGTATTATTGATGTTGATTATATATGTATGTGTGTGTGTGAGTGCATGTGCGTGCGTATGTGCGTGTATGTGTGTGTGGGTGTGTGTGCATAGGAAACTCGCAGTGACTTGTGTCCTGCCAGTGGATGCAATCGTCAGACCAACGACGGTCTGACCAATTGTAACCCCTGGCTATGCACTGACATTTTCAAGTGCATCCACTTACTTTTGCTCCAGCCCCAATATCGAGCACTCTTCATTCTTAAAAAAACAAACCTTAAAGAAAAATATTACGTACATATATATTTACATATTGATTACTCTCCTCTGTGAGACGAGGTCACAATTTAATATGTCTTTCTATTACCCTCTCATTCTAAGCGTATACACGTATGTACACACATACAGAAAGACACACATACAAACACATATACATCTATTTGCTGAGTAGATTTTAGAGACTTACTACACTATTCAATGGATAGATAGATAGATAGATAGATAGATAGATGAGGTCCTATCCCTGAGTTAAAATATCCTTCACTTTAGAAATCATTCCAAGCATCTCAGTGGATATTTCACAAATTTCTTAAAATATCCTTGCCAGAATATAAAAGATATTAATTTCCATCTTCTATCGTGTGATACCCGTGAAGATCGAACGCACTCAACTATCGATCCGTTTTCTTAAACTAGATTCATAACCATCGCTCTATGGTAGGTTTAACTCTCATACAATTTGAGTAAATGAAAACTCTGATGGACAAAGTGTGTCCTAGACGCATCCAGTCATTTCATAATCATGAAAAAATATCCCTCGAAGAGCGATGGCACCAAAGTTAAGCGTCACTTTTACGGTTCAAAACAGTCTGTTAAGTCCACTTTTGGGATCAATGTCATCTGCCTCGTCATGTTCTCCTTAAACTCGTCCACAGTCTGAAATCTCTTTGAGAAAAAAAAAAGCTAGAGGTTGCAAAGAACTAAATCTTGATTGGGCAGCTTTTTTTGTTTTAAATCTTGTTGATGTGATGTTTTGTGAAGAAAACCCTTCACAAGACGTGAAGAATGTAACACTATGCCATTCTGAATGTGACAGTCATACAATACACAGGCTTTCGAAATGGTGTTTAGCTGCTGACTGAGTAATCCTACAAGTGAGCGCTTCTTCATGCATGCACGGTACAGTCACTTCTGATTGGATGCTAAGTTCCATGAACGCTTGGCAACCTGTCTTTGAGATACCCAACACAGCTGGATACTTTCCAGACAGACATCGTCTGGTGGTCGAAAATAATAGAAAATAAAAGCAACGGTATATGCTGGAAGATATATAAGTTAGATTTGTCTGTTAAAATCAAACTCCCTATACAACCAGTCGTCTACAAGCGAAGCTTAATACCTATCACCCTAATGCATATTCATACAGCTATTTACTAAAATTAGCTTTGCAGTATTTGCAATGTCAATACATATGAAACCTTTAGATTTGGAATGTTTTTAATTAAAATCCTACCGGTGATAGGTTGCATAAATAAATAAAATTAAAATAATTTGCTATGCATATCTATAGTGAAATCATTTGAATGAATTCTCGCAGTGAAAATAATTTCCAATGTATTTCTATATTTACTTTCAGTATATACGAGATGGAAACCTGGAGCAGACCAAAGATTTGAAGCACAAATTAAAACTGTTAGTAATTTGGGGATTTTTTATTATTTCTTGGTGAAATGATGTAAAGAGATGTGTGTAGTGCTGGGTAAATCGCTGGAAACATTAGGTAACTTGAAAGAAAAACTGATAGATCTAGGTAAAGTAATGCAGTGTTGGTGACTCCACTTCAGGTACTTATAAGTTTATTTCTCATATCAAAAAAGGTACCCCCAGTATTAAGAAGGGGAGAGCTAAAACTGCAGCCAACGTAGATGCATTAGGAAGAAAATATCCCTAAAAAATGAGATACACAAGAAAATAAGACACACTGAACAACAGATAAGTAGCAGAAAATGGTGTCCTTACCCTGGCTACGGCCTCAGCAGTCTTTGCTTGGATTTTACATATCACATCACCAATTACTAGGACTGCTTGCAATATAAATGGAATAGACGTAAAGGAACACGTACAGTGGCGTCAATACACCCTGTGTTATTCATTCATGGCTATGGGGAGAGATGGATTCATGCCACTCCCAAGGGCATCAATGCCAATTAGACACAGACCTTAGCTTGAGCTCACCTCACCAAGTTCATTTTCTGTCCCTTTATACGCTCAGTCACCCTTGCACCTCTCCGGAGACACACTGAGGACCCTTGTTAGTTGCAATGTCGTCCTTAATTCGCTATGTGAAGTCAAAACTCTTAGTGACGTCTTAATGGCCAGTCAATTTGGAGATGCCGTAAAGAATGATAATGATGATGGACACACGTTCCAGTCGGTGTAATGACAGTCGATTTCCGAAAGTGATTCTCTAGTGAAGTTCTATTCCCTTTGCGCGACGGGGTTTCTGACTAGACACAGTGAATTCGAACATAAATCTATCGGCGTCAATTAATTGCCTCGAGTCGGGCCGTCTCTGGCAATTGAAACAACGTATCTGGAATTAATCAATAACCACTGAACATTACCTGCCCTTATATATTGCTGACTCATTCAAATCAGGTACTCAGTATTGAATCATCAGATACAGAACTATTAAGACTCATCTTTTCTTGGGAGATTATGTTTCGCTCGTCCTAACTCCACAGACCATAAATTGGACATTTGATTTTTCGCTTCACCAGGATTATAGCAACAGTATCTCAAGATAATTAGGCCAAACGACTTCGTACAGTGTTCTACTGTACTCAAATATATTTATTTATTTGATAAAAAAATGAAGGGTTGTGATTAGTTTTTTTTAATAGTTTTTGATATTACGATGATTCATCTCATTTTCGTTGATTTTTATCACAAATAAACCCTGACTGGTTTCCTTTCGGCAGTGAGTAAATATATTAACTGCGTGGATAGGTATAAAAAAAAAACATTCCCAGTGAGTATCAAACTCACTCTATGCTGGAGAGTGGCTCGTTTTAGGCCCAACTGCTCTTACCACTGCACTGCCGAAACAAGTTGACAGCATGAGTCGAAATCAAAACATCAAACTCATTCTCTTTCTTGATCTCCGGTGCCATGTTTGTTATCAACTTGTAGTCCAGTATCCAATTCGCAGTTTTAATTTATCTATATATTTTGAGGGGAACAGTCTGAGTTCAATTGCGATAAAAAGCAACAAAAAATGATATGAAAGTGAGTAGTATTAAAAATTACTAATAATGATAGACATTGTCTGTTTACCAATCCATTGGCATTTGACGCCTGGCCTAATGAATATAGAATAAAAAATGGGATCTGGTCTGAAGATTTCAATATTGGCTACGAATCTAACACCCCAGGGGCCTAATAGTAAACAGCATGGGGAACGGAATCTGTTAACTGAGTTTACGGTTCGAGTTCACATTGCAATTACCCCCCGGGAAAATCATCAATCCAGTACTCCCCAAGGTATGGGGAAATAATAGAGTAGTTTGAACCATCTTACCCTGTGATGCAGGCCATCTTGGATCTCGTGAAGCCCATAATCGCTACTGAAACAAAGAGTGAATCATTCGTGTCTGATTAGACTGATATTTGAGCCAGGGTAACTAGATAGATGGGGATGAATGATGGAAGGAAACATGGCTTTTACAGGTCACCCTACTCTGATTAACAATGATTATGTAGTTCTTTTTTCTCGAAAAGGGAGACAATTTAAAAGATCTATCACCATGTATTCAAGTAAGAAGTTTGTGTTGGCCATTGGTGATAGTCGATGCTAAATGAGGCGTAAGTCTTCTTTAAGGCGTCCTTGTACATCTCTCTAGAGAAGATCCACGGTTTCATTGACCTGTGGACAGTTCACAGAACCATAAAACTTTTGATAGACACCTGCCCTCCATATTCGGCCCTTGACCTTTACATTGTAGCAGAATCTTATGGGGCCTTGCTCCACATGCTTGTAACTTTTGCAATCTTGAGGGTTTGGACTGACAGCAGATCGTTTGAGTCAAACAAAGCATTTGCCAGAATGTACAATCATGCCTGGAGAATTAACAACCTTAGAAAAGACATAAAAGTAAAAGTTAATAAACCTATCATGCTGACCCCCCCCCTGTATATGACCCAGCGTATTGAATCAGGTATCAGGTCACATGGGTCAGTTTCGAGCAAGGGCTGAAAATTGTAGCTAGAGCAGGTCATTTGGGGCGATTTTCAGATTTTGCCAAATATGGCTTCATAAATACCTTATCTAACCGTTGCCGTTGAAAATATGAATGTTCAATACCTAAGTTCCGCGTGACCTTCCTAGGGATTCTTGCAAAACAAAGTGACATTTTTGCAATGTATTTATCAATTTTTTATTACATAAACGATTCATCTATTTTTCCTCAGGAAACTTAGTTCTTACTTTTCAACCAGAGTGTGCATTTTCTATTTGTTCGAATAATCCCATAAACAGGGCAAAAATCCAGTAGTTGGATATATATGTAAATATATGTGTAGAAAATTGCTATTGGAAAGGGTCCTCTAGAAAATTTTATCATTGAAAAGGGTTTCCCAAATAGTTCAAGTTCACTGGTTTGATAATCTGAACATGTTTTAATGAGTATTTTTGAGACCAAATCATTAGAAAAAGTATATACTTATATAATTTCAACGAAACTTTTAATTGAAAACGTCCCTAGGCATCTTAGTATTCAACTAAATGTTCCATATATTCACAGCCTTATGAGCTATCAAAAATGAGTAAATACCAAGCAAAGAATATGAATCCAATCTCATCTAAAATAGCCCTAATTGGTATTTGATTCGTGATATTCTGATTTGAAGTGCCAGGTCTCATATGGTACTGAATTGTAGGTTTCATGTACTAGTATCACTTACTTGATCAATCACACTTGCATCCTCCTCTCTGTTACAAGTGCACACTTCAGGGGATGGGGGAAGTTCATTCTGAGACGCGTATTCACTTGATAAGTTTGTACATGTATACTTAAACCCTTTTTTCTAATATGAAAGTGCATAAATTATCTTTCCTTTTAGACACAGGCGTGGATAGAAAATTAGATATCTTATTGGACACTTTTATAATCTATACTGTGAATACCCCTCGTAAGATACGTGCATTATGCACTGATCTGTCAACTGGGATAAAAAAAAAAACAATGACTAATCATGGGAGAAAGAATACTAGAAATTTGAATGAAACATACAATAGAAGACTTTGATTCTTTGTTACGTTACTGAATTATAAAATCTGGGTTGAAAATTGGTTTAATAAATATCAATCATTTCTCTAATGAAAACAATCTATTAGTAGGAATTATAAAAATAAAAATATTGCTTTTATTACGACGGATAAAACAAATTAAGATATTGCTGATTCCATTCAAAGTAATTATCATTTTATTTGGAAAGAAAGAGGGGAGAAAGGTTTTGTAAGGGTCATAGTTACTTTGAAAAGTGGGAATCCCAAAGAACTTGAGAGAAGGTCCCTTTTCTATGCACGTTTCCATAGCAACACATTCCAAGCCTCATGTTAGATCATGGAGTCAGCGAGAATATATTGCTAATTACTGGATTGTGTAATTCACAGTTGCTACGGTGGGTATTTGTTGCGGGTGGGGTTAGTGGTGAGGGTAATGCGGTGGGGGAGGTGCAGATGCAGAGGGGAGCATGAGAAAAAGACAAACATCGAGGAATTTAATGGGAACTTTACCCCCGAGAAGCGATCATTAAATTTACTTATAAGAATCAGCGCAACGTAGAATCCAACCAAAAGATGGACCCTCAGAATGAGGACCATGCAATGCGCACAGGGTAGAATCATGCTTAACATCACATGGAGAGATCTCAAAACAACACAGTATATTAACTGGAAACGAAAGTTAAAGATATCACAATATTCATAAGAAAACTCCAATGACAATGAACAGGACATGTTGCAAGAATATCAGACAATCGATGGATATCATGAACTCTTAACGAGGATCCCCACATATCATATGCGACCCTCTGGTCAGCAAAAAATAAAATGGCATGACAAAATAAACAAGTTCAGAGGGTCCTGGCTCTGCGATGCCCATGATAGAGAGCCCTGGTGAATCTTGGTGAGTGTCTTTGTCGAACAACAGACGATGATAATACACACATCTGCAGGTACATACATGTTTGCACACAAACGTACACACTTTTACACACACTGGCGCAGACCACACGCAGGGAATTACTCATAAACTTTCAAACATGCTCACACACTCATCTGCACACCCACACAGTAACACACACTCTCAAAAACACATTCACATGTACATTCACAGTGTATACATTTACATACACATGCTCTCCCCCAAGTCACGCACACTCCAACAATCACACGTATTCGCACACAAGCACAAATACAAACTCACTTTGGCACAAGGACACATACAATCCCTCATGCATTTACATGCATTCGCTTGAACACATACTCTCACAAGTAGACACACTTCTGAAAATTCTCACACACATATTCATACGCACATACATACTCGAGCACACGCACAAACACACTAAATCTCCCGAACTCTAACTCTCACTAAACATAATCACGAGCAAGCACACACTCATACACTTACACACACGGCATATATATATATATATATATATATATATATATATATGAAGAACACGGAATGAGACAAACTCAGGAATAAAAGTTATTTAGAGACTTTATTTGTTAATTATCTAATTCGTAAATTAATTGCATAGTATGGTATACATGTTTTAGGAAGGATTCAGCAGCATGGGTGTACCTTTTAGCGGTTAAAAGGTTAGGTTTCTGTAGCAACAACTTTAGCATCAGATATTTTCTTTGAAAACATAGATGGTAATGAAAAATGAGGATTCATGGGAAGCCATAGTTGTGAATTAGGACTATTTAGTGCCTATGAAGGAATCTGTAGTTGTTCGGTTTGATCTTTTGACAGAAGTAGTAGCAGCAATCATGGGTATTACAATGGTCAAAGGGTGCAGGCATTCTCAAGAATTAGTTGTCATGAATATTTGGGAGCTAGGTAATGGTTCAGTGTTGAGCTTCCGGGTACTTAGCACGGTGACGTCGAGGATATTTCTGATAGTGTGATCCAGGTATTGGGATAAATGTTAAAGGGGTTCCCTGTTATGTACGATCGAATATCAGTTGGGAAATGCTAGTTCTGTTTTCTTATTCGTCATTGTAGATGTTCTGAAAAGTCAGATGGCTTTGAAAAGTACAAGTAAGATGGACCATTCATAGGTGTCTATAGGTAAGGGTCTGGGTGACTCTATGTGACGTTCTGAATGATTGATATATATTAAATGGGAGTTAGGTATGGATAGGTGATATAAATTTGAGATATTGATTATAAGAAGATGGGGGTCCAGATTTTATACATAGGGTGGTTTCAGGGAATAAAAGTATGTGAATACTAAAGGGTGTTTGGTTGTATGTATATGGACTTGGGTAGACGTGTAGTTATTGGTGTACGTATGAAAATTGTGAGTTGGTAAACGTAGAGTAATTAAGAGTGAGAGGATTATGTGTTAGAGCTCTAGATGGTCAGGGTTGTCGAGTTTAGTTATGAAAGAATGAGTTTTAAGTTTAATTAATGTCGTTCCAGAATTCTAGTTGTGTCGGTTGGTGTACCATAGTTCTACTGGGGGTAAGTCAGGATGATTACGTGATTTAAAAATGTGCCAATAGTCATTAAGTCCAATGTTGAACTGCTACTCCGATTTTCCTATATATCGCAGTTTGTATTTATTGCAGTCTACAAATTAGATGACATGGTTTATGGTTGATGGTGAAGTAGGGGTAATGATGAACTTGAAGTGATTGCAGCATAGACTATTTTTTTGGTTGCAGGGTCGGAAAAATCCGTCGGTTTTAGGTACTATGTGAAAGGTTTTTATCATAGTGTTAATGCTAATCATGTATTTGGTGTTTTGGGGTCTGCAGTAGCGATGACATATGGTTCCTGGAATATTCCTTTGAATTCTGTTCTGACAGTAAGTATATTACATTTTTTGTTTGTAATATGTGACAGATGTGGGAATGTGTTTTCGAAGTTGGCTATGAATAGAGTCCGGTTAGTAATTTTAGTAGGGTGTGGTTGTTTCTTCGCTGGGTGTTGTACGTATTTTCATACTTACATGGTCAAATACGATGGACAATCAACAAATTGTTATTTTATATCAAATTGTTCTTATTTCAGCATGAGAGAGAATATATTTGGATTCTGAGGGTGTGATAATTGTGTTATGTGTTATCATATCTGGCACTTCAAAATAATTGTTAAAAATGGCTAGATTCTCAGCCAAAAGCGCTAGGCATGATAACATTTTCAGACACATATAATACACAATGAATCCTAACATACGTTTGCAGAAACAAAAAACTTAATTGTAAAATGTTCACAAAATGTTATTTGTCTGTCATTTTTAACCAGCCATGTATAAGTGAATTATTGCAGCTTATATATATATATATATATATATATATATATATATATATATATATATATATATATATATATATATGCGTGTGTGTGTGTGTGTGTGTGTTTGTGTGTACAAGTGTGCAACTATGCCCAAATAAGATATAGCATCCATGCGGTACTGAATTATAATTTACTGACGGTAATGCTTAGTACTTATCAATAAAGCTAAATAAAAAATACGTCTTAGTGGTGCGTAACTGTACCTATTGTATATACTTATACAATGGTGCGTATAATCACTACATGGACTGATCCTTACTTTGCTACACTAATATGTACTATGCATTTCCAACAAGAGTATGTATATATATATTGTGAACATTATTCAGTATCACATGGATACGATGTCTGATCTGAGCATAGTTGGATGCATGCAACGTGTTGTGCATTTATTATTATGTGGGTGCATACTATTTATTAACTTGCATGTTTCATGGATGTACTGCTATATGACTATATGCATGTATGTATGCAAATATATATATATATATATATATATATTTATTTATATCGATTTATACATGAATAGTTGATATAAAAAAATATTAATCCTCGTTCGTGTAAGTCTTGAGCGATGTTGTGTTGCTACATCCTTATTTCTGTGTAAATCATTTAATCATTTGATCCCACGGATACGACAACAAAAGCTCGTGTCTACTGGAATAGGAAGAATTATTTTCTTTACAGGAGGACAATAAGAGCAACAGTGAAAAGAAAAACAGCAAGAATAATAGCGGACAATAATCGTTACAATTCTAATTTGTTGCACCCAATGCATTATCCCTGGGGGTGGGAGTTTTATTCTTGTTTATGAAATTCATTTTTATAATTATCTTCCGTTAGGTGACTTGGGAATATCTGAGGCAAAGCGTAACAGTAGGTAAAAGAACCTGACAATCGATGCCTGATAGAAAAAAAATAAAGGATTATCAGAAACTGTCAAGCAAAACTGTCACCAGAACTAATGACATAGGTTTCTTTCAGTTTTTAAGTCGATCTGGCTGGCTATGTAAGCATGTATGTATATCACATTCAGACCGCACAAATAGAGCTAGAGGACTGAAAATTTGAACATTTTTTTCTTTTCCCATGAGCAGGGTTTTAGTTTTTAAGGATCAATTTGCAATGTACGTTTACACTAAATTGATTAATAGTTTGTGTTCAGCTGCATTAATGCTAGTTTGTTTTAAGAATATTCAAGCTTTTAATGATCACTGCCCAACAATTTGCAAGAGGAGTATCTTATTAAATGATCACTCCCTGTTCTGTTTTTTTTTTTAATTGACTATCCCTAACGCAGCATAATATCAAAATACATTGGTTACATGACAGTTTCTGTTGAGTGACCAACCAGACCTCTTATATTTCTTTTATCATTTTTATCGATATCAGTAGTAGTTGGAATGGTAGTAGTAGTAATAGTATAGAGGGGGAAAAAGACTTTATTTCGTTCTTTTCGACGTGACAAGGCGCTGAGTAAATCGGGAGATCGAAAGCGAGGCTAATGTAAATATGAAAGAAAATGAATAATGGCGGACAAGGATTTTAAACGAAAGGTTCTGAGTGACAGCAATTGAGAAAAGGAATAAGGTTCGTGATTCGGTGAGGCAGTTTAGGAATATGATAGATGTTAAAGCAACATGTCATGCTGTGGGGGCGATCAATTGAACAATTTGCAAAAAAAAAAGGATGATCTTATCTTGCTTTTTGTTGGGGAGTGATCACAAGTAAAAAGTAAGAATTTTAAAAGGAAATAACCGTGAATTCTGTTGGACACAAACTAACTGACCAATTTAGCATAAACTTAGATTGTAATTTGAACCCCTTCTGAAAGAAAAATTATTTTAGTGGGGATTTTTAAAAAAGTCCAAAAAGGACATTTTATTTCTAGACACAATAAGGGATAAATGTTTAAATTTTCAGCCTTCTAGTTTAATTGGTTCACCCTTTATGCGTCACACAGACCAACTTAAAAACTGAAGAAACCTATATTGATATTTTTTGGGGACAGTTTTGGTTGACGTTTTTTCAATGAAAGACAAGAAAACGCTGTGGAATGGAGGATGTTTATAGAAATTGATGGGAAAAAATAATGATTTGTGGGATATATTCTTCTAAGAAATATGTCGTTTCGAAAGGGCGGCATAATTGGTCAATAAATTGCAAGTAGCTCTAAGAGTGAAAGAGAAAAAGTCACAAGAAAGAAAAAGGTGAAGAGACAGGGAGAGAGAAAGAAAAAGGGGAGGATGAAGGAAATGAAGAATAAAGAGACAGTGATACAAGTTAGAGCAGGAGAAAGTACTGAACAAAATCTGGCGAATTTTAGTGAAGACAGACGTTAAAAGATAGATTGATATACATCGCTTCTGTGCAAATTCAAATCAAGCCTATCTATGGCTAGTTTTGTAGGGGTTTTTTTTGTGGGAATAAAAGAGCTGAATAAGAGATGTTCAGGTTGTGTTCAACCATTATCGAGGGTTTCAACCCTCGACCACAACATTCCATTGGTTGGTGGGTCTGCTTTGGCGACCAGTTCCCTGTCTCTCTGTCTCTGTCTCTGTCTGTCTGTCTGTCTCTCTCTCACTCACCTCCTGATTTCCAGCTAATATCACCCATTTTATGCCACACCAACAGAAGGCTCATTCAGCTGCCTCTTCAAACATTTAAATTGGTTCTTTCCTTCCCTGTTATCCTGCTCCTATCTGTGTGAGAATCCACGAACTGCCCACCTCAGTGTGTCACTGCAATCATTGATAGTTGCTCGTTTTCCTTTCTGAGGCCTCTTCACAGCCTTCTTACCATAGCACAATTAGCTCCACCATAATGATCTTCTTTGCCTCTTTTGCCCGTATAACCACATTTGGCCTCTAAGTAGTGGACAGCACCACCTTTGATGACTGGAGCTTCTTTCTAAGGTCGTCTCTCATTTCTTTCTCATTTGATGACTGAAGTGAGGTGCCATCTATACAAAGGTTCCCCTATCACCACATAACCTGCATAATGTGTCCTCCCACATACACCATCTTGGATGGCTCCAGCCTCCACAGATAGGATTGATGAGGGGCAGCATCTTGTGCAGGCCCTCTGTCCCCCACCCCTGTTCGATAGCTCATGCTCTCAACTTCTGGTCTTTCAGGTTCCTCTCTTCTACCTAAATCATGTTTCTTCTTTCTTTGGTGTTTGCGTCTATCCACTGCTAAAAGTGAGATGTACCGAGGCCTTGTTTTCCAATACAACGTATTTCAATAATGTCCATTGCCCTAAGAGAGCACTCTGTCTGTTAGATGGTGGTTTTGGCTACCCAATCCTGCTCAGCTGTAATACTGGGTTCCTTGATATTCTCAGTCTTTAGATTCTTGTAGGTCATAGTGAAACTGCACTGAGCTACTTTGAACTCCTTCAACACCGAGGACCGAGGGAGCTGTAGCTGGCCAGATCTTTTTAACAGCTTTACTGATGTGAAATTGAGAAGGAGTATTTTATCTAACCTCCATTCATCACTGTTAATGGTAAACCATACGCCGTCAACAACCGCTCTGAACTTTGTAGGCGAACATCCGGATGAAACAATGCTTTGAACTTCCTATGGTTGATTTCATTCAACAAGTCCTCTAATCGTTTCCTGATGCTAATGATGCTGTTTTCTCCATATCAGAAAGTGTTTTATTGAACCATTCCCCCATGTACTTGATTGGCCTTTTCTTCGATTGCCGGAATCGTTTCGCTTTGAATTAACAGCTTGAGCCTATTATTAATTTTTCTTCAACTGATACCTAGACTCCTTTATTCGCTAGAAAATTATTCTGGACAATGTGGCCATTCTGTCTATTAGTGTCCAAGCCCATCTTGTTTGGACATGTTGAGGTGATGATGATTGAGTCGTCCATGAAGCCCCTGTTGGCTGATTGTTGAGCCCCTGAGTCGTCGTTGGTCACTTGGAGTTTCGTTTCCGACAGCTGGAATAATCAGGTCCATTCCCAGGAGAAATAAAGTAGGAGATATTGAGCACTCTGTTCCGATTTCTTTTCCTAATGAACGCCACTCTGTTGTTGAATTGAGGGTTTGGAACTACAACCTGATTTCTCTGAAGTAACCAATGATTATGTCTTTGACATCGGTTGGGGTGACATTCATTGCCCCCAAGATCAGATGGTGTGGGGTGGATTAAGCATCAGACGAGCCAAACCAGAGCAGTGGAAGTTTGCCTTTGCTCAGATTTATGGATTATTTTATTAGAACAGCTGTGGGTTCTCGGCATCCAGAGGATACTAGAATTTTACTGCTTTGGTTTAGGGCACATTTTGCACACCTTGTGAGGGATACCACTGGGACTAGGTACAGATGTCACCTTTGATTATTTCCATACCTCTCGTATCTGTTTATAGATTCAGCTCTGTTATTCATTCGTACGGTATTCTCCTCCAATGGCGTCATCTTGTTCGGGTTACAGAATACCACTTTTGTAGATTCCTCTACATCCACCCGGATTCTACCTCGTTTAGTACGGATTTAATGAACCTGTTGCGGCTCTTGATGAGCTGGGTCCGTTCTTTCTGGGTTTTCCAACGTTACCTTCTGATCGCTTCTGCTGTCTTTCTGAGAAGCCATTTTCGATGTTAGATTGTTGCTGCCTTCTCTCTTATCAGCTGTTGTCATTTTTACGTCTTTATTTGATGTTTTAAACTCCCATCTCAGAAGTTGAATTTTTCTCTCTCTTCTTATCTACGCAAAACTGCTTTCTCAGGAGGTTATAAACGATGGTTTACAGTGCATCTAACGTTGTTTTGGTCTCCCTGGGCAGTGCTGTCTTTATGGTGATCTCCAGATCTTTCCGAATTCTAAACATCCTTTGCACACACACATATATATATATATATATATATATATATATATATATGAGGCATCATCATCATCATCATCATTCTTGTATCGTCCGTCGTTGAACATAAGCCTTCCCTAGGATTTGCCACACCTTTCTACAGTGGTCATCACTTGCCAAGTACTTTCTGATTCTTGTATTCTGCCAGCCCCGGTTCCGCATGTGATCTCGGGGGATCCATGTCGTGAGTTGCGATGATCATCGGTTGTCTGCCATTCTTGCAACGTGGCAAGCCCACTGCCATTTGAAATTATTAATAGATTCTATGATGTTCCTGACTCCTGTTTTCTCCCAGATGCGTTGTGCTGTCTTGTGATCTCTCCACGAGAGATTGAGCCTGAATCTCTCGTGTGTTCGTTGTATGCTTCTCAGTTTGTGGGTCTGTCCGTTGGTTAGGTTCCATGTTTCAGCTCAGTACATGACTATTGGGACGATACATAGGTTGTATACTCTTCTTTTTAGGACCAATGGGATCTCGCTTGCTTCTCTATAATATCCAAAACCTACTCCAATGCTGAACATTTTTTGCCCGTATTCATATATATAGTAAGGTATAATCAAGAGACAGATCTGCAAATTAAGAACCATGCAACATGCACATGAAAGAATTATGCTGGGCCTCACATGGAGAGACCACAAGATAGCACAGTACATCTGGGAAAAGACAAGAGTTAGAGACATCACAGAATCCACTGAAAATCTCAAATGGCAGTGGGCTGGCCATATTGCAATAATGGTAGACAGCCGATGGACACTGCGACTCACGACATGGATCCCCCGAGATCACATGCGGAACCGAGGCCGGCAGAATAGAAAGTACTGGTTCCCTGACGCCTATGTTAGAGAATTGTGGCAAATCCTAGGGAAGGTTTATGTCCAACGACGGATGTTAAAAGACTACTGATGATGATGATGATGATGATATATATATATATATGTGTGTGTGTGTGTGTGTGTGTGTGTATTTAGGTGTGTTTATGTGTGTATATATATATATATATGTATTTAGGTGTGTGTATATATATATATATATATATATTGTGCACATTATATTGCAAATTATATAGATATAGAAATAAATGAATTTTGGAGGTTTTCCTCTCAAGGAAACTTCCTCCGTTCTGAATTCTGATATTTTTTGTGCCAAATAAGAAAAGAATAGACATATTCTAAACTTCAACTTCTGTTCGTTTCTGTGCATTCAAATGGAAGCCATTTTCTCAGCTTCTGAAATTTCCCGAGAGCCTTTACACAACATGCCTCAGTTGACTATTGGACAAGCAATAATGTTTCGAGCAGGCTTCAAAAACACTTTCCAACATATACTTAAATATTGTACCGAAGATGCCGCTGGGAACTTTATACATCATCACAGTACATTAAATTGTTGAAATATTCTCTGTATATTTTCACTCTCGCTCCCATCTTCCAAAAAATGCTTCCAGGGCCCACTGCAAAGTGTTTGGATGATATCATGTCCCTTTGCCTTGCTCAATCTCTTCTTGTTGGTATCTTTATGAAGTTTGATCACTGCAGCGACATTTCAGTGAATATTTTCATTTATAATCTTGTTCTCACATTGAGTTAAAGACTGTCGTGTATTCTATTGGATCACAAGCTTTTCTATAGTCTACGTAAGTTAAGCGAAGTGTTTTGTTTTGTTCCGATGTCTTCTCAATTGATTTTGTTTATTGTATATTGGTAGTCTGTTGTTGAGTCACCACTTCAAAAGCCTTCATGTTAGCGCAGTTGGTTTACATCTTCAATGTTTGTAAATCTATTTGTAAATACTTTCGAGAATAATTTGTAAATGTTAGGGGGTTAAATGATAGGGCAATCATTGCTTAGGTCTTTGCCGTCTCTTTTGTAGTAGGATCACCACATCTAGACAAAATTTGGGGGTACTTTTTTCCTAGTAACTATTATGTGAATGGTTGCACTAGTCTGTTTTGACAGACTTCTCCTATATTTTCTAAAAGGTCTTTCGTTAAGCAATATTCACCTTGGGCTTTGCACCTTTGTATTTTGTAGAGTTGATATATCTACAATATTGTTGATGGTTGTACTATTATTCTCGAAGTACAGAAGTTCTTGTAGTATTTGTCACTTATTCTTATCGTGGGAGAGTAAACGAACGCAGTAGGAAAGGGCCAGATAAGAGACGGAGGGAAAAGATTGAAAAATTTGCGGTTAAGACACGGCAAAGATCTGGGCAATATTGTTGGTCATTGGACGAGATGTGAAAGGCTTTTGACCAGCCATAGACTTACAACGACTACGGCTGAGCCAACAGTTTCTGCATTTGTCCCCTGCGTCACTCCATCTTATACTTAGTTGGTCACAGTTTTGTAAATGAACTCTAAGGATCCAAGTTGTGATGTTCATTGGTTGTCTGACATTGTAAGATGACCAGCCCAGTTTCCTAACGAACTCTATGATATTCCTGACTCCTGTTTTTTCTCTGATATACTGCACTAATTTGTGTCTCAGTTTTAGAGTCGTTCTTTTGATTAACTTCTATGTTTCAGGTCCATAGGTGACTATCGGGAGGATGCATTGGTTGTATGCTCTTTTTTTCGAAGCTAATGAAATATTCTTGTTCTTAAAAGTTGAGCTTACTTTACCAAAAAACTTACACCTCTCGAGTGATTCTTTGTTCTATCTCTTCAGACATATATGAATGGTGGACTGCTATATATATATGTATACACACACACGTGCACACACACACATATACACATATGCACACACATACATATACACATATACATATATATGCTTTTTATCATTTTAAGACTCAATTTAAAATGAATTCCTATTATAACATGGTGAATATATCATTAGGCCTAGACTGTGTAAATGGGATCAACAATTAAGAAAACGGGGCAGCTGCAGGAATCGAACCTTTTTCGAACACATTTTCTCTGATCGTAATTCTTTCATCCTAATGTTTAGTCCAAATGATGCATCCAATGTGTGATAACAGGGAGTCATTTCAAGTAGAGTTTCAACGTAAATAACCCATTTATAATTATTTCCGTGAGGTTATGCATCCATTTTCCAACAATATATATATATATATATATATATGTATGTATATATGTATGTATATATATACATATACATATACATATATATACATATACATATATATATATATATATATATATATATATGTATACATACGTGCTTTGTGTGTTCGTGTGTGTCAGTGTATGAGTGTTTTCTTGTGTGTGAGAGAGAAGGAGTATTTTATGTCTGTGTTTGTATCACTGTGTACATCTTGTTCTTTAACCGTTTCCACATTCTCTGATAGTGAAGACACGATCTTCCCTGTCATTATAAGTTAAGAATCTCCATTGGATCACCGAAGGCGTTATTCTCCATAACAATCGACTTAATTCCTGAGTAATTATATACTCTCAATTGTCTACCATGTAATTCATTAATAAAGTTGAATTGATTAGATAGATAATTTTTGCGTTATTTTTTGGGGGTAGACACGACTCGTTTCGGAAGACGATAAAACCAAAAACGTCTCAATCTTTTTTTTTCTCTCTCCCTCTCTCTGTCTCTCCTCTATCCGCTATTACAATGATTTCCAGACTTGGAGCTTTCCAGGTTGAATCGGGAATTCAAAATGCCCCACCCCTGCCCGATTGTCTCTCGCGCAATTAAGTGGGTGGAAGTATATAATCTGTTAGTGTCTTCAAGAGATTTCTAGCGGCAAATTGAATTTACGTTGCAACTCTCTGTTTGCATTAGATATCATCATGAACATCTTGCAATCATGAAGTTCAGAATCTTTTTCATATTTAAATATATATATACATATATATATATATGTGTGTGTGTGTGTATAGTGAGAATCAAGTTTACAATGTAGAATAATATGATATGATATTAAGCAATGTTGATATGTGATGAATTTATTTCATAGAATGCTCAATACATTCAGGAAACTAAGATACGTATAATCATTTGTTTGAAGAGGTCCAAAGAGAGCAGAAACATAAACGTGTCTGTATAGCTAATATACTTCCTGATATATATATATATATATATATATATATATATGTGTGTGTGTGTGTGTGTGTGTGTGTGTGTGTGGTTGCATGTAAAGAGAGAGGAGGGAGAGATATATATGGTGTCAATTTATACTTGATTGAAATTATTTTGAAACGGGTGATCTATTTTGACAAGAAATTGGTTTATTTTCCAAGGTAAAGCATTGAACGACATTGTGTGGGTGAATCTTCTATGATGTGCCGTAACAAACAAGTCATCATCAGCATTAGCAGCCGTTGCAAGTCAGCAAAAATCTAACCTTTTTCTCGGTTAGTTTGTTTACTTTCCATGTTCTGCACCTGTAAGCTGGTATTCATTGTATACTTTACTTACTTATGAAACACATTGGTAAGGTTCCCTTCAGTATGTATTGAATCAAACCAAATGTTATCCAGCCGATCGTGATGTGCCATTTCATTTCACCTGAATGTTCTTTATCCAACCTCATTAGCTGACCTAGGTGAACGTATTCATCGACCTATTCCCATGGTCTTCTTTGGGAATTTATTTTTGTTGAACATTACTTCTGTCTTCGTTCTGATCACCTTGGACCCTACCATTTTACTTTCCCTGTTGAAATCACTCAGCATACTTTCTATAACTTCCGTACACATGCAAAAGTTGGATCATTAAAATATAGGCGATAACCTTAAGCATTTTAATGAAATTATTTAACTGATATCTTTTTTAATTTTTCAGTGAATTATTATTATTATTATTTTTATTATTATTATTATTATCATTATTATTATTATTTGTATTTTCATTTGCATTTGCACACCTGTTGCTTGGTGGTCACCGTTGGAGACATAGTGACAGCAAATCTTCTCAAGTCTCCAGCCCTCTTCTCCACATTCGTCATAGTTCATAGCAGTACTGTGGTTTACAATTTCACACCAATTGCCCGATGATTATCTCTGAAAGCTAAGTGACAGTAAGTCTCCTCAGGTCTTCAGCCCTCACCTATTGCGGCACTGCTGTGGTTCGTACCTCCTCCACCATTAAGGTATTTTCCTCTTTCCCCTCTACCTCTGTCAGGCCACTACTAATAGCTGGGGTTGTAGATCTCATATTTCATGCATGTTTCTCAGTATTCGTACAGTCCCTAGCAGTGATGTGGCCTGCAAAGTCTCAATCCTTCCTCTTACCTCTAATTCTTCCAATGTCGCATTACGTGTCTTTGCTACAGTCCCGATTGCACCTATTATTACTGGTACTATCCCGACTTTAATGTTCAACACCTTCCTCCCTTCTCTTGCCAGGTCCCGGTATTTTTGTAGTTTTTCACTCTCTTTCCTATTTACACTGTGGTCTGCAGGTATGGCCACATCTATTATCTTCTCCTCTTCTTGTCCACGATTACGAAGTCGAGTCTTTTTGCCTGGGCGGGGTGGTCAGTTGGATGTTGAAATTCCAAAGCAATTTGGGGTTTCCATTTTCTAGGGCCCTCTCCTGTTTTTGCTGGTACCACTTTTCCGTATGGTTGAATTATTATTATGCATTTTCACACCGGTTGCCTGGTGGTCATTGCTGAAGACTTAGTGACAGCAAGTCTCCACAATTCTTCATCCCTCCTCTCCACGCTCTCATAGTCTGCAGCAACGCTGCAGTTTACAGTTTAACACCAGTTGTCAGGCAGTTAACGCTGAAGGCTGAGTGACAGTAAATCCCTTCAAGTGTCCAGCACTCTTCTAATATCTTCCTCACCTATCACAGCAGCACTGAGGTTTGTACCCTCTTCACCTTTCTTTTTTCTTCCCTTCCTCTGCCTGTTAGGCCATTGCTAACAGATTGAGGTCGTAGATCTCATATTCCTGGCACCTTCGTCAGTATTCGTCCATTTCCTAATGGTGCTATGGTTTTTGTAGTCTCAATCCTTCTTCTTAAACTCAGGTCTTCCAAATCTCGTTTTTGGTGTCTATGGAACGGTTCCAAGCATTATTATTATTATTATTATTATTATTATTATTATTATTCACCAAATGTCCGACTCTTATTGCATGACTCGAGAACGGACATATCTACAGTCAGCATTTTCGTTGTAGATACTAATGAGAACCCCGGGCAAGATTTTAGCAAGCTAGTCATTAATAGTTCTGACTATTATCTCATCTATCTTATTTCCGTTTCTTCTGTACCAAGAAGTATCAGTCTCCAGTTATCTGAGTTTCTTGGATGAATCATAGTTTATCATTATCCATTTCAGTATTTTTCATCATATTCCTGCTGCTTTTATGCCTCATAATTATCTTCTTAGGTTTTCTGAATCTCCTAAATGAAGAATGGTCCATATTATCTTTTTTTGACTAGTATTTCGTTTATATCATTTCTGTTGTTTCCACGCCTAGTCATCATCATCACCATCATTATCATCATCAGTCTTTTATCGTCCGTCGTTGGACATAGATTTTCCCCTTGATTCTCCAGACTTCTCTAGCACAGACGTCACTGGGCCAGCACTTTCTGAAATTATGTACATCGTCTTCCTATTTTGTATTGTGTCAGTTTCGCATGTGATCTCCGGGGATCCACGTTGTGGGTCATGTTGTCCATCGGTTGTCCGCCATTATTGCAACATGACCAACCCATAATCATTGGAGTTTTTTAATTATTTTTCTTCATGAGTAATTGGACTCCTGTTATTTCCCTTATATAATATGCTTATAATCTTTCCATGTGAGGTTGAGCATGATTCTTTCATGCTCACGTTGCATGCTTTTCAGTTTGTTGGTCAGTCTATGGCTTAGGTTCCATGTTTCAGTTCCATAGGTCACTACCGGGACGATGCATTGGTTGTATATTATTTTTAAGACTAAAACGTTTGTTTTTTTTGTTTTTGAAGGTTGAGCTAACTTTGCCGAAGTCTTACCATCCTAGATTGATTCTTCATTTGATTTCCTCTTGTTTTGAGGATATCATGGAGATTCGTTGTCATACGGGGATGTAGTGGTTTACTTTCTTCAGTTCTGCAATTTCAATTTTGATTATTGTGCGTGTTTTTGTTTTTTTTTTCGACATGTTTGTTGCACACAAGCCTTATTTTGCTAAAATTCTTGTGAGGGTCGCCTTTTTGCCTACTTCATTCACTTCATCTAGCATTAATTGGAGGTCGTGAAAGTTGTCTGGAAAAAGACGATAATGTCTGCAAATCTGAGGTTGCCTACGTATCCACCGTCTCCCGGTCTCGGTTTCTGAAGATCATCTTGAGGCAGACTCTGGAAAGTGTGGGTGAGCTGGTATCACCATGCTGTACCTTTTTTTGAAGCTGAAAGGGCACTGAGTCTTTATGTAACCTAAATGAGTACTGGGAGTTCTTGGATGAAACATTTCCTATTATCAATAAGTTTAAGGCAGTATTTCTTCTTAGTATATCTTGTTGTCTTTGGTCACAACTCTCATATCGTCAAATTAAGAACCAATTTGAATTTGCTGTGCATTTTTTCTGTTAAGCTGTCTAAATTCGGGGGTTGCTGCATTACATTTTAGGCAAAGAACACTTACTGGTCACTGTCATTCAGATCTCTCCATATAATTATCTTTTATTCTCCTGACCATCTGATAGGTCATCGTCTTTCCTTCATTTACATATTCTAGAAGTTTTAGCAGAAATATTTCAAGTTCGATGGAGTAATTTCATCTTACTTTTAAATCAGAGCTGCTTTCATTAAGCAAACTGTGTATTTAAAATCAAACACCAAACTTGTTTATTACCATATATATATATATATATATATATTACATTTTGACATGTTCGTCTGCGACACCTAGAGGGAAATTTATATTTTCACGTAAGGTGTACTTCCCTTAAAAGACTATTTGTGAGAAAATTGCGGGGTTACACTATATTTGGATTAAATGACAATTTTCTGATTGAATTAGTTTTACTCCTTTTTTATATAATCAAAGCTGCCACGTGACAGCACTTGCAAAATTAAATATTTTTTGACGGCAGGAGTAAACTAAGATATACATATATATATGTTTGTGTGTGTGTGTGTGTGTGTTGTGTGGCAAGAGTGTATTTGTGTCTGTACGAAGGAGAGAGTAAGTGAAAGGAATAACCGTATGAGAGAAAAGGTACGAGAAATAATAGAGGAAAATGAGGATTAAAGAGAGAGAGAGAGAGAGATGATGACGAATAGAAAACCTCTGAGAGCAAAAGCCAGAGAGAGTAAATGTTGGATCGAATGAAACAGGAAAAGATCTTTGCCGGCGTATCCATGAGATTTCCTCAGAGATAAGAAGGGCTAAGTCTGACTTTGGCAGATGCCACAAGTTGGACTTTCTCCAGCCGGATGCCTCTGTCCTGTGGATATGACATTTGGACAGTGTCCAGTAACGAGTAGCCAACTCTTGTTTCATCACACAAGGGAGGATTACGTTTACTTTAGAGTAAAAGGAAATGTTTATAATCAAAAGGTAACGCATAAAGGAAACTCCAAAGCGCGTGTTCCGAGGCTCTAATTTTCAGCGACCGGGGATGACTTTTATGCATTTCTAAATAACATTACTGGCATTGCAGGGAAGAAGAAGCAGTTCCGACATTGGAGGCCTTCAACCGTCGCCGTAGTCAACCTGTCGACACATGAAAGAAGTGCTGTGTGCGTGACAACTCCTGCCGCTACAACAAGCATGAATCTTGTTAGTGTGCTTTTAGTGCCTGCGTTTTCTTGTTTAGATGACAAGGTAGTTTTATTGTTCATCTATTTCTTGTCGCTTTCAGTCAGGTCAGTCAGAGGACTTGGGAAAAGGGCAGGGGTTCTGGGTTTACCTTTTCGAGCATAGTGTACAGACCGTCACGAGAGTCTTATTTAAGGCATCTGCTATTCCCCGAAGGTCATCGATCTTGGTACTGACCAAGCTTTTACGTTATTTAACCTCGATGTTTGTGCGAGAACCTGGTATATTCAACGTGATTTGGCAGTCACTAGTTTTAATGTTGAATTGAAGAGACAGAAACATCTTCTCATGTATTCCAACCACAAAAGGTATCTGTGCTGTACCGTGACTATTACGTTGTTTCTAAACACTGAGATGAACGATGATATAAACAACAGAGGCAGTGAATATTTGATCAAAATATTACCCTTTGAAGTAATAACCTTTTTCCAAGCGTTCACATAAAGATAATATACCATCTGCTCACAACCTAATCGGTTTTGCAGTTATAAATTAAGTAAAAGCACAGAATAAGGCTTCTCTATCATTTAAACCTTCATCATAGACACGAAGATCAGAGTCCTTGATGGATGGATAATCCGTAGGAGAAATGTCAGATAAATAAAGATGACGCCTCAAGACATTATATCCCTATTCTCTAAATCCAGACACGGTCAGCTGAGAGTTATTGGGTCTGATACTGTCATATAGCATCATATGTAGCTCATTTGAGACTCATCCCATCTTTCTAAGTTCTCGTGTTGTCTTGAAATTTTATATGGTCACTGTGGGAGTGCTAATTCCTCAGCAAATTCTTGCCGTTTGTTGGCTGCTTTTATTAATTATTCTTTATCATTGAACAAGTCAAGGTGATCCCCAGGGTTTTCTATTGGTACCTATACCTCCAAACCTCAACTTATTGAACAAGCACTAGACATTTTGACTTCTAGGAGAGTTCACTCCAAATGCTTTGTTAAAACTCAACAAATTGAGCAGCATTATGTCCCAATTTGAAATCGTATTCGAAAATGAAGAGTTCAGTGAAGCATTTTATTTACACTGTTATTTAGGGCTGCCCCACTCTGAAATAAATTTTAGAAAGATTTTTCTCAAAGCTTTTTTATTTCAAAATATTGGCCTCAGTCCATTGTTTATGCACATCAGGTTTGTGTCAGATTTGGTTGAGCTACGCCAGAGAGCTGCACTGGGGAGGGCACAGTTGTTTTATAAAAAAGAATAAGGAGAAGCAAAGAGGAAAAATGCTTCAAGAACAAATATTCATTCAATACTATTATCTAGCACAAATTGAGAGATTGTCATCTTTTGTGATCAATGTCTTCTGGCAGAATGCTACAGTGGGGATGATCAATTAAACAAGTGGAAAAAAAGGTGATCAATCAAAAAAGTTACTTCTCTGGTATTTTTTGGATATTGATGACTAAATAAAGTTTCAAGTAGAAAAATCTATCAATTTAGCATATGATTACGTTGCAAACCGAACCTCAGCTATAAACCTGGGGAGGGCTTTTCAAAAACATAAAACAGATTGTAGTCATAGAATTGAGTAAATGTTCAAATCTTCAGCCTTTTAACTCCATTGGCGGGGCAAGTACACATAATTCATTCAAACCAAACCAGCTAGACTAGCTCGAAAACTGAAACCTACGTTGACAGTTTTGATGGCAGTTTTTGTTACTGGTTTCTAAAAGACAACAAATAAAAGCCTTGCAATTGAGTACTCGGGGATACTGAAGAAGGAAACAACACATTTTAGTAAAAGTAAAATAATACAAAAAAAGAAGTTATTTCACGCGATGAAGGAATGTCATATGATATACAGCGCCATTTCTCGATTTACCCATGTTTATGGTTTTCCCCTCACTTAATTACCATTCACAGCTCTTCGGCAAAATCATACCTCGTTAAATGAGAAAGTTGTGGGCCGCTATTAATTCACTGATTGACAGAAAAAAAAGGAATCTAAACAAAAAACAAATATCTTGTTCCCGTGTAGGCAGAGGCAGAGGCAAATTTACTCGCACATAGGCAATAGAGAGACGGCCCCCGTTGAAAGATCCGCAATCTTGGCTATATTGAAATGTTGGTAATAGTGTTCAAATGCATATTTAGAAAAATGGCCCATTACAATCGATTATTTCCGATCGTATTGTGTCTTCCGCCTGATTGATAATGGGGACAATTACTTGAAACTAACAGAACATCGCCGCCAAATCCATAATTTGTGACGGAGAAATAAGAAGTAAAAACTTAGAAATTGTGAAAATTAGAGGGTTTATAAGAGACTGTCAAATAGAACTGCACTAGAACGGCTGAAATAGATCTCTTCAGTTTTCAAGTGGGTCTGATTGACTAAGTATTCATGTATGGATTAATCACACAGGTAGAATCAGATGGGGCCTGAAAATTTTTTAAACATCATTCCCTATTATAGCTAGAAAAAAAAGTTTTCTGAAAAATACTCCCACCCCAAATTGTTTTTTGGGAAAAAATTGTTTTTTTAATTCGCGATGTAAGTTTGTGCTAAATTCATCCTTTACTTTATGCATGATAGTATTTCCTGAAAATCCTATCTTCGTTAGTGATCACTGCTCAAACAAAAGGCAACAGAACTTATTCGTTGATCAATTCTTCTTCCAATTCTGCTGCCAAAATATGTTGGTCATGTGACGGTTGCTATGGAGCGACAAAACATACATGTTTTGCATACTATTTGGTTCATCATTAACAAAGTCGTACCGATGCTTCTATCTTTCAGATCACTTGACAAAATCATCTTGTCACTGGCTTTCTACAATGGTTGACGGAGAACAAAGTGTTTAATTGAATACTTTTGATAAAAACTCACCTATGGAAAAAAAACCTTGTTCAACTACTGCAAACCTTGAGAGAGGACATATAGTATGGTCTGAGTGGCCTAATGGTTACCAGCACTGGAGATGGGATTGAGATTCCGACTCTAAATGTGACGTTACAGTTCATCTCGCACTAATGCCCTTGATAAAGGCATGTATGCGATCCATCTCTTCTTCAAGCTGTAGATAGAGAGCAAGAAAGACCGTATTTTTTAGATGCTTATTTTTAGTTTATGCATCCCAAAGCCTGAAGAGCATGATGGGGCACTTGAAGTGCCTTTGTTTGGGGAAAATATGTTTTGACCCCACCTTTACGACGCCCCTGCTATGGATCAAGCTTTTATAGACATTTTTTCAGCTCAGCGGTCGGTTCTTAAAATGAGGTTTCAGGTTTGAGACCAGGTATTCATATGTATGTAAAATTATGTGACCTGCTTTATTTTTACTGCATGAAAATATATTAAATATACAAACTTTTTAAAAATTACTCAAATTTAAGCTAACAGCAGTACTATATCAGGAATATGAGAACACGCTTAAATTTGTTCACACTATTCTATTCTGCAATCATATGTACAGAAATTTACACACACTTTTATATATATATATATATATATATATATATATATATCTGTGTGCGTGTGTTTGTGTGTGTATATATATATATGTGAGTATATATATATGTATGTAAATATATGTGTTCATATATGTGTGCACATATACATATGTATATATACATGTATATATGTACATATATATATATATATATATATATATATATATATATATATATATAAAATGATTAAATAATTGGGTCATTCATGGACAGCTGTTTTGTTGTATCACAACTCTTCAGTGTGGCTATAGACTATTCATTATCCTATCCAGTATCATGAGGTAGGATTGAAATCTCTGCTCCAGACCCAGAGGATGGTATTTTACACCTGCCTTATGCAGAACTCTCCATCCACCAGAATGCTCAATTCCAAAGTTGGAAGAGCATAGCTTCATAGTTCATAATGAACAAGTTGCCTTACTTGAAAAGTGCTCAACCCTGAATAAGGGAGTGTTAATTATATATATGAGAGAGAGAGAGAGGGTATTTACACTTTAAACCGACTTTACTTTATTTAATGTGATTTTTCATGTAAATTTCTATTCCATCATAAGTCGAAGATTTTGGTTCTGATTTGATTACTTCTGAACAAACTTCAGATAGTTCGAAATTGTCGAAACTGCTCCCCAGACAAGGAGAATTATAATGGGTGAAAAAGTGAACGTTTCAGATCTGAAAAAAAAAGGTTGCATGTGCAAGAACTTGCTGCATCGCATTTGCATCCTGAGGATGCTGGTCGACATTCAGTGGAAAAAAATGTTACATAGATTGAAAAATTACTTTAATTTGTTCCATGCAATCCCATTAGTTTATCTCGAAGTTTATTCTCTTGACTAACATATTATTATATTTTGAGATAAACTAATGAATTATGATTTAACAAATTTGAGTAGTTTTTCAACTTTGTCTTCGTGATTTTTTTTAATGCTCTTACCAAGAAAATGGCTTTTTAAATTGAATGCATCATCCAAATGATTTGACTTACTCAGCTTTAATTTTTTTCACGCGTACACTGGAAAGATATTTTACATGGACCATATTCTAATGAATGCTATAATATGCCACACGTGAATTCTTCAGTTTTTCTCAAATTGCATTAGTTGGCTAAACATATTCACTTGAATAAAGATACTTAAAGACAAATTATTGAGAACTTAAGCAAAATAACTCTTAGTAAGATATTCTTTAGTGTAGTGACTAAGCATTACCCGTCAAAAGTTATTCAAATTTGCCAGTTTTCAAGTTTTCAGGTCCTCCAGGATGTTCTTTGTCGTTGTGCATAAATTCAATGAATTTCTGTATACCTTTTGCAAACAGATTAAACTTTGAGGGCTAAAAGTGTCGGATATTGATGTTACATACAGTAGAATCATTACTTTTCACGCGAATAATTCTTAAAATGTATGCAAGCGTAGGCAAGAAGTGCAGAGTGAAGAGGATAATATTAAAATTCACAATAAACATGTGCATCTGCGTTAATGTATTGGGCAGATCTTAGTTTTACAAAGGGCTCAATACCATTAGAAGAGCAGTTATAAAATGAGTAAAGTTTTTTTCCAATGGTTCATTACAGATTGTATATTCTATTTTATTTGAATATTGAATCGTACACGAGCACAAGTATTTTCTTCTGATGTCGCTGAACCCAGTAATAGCCTCATTGGTGTTTATCTATTGGCTTAGTTGTAGTCGTTATTTAATGTTGGAGTTTACGGCTTCGAATATTTTCTTACTAATTTTTCCTATCTGTGATTTGGTGATGTTAATAAATCTATGGATGGGTTTGTTTATGAAATCAGGTTGCAGTCCTCTATGAGTAAGTTAGCAAGTATGTATACTAAAGCCCTCAAGACCAGCCGTTTTACCGGAACATATTACAAATATGATGAAAAAGTAAAATCCAGTAAAGTAAAACAAAGTAACAATAAAAAAAACGGTAGAGGTAGGAAAATCATCTGATATACATCACCTTTCAACCTGTAAGTCAAAACCTATTTGGGAAAAATATTCATTCAATCAATACAAAAACACTAACCATAAGCAACTCACTTAATATAATATGTTACAAGAGCAAACTGAAAATTAGCTATAGTTGCATGGGTAAATTCAATAAATCTATTACAAAACATGACAACAAAGCGATTAGAAATAATATTACGAAAGAAAGCATTAGTAAAGCCGGATTACAATTGTACAAACAAAAATAGCCTGTGCAAAACAAGTGTCTTGAATTGAATATTATCTGCCTAGCCAGAATACCAACCCAAGAAAACCCCTTAGAAAATGAAATATGATAAAAGAATATCGAGAACACCCTTTAAACTAAGATTACTCGGCAATATTTCATCATTTGCGAACAAAAAATGAAATATAAAGAGTTTATCACTGTCGACGTATAATTGGGGACTAACTGTTTGCAAAATATGAATCTGAAATAAACCCAATTATCCATATGAACAAGCCAAAGCAATGAATGATCCTTACTCTATTACATTTTAAGCTCTACTCTAAACCAACTCGATTTCTAATGTTGAATATATCGAGCACTTGACAGAATAAACCCACCACACATCTGACATTATATCATATTGCATTCGCAATCATATATATATATATATATATATATATATATAATAAAAGAGCTGATGATCACTACAACAAAATCAAACTTATAGCATTAGGATACAACTTCAAATAATAGTAATGATATCAAATTTTTTATAAAACACGGAAAACTCTGAACACTGTACATAGATAGCAATCGGAAAATAACTGACTTGCATACCATAACATCGTAAGATGATTTTGGACTGTATAAAAGTTCTGAAAGAAAAATTCTCTTTCAGCATCAGCATTCAATAACACCTTAAAAGCATAAAAGTGCAAAATTTCCCCAGACTATATATATATATATATATATATATATATATATATATATAATGCTTAACCGTTTTCTCGGTTTGATAGACATATCGACTCAGAATACATTTGACAGTTTTTATAATCTATACTGTGGAGATAAACATTTCCTTTGCACTTTGAAATGTCTGATCAACGTCTGTGCGTCTGTTGCCAGTAGGTCAACACAGCAACAGAGCAATAAGTCAGCTTGCGACAACAAAGCCTTATTTGGAATCATTCGAAAGAAAAACCATCATAATCATCATCATCATCCTCTTAGCGTTCGTCGATTGACATAGACCTTCCTCCTGATTTGTCAGACCTTACTATCGTGGGTGTCACCGAGCCGGTACTTTCTGATCTCCTCTAGTACGTTACATAATCTATGGGGATCCTTGTTGTGAGTTGATGTCCAGTGGTCGGCATTCTTACTGCATGGTCAGCCCATAGCCATTAGCCATTCCAAAGGATTCAATGACAATCTTTCACAGCTTTATATATATATATATATATATATATATATATATATATATATATTATATATATATATATATATACTGTGATGTTGCATGGTTCTCAGTTTGAGGGTCAGTCTCTTGATTAGGTTACATCTCTCAGCTCCACCGATAATCAAGAGGATGCATTGGTTGTATATCCTTCTTTCCAGCACTAATGAGATTTTTTTTCTTTGACGGTTGAGCTTATTCTATTGAAAGCTTGCCAACCTAGAGTGATTCGTTGCTTGATTACTTCTTCTTTTGGGGATTTATCTTCTAATAGACCGATGGAAAACTAAGTAAGGTTCTTTATCAAGTTTGTTATAGCAATAATACATATTTGTACTCCCCAGTTTGAGCAGTACACTTGGATTATCATCATTATCCACTGATTTACTCAAGATTCTTTCTTCGCCTTTTTATATGCACAACGTTTCGATCGTTGTGCCCTTCAGCCATTGACTGAAAGGGTGGTTCGAAATCCCCAGATAGTTACAATGACAGACTCTTGGAGGGGGCCGAAGCATGCAACAGCCAAGATGACTATAACAACCAAGACGAGGATACCAGTCTACATTAACCAGGTTATTGATTTGGAAAAAATTATCCCTACCCTGGTAATTAGTTTTCGGGAGTCCCTCTGTACTTGCTCCTCCTAAATATTTTGGGGAACAAATATAGATTTATCAGAATCGTGCCATCGAAAGACAACTATTTTAAAATGAAAGGGGTGAACTTGGTTAAACTGATTAACAGAAGAATTATCAGTACTGTCCGCATGTGCTTACCCATCATACCCCATCCTGCCTAAAAAAATTTTCGAACATCCTTTTCCAATTAAATTATGTAGGTGTCCCTGGTTCCCCCACCCCAGTTCATTCTCCTTCCCCAGCTCATCAAATTGTGAAATAGAGTAAAGTTTTCAACCCCCCGTCAATCAAGCAGTGAAGAGTATGAAACTATTTTTAAACTCTACGGTTTAAGCAACAGGAAGTAAGTCCTGATCTGACTTATTGGAGAAAACACTTTTTTTTTACCTAATCAAAAGAAAATATTCAGATGGTCAGCGCTCTTACTCCATTGGTGTGGCTTGTACATGTGACACAAACACAGCCAGCCAACCAGCCACGAAGCCGGACCAACTTTAAGTCTTGGAAGAACCACTGACAATTTTAGTTGACGGCTTCTAATTGATCAATGGATTCTATCAAAGAATTAACAGAGGCAATGTCACCTATTGATGGTCGGAGAAAGAATTGGCGGACATAAACAAAATTAAAAAGATTTTAAAACAACTAATTTATGAAATATTACTGATCATACAAACCAAGAAGAGTATTGGGCCACATCCAGGCACTCCAACCAAGGCCATGTGAGTAGGGTGGTCATGTGAAAAAAAAAAAGAAATTTCAAAAGTGGGTTTTTTTGCTCAACTCTATGCCCCTTCTCATTAGTCGACCATTCAACAACGTACCTACTCCTCTATTCATTGCTATCCTTCACCGACCGTCATTGGACATGAATCTTCCCCTTAATTCGCCGGACCTCTCTATCAAGGGCGTCTCAGAGCCAGTACTTTCTGAACTTGGCTAGTTTGGCACACCATCTTAGTTTTTCCTGACAACAATTTGCGTTGTCGCTTGATCTCTCCAATTGATGTTGAACATGATCCTTTCCTGTGCATCTTATATGGTTCTCAGTTTGAGAGCCGATCTGTTGGGTAGGTCTCATGTTTCAGCTCTATAGACGACAATCGGAAGGATAGATTGGTTGAAGTTTTTTCTTTCGAAAACTGATGGGAGTGTCTTGTTTTGATCTTACCGAACCGAAAGCTTGCCAACCTAGAGTGATTTTCAATTTCTTTTGAGAGATTTGTTAACCTACGTAGACGTAATGGCTCACTTCTTTCGGCTCTGTATTTTCCTTGTTTCTTTGCTTTTGGCGTGTTTGTTGTAGGTGTTTTTCCTCCAACCGCTAGTCAGTAAGATTTAGTACTAAGACATCCAGATATCATTGATACGTAAATGTAAATGAAGAATAACTTACTGAAATTAGGGTTAACATTTCAAGTGTAAGTTTTAATTTTTCTCACGCTTTT
>OY735219.1:1597530-1622472 GCA_963457665.1 Thysanoteuthis rhombus | reverse complement strand
CTCTCTCTCCTTCTCTCTCCCTGTGTCCCTCCTTCTCCTTTTTTTTTATATCTGTCTCTTCCTTTCTCCCTGTCCGTATATACGTACGAATTTTTTTTCTCGCACTAATTTTCCCTCTGTCGTTTTCTTTTTTTCCAGGTCTTTCTAAATATTTTTTAGATATTCTTTTCTTCCCTTAAAAAACACTTCTGTGAAGATCTTCGACACCGTATCAAATCCGAGAAAGCGTCAAGATGTCGGCACGCGGACCTTATCTGCAAACCGAATACTTCCTGAATCTTTTTTTTTTTTGGTCCTTTATTCGGCTTGTTTGAGACTGTCAGCCAAAACTGTCATCATAGGTTTATTACAGTTTTTAAGTAGGTCTGGCTGGCTACGTATCTACTACGTCTTCATATCGCACCAATGGAATTAGAATACTAAAAATTTACACAATTACTCTTTATATCTTGAAAAAAATACTTTTATTTTGTTTTTCCACTTCTTGAACAATATTTTTCGGGGGGAGGTACAGTTTGCAATGTGTGTTCACGTGCAATTGATCCCTGAGTTTGTGCCCACTTCTTCTTTGCATACTTAGACATTTTTTCGTGATCACTGCACAAGAAGATGCGAGAGAAGTAACTTATCCAATGATCACCCACCTTTTCTGATTTTCTTCAAAACTGATCACCCAAAACACGTTATGCTTCTTAAAGTGGATGGTTTCTCTCGGGTGACCAACCAGACCTGCTGTACCTTTGTTTTCTAATTTCAGTCTCCCTTCTTCTTTCTGAATCCTTCTATTCTTTCGTGGGCAAAAATGCAAGCTAAGGCCAAATTTAATCTTATTTGCCATTTTGTGTCTTTGTCTATTCTATACCGACTTTTCTCAAACGAGGTTCTGCAGAACCCTAGAATTCCACGAGAGATCGTTAGGGTTTCCGTGAAAATAGTCGAAGGTGTTTTTTTGGGTTTTTTCGAATATGTCCATACATCTCAATAAAACGCTTTCGGTCGGTCGGTTGGTCAGTCAGTCGGTTGGTTCCAATTACCTTAAATAATGGGAAGAGGAAGGGAAGAACAAGAGTGATCTCATTGAAATGTGTGACGTCATCTACGCCAATCAATTTTTTTTTACCAGTGACAATACAGTCATAACAGAATGAACAATGTCTAATCATCTTTTTACTAACAGCTGTGATTTCATAACAGATTTTTATTTTTGCAGGAAAAAGACCATGTACGATTTTCATTAGAAATCTATTAATTCCTTTAATTTTTTTTCATTTATTATAATGACTATCAGAATAAACTGTATACAAGATGGTTATTCAGCAAGTAATAATAATGATGAGACTAATCATAACGTATTGATCTAAAACGTCAGAAGTGAAGGCTGCATAAAATTGTTTTGGTGAAACGTCAAGAAAAGTAAAATTATAAATTAATTTCCCCATTCGCTTCGTCAATTTCCCCAACACTGTCTGTTCATTTCCTCCCGACCTACCCACGTTGTGTTTTCATATTCAGTTTTTATACGGCTGATCTTTTTTTCTTAGTTGAATATCATATACTTTTTTTGTTTAAAGGTCGAACATATTTTACATTAAAGAATGTACCAAATTAGATTTCAATACGAAATTTACTAGGCAAAAACAGTAATCTCGTATAAATGTCAGAACAGTGGAACATTTATCTCGAGGCATTCATCCGAGAAATTAAGCAGACGGTATAAGCCTAAACACACCTTTGTATAAACGCACGTATAATTGTTCTATGCTCATACCCTCAAGGATATCGGCAGATGAGATACACACGGGAAATTTTTAGGAAGCTCTAGTTCCGGTTTTCCCGGTCTGTTCAAGCTTTGTTCTGTTTATGGCATCTGGTATTCCCAGTGGAATTCCATTTAGGTACTAACCGAGCCCTATGTTCCTTAACTTCGGTGAACTGGTGCGACCGACATGATTCGGCAGTAACCCCTTTGCATTGCAGAGAGGTTATTCGATCCGAGTCCGTGTGCTCGGTATTTAAGTGAGAGACATTTAGTACCATTTTCATAGTTTTCAATATGAATGGATGGTGGATCTAAACATGACTTACGAAAGCTACCACGGGTTAAACTGATCCACATTTTGAATACAGACCATTTCAAAGATATAAAACATGTAAACGCTGGCAATTCAAAACTAAAACCATTCCAATTTAGCTCGATCCTAATTGGGTACCACATTTTTCAGGCTTGTACATGAACTTGCTTTATTATGTAGATAAAAAACAGCGACACGCCTGGCTGCTGCAGGGTCAAGTACCACTCCTATTGACTGAAGGATGTTACTGCAACTTTTCTGTTGTATTTTTTAAATTCGTAGATAAGTAATACTTGTCAGTTTGGCTGAGTCAGTTAGAGAGCCTGCAACTAATTGGCAGTGATTTCAGATCACGACAAGGAAATGGTAATTTCATAAATGTATTTTTTTTTTTATTGAAATGGAATAAATCCTGAGCATTTCGAAAATGCATGGATACGTGATACTTAGTGAAATAGCCTAGTTGGTTGGAGGGTCGCCAACCAATCAGTTGGTCGTGATTTCAGGGGAATATTAATTGTACATATCGGTTTGGTTTAACTTCACGACACAGACAATTAGTGAAATGTTTACTTCCCTAAATTAAGTGAGAGTTGTTGTTGTTGTTGTTGCTGTTGTTACGGTAGAAAAAAATCAAAGACGATCCAAAACTTGAACTGATGTTTGTCCACAGAGTTGAACTGAGGTGAAGAGGGGAGATAGCAGGAAGAGGAGGGTCACAATCGTCCTAACTTTATTCAATGTTGGGTGTAGAACGGAGAGAAAAACAGAGGGCAGGCAACGGACTGATTTGGTTAATTTCAACAGAATGGGTTTTGTCCCTCATTTTTCTACCTAGAAGTCCCGAGAAGAGCAGGAAGAAAGAACATGAGTGTAAAATGCTTACTTTTTCATTTATGCATTCCCTGGCCAAATCTGCATCAACACCTATTGACCAGTACTAAGTTAGTCACGATATCTGCGACTTGTTTTTTTTTTTTCCTTGGATCACTTATTGTTACTAAATATAAAAGACAGATCTTTCCATCATGCAATCCATGACCCTCTCTAGTCAAGCTGGGTTCTTGAATGCATATGCATATGTATAGAAGGGAGACGCTAAATTTATTACATCCCCGTCCCTATACTTCCTGATTCAACGTATATAACCGTTATCTATAACACAGCATAGCATAGCAATTGTATTCTCTTTTATTTTCTCTCTCGGGGGATTTAGACAAGGGAAAATATGGAAAGAGAAAACGAACAAAACATCTGATTTCCGCAACCTACGTAGATAAGCTTAATAAATATTTACAGTTGTATATATATGCGTTTATATATGTTAGATATTTTACAGGGGCAGAATTTTTTTTTTTTGATTGTTTATATGACATAGGTGATTAATTCTTATTTCACAGCTTGAAAAAGTAAACATTCATTGAAGACAATTGAGCATGCCATGCTTAATGGACTACACCACCTTTCTAATAAAGTCGGTTTGAATTATGATTATTCAAAACAGGGGTCGGTAAACTATGGTTCAAGGGCCAAATCTGGTCCGTAGCCTCATTTCATCTATCTGCCCACTTAACTGAACGTATGAAGTTGCGTGATTTTTTCTATATTTTCATAGTCTATCTTGGGGTTGTGAACAATATAATGCAGTGTTGAAAAATGAAAGAAGTGTCCCATTTTTTAAGTGACCTACAAAAAATGAATGTTAAATACTACGCAAGTGTTTCCATAGACTGGTTGATTTTTCCATTCCCTTTCGCCCGTGAAACATGAGAATATTTCTATACATCCTCCTGATAGTCCCCTAGGGAGCTGAAACATGGAATCCAACCAAAAGATCGACTCTAAAACTAAGAATCATGCGACAAGCACACGAGAAAAATCATATTGAAAATCATATAGAGAGATCACAAAACAGCACAGTGTATGAGAAAGAGAAACAGTACAAAATATCTTGGCAATGAACTGGTCATGTTACAAGAATGCAAAACGACAGATGGGTATCACTACTCACAGTGTGGATAACCAGAGCTCATAAGCAAAACTGTGGCCAACAAAATACCTGGTTGTGTAACCAACTATACGAGTACAGAAAGTATTGGCTCTGCAATAATAGTGATGACTAGCGAATCCTTGGAAAGGCCTATGTCAAACAACAGACGCTAACAGGCTGATGATGAAAGAAAAGTTGAGTGCTTGTTCGACTAATGCAGTGTACATGAAATGAAACTGTATGAAAAACTGATTGGTTGTAACAGCTCATAAGCAATATCAATTGTTAAAATGGTTATCAAGCTAGACTTGAAGACACTTATCTCGGTGACACTAATTTCTCGCATCTTGCCATACTGTGCAAAAATCAATAAATATGGGGAAATCGCCTTGTAATCGTGATTAGCATGCTCAATTTATAGACCATTGCAGCTGAATTTGATCCTGACTGGGTGCCTCAAAGTTGTAATTCTTTACCATACTCAGCTATGCTAGGTGATTATGATGGCATGGTTTGGAGTGATAGTTAACAGGTTCGATTCGCACAACTGTTACAAAAGTGATTTTGTTCCTCACTAACTGCCTCATGCTCGTAGTTTCGAGCTTCCTAAATATTATGTCTACCGTAGTGAGTTTAATCGTTACTAAGTAATCCACACTAACAGCCTCGTGTCTAAACGAGCTAAACTAAAGAAATATTAATGGCTGGTCACAGAGTATTATCTCACAGACAATCAGTAGAATGTGGTGAGCTTAATGATCACTTGGAGCCCAAGACTTTTTGCATTGTGAAAAACTACGTTTGAAAAAAAAACTCAAATGGTGATTCGCTGTTCATGTTTCAAGAATGTCAGATGAAAGCGGCGCATCATGACTCGCAACTTGGAGCTCCAGAGATCATATTCGAAATTATGATAGGCGAAAAATGAGATGGTATAACAATTCAGACAAGGTCAGGAGTTACTGGCGCCGTGACACCCACGATCAATAGGTCAGGGGGATCTTAGGGAAGATATATGTCCCACACCGGACGCTAAAAATCTGCTGCTGCTGCTGCTGATGATGATGATGATGATGACGATGACGCTAAAGATTACTAATCTATTTTGCTACTAGTAATACTCTACCTATACAGAGGAAATAATTTATAATAATCATGGATAATATTATTGCCATTCCAATCAGTGTGTCTTGCTAAAATGATCACAATAAGCGATTTCCCATCGCTTAATGTTATCGGTTGCCTATCTTTATTTAAAAAATCCTGTCCAAAAGTGATCACACTGAACATATTCCTCCTAACATCATTTGCCCACCATTATCAGCCGGTTATTTTTATCTAATAAAAAAGCCTTGTACCAAAGTGATCACAATAAACAGCTTCCTCAATGTTCTTTTTTTTTTCAATCTTATCGCTTGGTTCCCACGTCTTTATCCGAAGCGTTTCCAACCTCGTGCATATTTATATCTAGCCGGACACCAACAATTCCCAAGGTATTAACTAAAAATATCTCTCTAAAACAAATGGCATTAATTCGACACTTTGTCCATTAAAATATTTAATTGCCGATTGATTACTTTCTTTCCTTGATTTTTTCTCGTTTAGTCTGAATTCAAAATAAGAAGCATTGATTTTTCTGATGAGGATCTTTCATTAATAACCGTCAACCAAAACTGTCATCAAAACTGTCAGAATAGGTTTCTTCAGTTTTCAAATTGGCTGGCTGGCTGGCTGGCTGGCTGATTATGTATCTTGGGTACATCCCTCACCAATGGAGCTAAAGGGCTGAAATTATCGATATTTACTTTTTAATATGTCCAGAAAGGAAGTAAATGGACTGGGCGAGCCAAGTTCGATCTCAGACTGAAGTTGGCGCTAATGTCCTTGAGAAAAGCTTGAATCCATTTCTTCCCTGTTGAAGTAAGGGCAATTACTTCAGGTCTAGAAGAAAATTTTTTCTTTCTTCAAATCTCCCCGGAAAAGAAATTAAATTGGAGGTTTCAATGTAAGTATCTGCTAAATGATCCCTCATCTTGAGCCAAGCATGATTCACATCTGTTTCTTTTTTATTGTTTTCTAGTTTGTTTTTTTTTGTTGTTGTTTTTCTATTCAGTCATTTTCAGTCATGACTATCCAACAGAAGGCAACACGAGTTCTTTTTATCGATCCGTCAACCATTTATCGTGTGTTTTGATTGATCATCCACAACATTACGGACTGCCAAAAGACGTTGGTCATGTGAGGGTTTCTATTGAGTGACTAACTTGTTTTTACATTTGAACCTGAATTACAAATCAGTTGCATATATTTTTCCCCGATTCCCGAATATTTGATCTCTTTCGCTGGTTGTTTCAATTTGTCAGTTTATCAAGATCGGCCAGACCGGGTCCTGCCGAGCAAGGCTTCAGGGCTTATCTAAAATTAAGAATATTTTTTTCAAGGTCTTGCTTAAGTTATTCAAATTCATTCAAACATGCGAAAGAAATAAAGTGCCCAATTTTGAAATAGCTTCACTTATGGAACCCAATCGATAAACGATTACTGCTTCTACTTTTTAATGCAAATTAGATGGTTTGAAAAATTAAAACGAAGTGTCATATCATTTGGTTATATATATATATGTATATATATATATATATAAAATAATTAGATAATTGAGTCATCCACAGGTGGCTGTTTCGTTGTATTACAACTTTTCAGGGTAGATATATATATATATATATATATATATATATATATATATATATATATATATATATATATATATATATATATAGCTGGACTGTCAATTGTCCGTGAAGCCCACAAGGGACAGACAAGTTTCCCCAAGCGCCTACAGGAAAAGATCAGGTGATTGGATGGATATAAGGCGTTCCCACCCTACTCTACTGCTGTAAAGTAGCTTGCTTTAGATTGCTTGTTTCCTGGAATATTTCATGTCTCTAAGCTGACTAAATGATTTGAGCAAGTATAGTGTATGTGCAGATTCCTTCGAAATTCTGAAATGTTTTTCTCGGAAACTGTCACCCAAACCTGCCAACATAAGTTACATTAGATGATTCTACCTGGATGCCTTAGGAGTAGAACTAGAGTGCTGAAAATTCAAACATTTACCCCTCATAAGTCCAGAAATTTCTCTTTCCTTTAAATCACACTCTTTTCAATCTTTTTTTTTCACGGGGATTCATTTCGCAGCGTAATTTTATCCTAAAATAGCCTTTTAGTTTATGTCCAGCATTGTTCATATTCATTTGATTTTGGGAAATATAGATGTTAAAATGATACGACAAAAGACTAGACGAGTAAGTTTTTCATTGATCACCATTTTCCAAAATTTCAATTGATCATCCCAAGCATTGGTAACATGACAGTTTATATCAAGTGGTCAGTTTATATTGATCAGACCAGTTCATTATTTTCTATTCATTCTATATATGTTGGGTTGCGGCCTCTTCTATTACAATTGATTAGCTATTTCTGATCTTGAAGTATCCTAGTTTCACCAACGCATCCCGAATCTTATTTTTGGAGGAGGCTGGTCTCAGCCTAATATGTTCATCCACAACTGCATGAAATGTTGCATATGTAGTTTATGATCATGTTTCCTACCGATGGTTATTTTACACCATGTAACGTAGAACAGCTTTAAATTACTATCGTAATGTTTTACTCATGTATACGTTGTAATTGTGTCATGTTGAAACAATTCTAGGTGTCAAAAAGGTCATGTAAATGTTGATTATTCTAACACTAAAATCTTCATGCTTCTCTATATAAATGCACGCATATATATATTTGATACGATGATAAATACATATATATATATGTATATATATGAATCTTTATATATATATATATATATATATATATATATATATGTATGTATGTATGTATGTATGTATATATAAAAGACAATGAAACATGATACACTCACATGTATATCTTTTTAGAAAACTTCACCCCCAACTGTCAACATCATGATAGATTTCTTCAGGTTTTACATTAGTTTGGCTAGCTGTGTATCTACTTATGTCACCAATACTAGCCCAACAAACGGAGCTAGAGTGCTGTCAAATTTGAACATTTACTCTTCCTCCTGTACGGAAAAATTGCATTAGCTAATTTTTTTTTTGTTCTGTTTTTTTTCGATTTCTTGCAATTGCTTTTTTGTGTGGTTTATAAGTTACCATGTAAATTATTGCCAAATTTGTCCCTTAATTTGTCTAGGCTTGTTTTGAAAAGATTTGGACTTTTTGATGATCACACCCCAACAAAAAGCAAGATATGTAATTCTTCCACTGATCATTCGCTTTTCCGTTTTTTTATTGATCACCCAGAACTAACATGCTACCAAAAGATGTTTGTCACGTAGAGTGACTTACCAAACCAGGTTTATATCACGTTATGTAATATGTGTATATTTTGTATCATTACTTGAACGTTTAACTTCATATCATAGCTTGATTATATATATATATATATATATATATATATATATATATATATATATATATATATATATATATATATATGTTTCCCCGGAAAAGATCTGTATTGTACTTTTAATGTACTTCTACTTCGAAAATACGAAAATCTTCATATATTCCTATTTAAGTTATCATATAGCTCTATCTTATTCATATTGAGCACTGTATTTTTGATTATATATATATATATATATATATATATATATATATATATATATATATATATATATATATATATATATATATATACTTACCACACAACACACAATTCCACGAAGGGAATGATATTCAATAATGTTATAAATAAATACAGTGAAGATTTAAAAGATAGCAGTATAACGGAAACTAACTTCGAGTACAATGATGAAGTAAAACCCAATAGAGTCAAACACAGCAGGAACAAAAAAGTAGAGATAGGAAAATCATCTGCTGTATACCACCATTCAACGTACGAGTAAAAATTAACTCAGGGGAAATATTCTTCAAACTAATAGAAAAGTATTTCCCCGTGAACAACCAACTGTGTAAGATTTTTAACGAAAACAAACAAAAAATTTTCACAAGTTCATAAAAAACAGCAATAGAGTGATAAGAAAATAATATTAGCGGAGAAAATATGAATAAACCAGATTGCCATTGTACAAATAGTAACAAATGTCCCAAATAGAATTTCGTATATCAAGCTGGGAAAACTTTTAGACGTGGAATACTATATAGGAATATCTAAAACCTCATTTAAACTAAGATTAGCCATCATGTATCATCATTTACAAACGAAAATACATAAACAGTATATCACTATCAATACATAACAGGGAATTAACGAATAGCAGCCTTGCATCCACAGTGAAATGGTAAATATTGAAACAAACACACATATGCCAGATGATTGAAACCAAACATTACTTGTATCAAAATGAGAAACTTGAAATACTCACCTTTGCCAATAGAACAACAAAGCAAAAAAACTGAATCATCAAATAGAAAAAATGCCGTTGAAATGCCGCGACTGCACAGAATTCCTTCAGAGAAACATAATTTAACAACTGACATTCATGTATACAAAAAATTACCACCATAGCTATCTTATTTCACTTGCTATTATCAGCAATAGTAGTAACAGTATTACGATTAACATTTACATAATTTTACCCCCATACACATCGAGAACAATCCAATTACCTTTTCATATATATATATAGGGGGAGAGAAATAAGCCAAATATAGTATACATGAAACAATTAATGAAAGAAATGAAGTCATGTTAAAGTAAACCCCAATGCTGAAGAACAAATAAACGTAAAAGATAAGAATAAAATACTTTTAGAGAGTAGAAATGCCATAAATAACTGATGTTTTAATAAAACACTCATAAAGATGACGTCATCAGTACCAACTGCTAAAATTACCTGACTCTAATATATAACCACTATGTAAAACATAACAAGCAGTGACCAACAACTAAGTAACGAAAAAAAAACATGATATAAAAAACATATATGAATAGAATAAGAAAAACAGACATACACCTACAAATGTCCTGAATAAGGATAAAAAAATAAGTCGGGTCAATTGAATGAAGAAACCACAAAAGGGCAGAAAAATAAAGGTGTTTGTTTGGTGACGGGGTTCGTAATGGGTGAAGCATAGAAATAGAATGTCATTTATCTTAAACGGTCTTCCGATATTGTCATTTCACTCATATATCTGTCAGTTTCACCATTACTCCACACCCTTATATCTATATATACATTTCTTTATTGTGTTATAATATATATATATATATATATATATATATATATATATACGTAGTATCGAACTCCATAGGATATAAAAGTAATCAATTTCATCATTCTTTCGGCGTCACCATGCGACAAGAAATCGTTTTACAATTTATCACTTTTAGAACTGAAAGCAGATTACAAAAATTAAAAATTGCTTTTCTATCGACTTAATATGCATTAGACTAATAGGTTTTCAAGAAATGAAAAACCATTAGACATTCATTCAACTACGGATATGAAAACAATCATCTTTCTTGAAAAAAAGAAATTTAATTCTTCTACAAAACTTTTGTCACAGAAATCGATTAAGCAAAGCGTAGTATTCAAAGACGTTGTACCAATATCGCGATGGGTGGATTGGTTTTAAAAGAAATCACACATGATTTTCTTTTTAGGCTGCAGCAAACAAGTCGGTGAGGTTTCTTTATTGGCTTTAAAAAAGATAAGCCTGGGACTTGAATATTCAATGGACACGATATTCAAATCGGTATTATTTCATTGAACATTGAATTTCTAATATCGTTCCGACACCGTAGGGACGAATTAGTCAGGAAAGATTAACCGATAAAAAATATTCCTCCCCTCTCGGGCATGGAAGACATAATCTGAATCGTTCATCATCATCAACAACGGCGTTGGAAAAAAAACTACCCCAAGATCCACCAGGCCTCTCCATTGTGGGTGTCACGGTACCAGCATCTCCTGAACTACTCTTAATTGTCACGCGATCTTCTTCTTTATTTTCTTGCAGTCCACAATTCTGTAAATGATATCTTGGGATCCACGCTGTGGATCGTGATGATAATCTTCCAACATAGCCTGCCCATTGCGATTTTAGTTTTTCAATGTGTTTTATGAAAACCCTGATTCTTGTTTATATATATATATATATATATATATATATATATATATATATATATACTGTACTATGAAAATACATTAAATTGAATTGTATGTAAGGCTCATTTCGAAATCCCCAGAATGTTATCGTGCACGAGAGACACCGGAGGTAGGCTTGGGATAAAGTGCTTGAGGATTTGTGCCAGTAACAATTAAGAGGAGGAAATTAGACTGAATAAATCAGTGAATAATAACTCTAGATTTACATCTGGACGAATATTTGGTTTCCTGTTTCATAATTTGTTCCGTCCTGACAAGGTATACAATATATACAAAAAAAAAAATAAATTTTTTTAGAAGTGCTGGGTACCCAGGCGAAACAATAGCACGATCAAAGCACAAAGGTGTTCCCAAACTATACAATGGGTAGTTTCTCAACATCTTTGCTAAGGAGAGAACACTACACGGTGTTGGAATCTGTACTAGCCCAACATGTATTAGTTTATACGCCGATATATGCCACCTCATATTTCAGTTACCCTCTCTACAATGGTACTTTTTGAGGATTACTTAAGCTTCATCCCAGAGCGGGTAATGTATATCGTTAAGACTCTATATACGATCTGCCAGGCCTGATGTTTCCACTTTGGCTTATGTTCTTTTAGTTTGAATTTGCAGGGAATTTAAAAAGAAAAGCAAACTGTTTCTTGGTTGCTACAACAAAACAAGATTCTCCCAAAGCAGCAGGAATTCAAAACATCGGCTATATCCAATATACGAGGTATCTTTTCAGGAAAACAAATTTGAAAGTTATTTTGATCACGTGATATTTTGTTGATAGATCTTTGCATGTGAAGTTGTAAGCCGCTTATCGTAGCAGGAAGAATGTATTATTTGATAGTTAACTATGAATGGCTTCGTAATCCCTAAATCCAGTTAACAACGTTGAAATTAACAAGATTGAATTATATTTGATTCATCTTCATTTTACGTTTTTTATTTCATGATATCTATAATATTTTTTAATATTCATATAGATATACTTTTTATCTATTTCTTTTTCATATTTTCAGAATTTTTGACAGAATATGTAAAGATAAATTGTTATCAATGGAAACGCAAATTGATGCTTGAAATTGAGAAAAAAAAATGGAAAGAAGAGAGGAACTGGAAATTTAAAAAAAATGAAAAATATGTCAGGAATGAGTTTAAAAAAGAAAAAAAAAGAAACCAGAAAGAGTAAAGAGAAGACATGAGATGAGAAATAGAAGTGAAGGGATTACAATACAAAAAAAGAGGAGGGAAGAATGGGATAATCAAACCAAGAAAAACAGAAGAGAATGTACAATAAATTAGATAAATACAAGTGTAACTCAGCATCACAGTCAATAACAGAACCACCGTAGCGTCAAAACTTGAAGTCATGTAAATAAAAATCCCATCGAGAAATACATAAAGTCAGAATAAATTATACTTTTAACATTATACTGGAGTTTTCCACGGAAAATATCTTAAATAGATATTTAGAAAAAAGATCTCTGAATATGTTGATTCTGAAAAATCTAGATTTTATCAATAAACCTATCGAATATGGCCCCAAAAGGTGAAAAAGACCTTTTTCTAAAGAAAAAGATTTAGAAAGGTTCTAGGGTAGAACTGATGTCCATTTCCAAGTCTATAGACAAAACAATATGACCAGAAGCACTGGAAGACACAAACAAACGTATAAACGCACGCACACATGAAAAAGATGCAACCTTTCACCATTTTTTATGGCTATTGTTGATCAATAATTGAGAAAGAGAAAAAGACAGCAAGATATAATAAGAGAAAGAGAGGGAGAGAGAAGAAATAGAGGAGAAAGATATGATAGGTGAGGAGGATAAAAAGCAAGAGAGGCAAATATAATAAAACTGGAACAGAAAAAAAAAAGGATATAATGAGTTAGAAGGAAAGAAAAATGGAAATATGATGAGAAAATGATAGAACAAAGAAATACATACATATGTATATATATATATATAGAGAGAGAGAGAGGGGGATGAGACAGAGCGGGGAAAAAATGAGTGGATCTTAGAGAGAGAGAGAGAGAGAGAGAGAGATAATGGACCTCCATCCAAAGAAAGTTTTTATATGTATTTGTTGGGATCATATCGGCGTTATCCGCTTTGAGTTAATACCAATCAATATTACGATTACAACAAACATTTATTGTCAACAGTTGAAGCGTTCAAACACTGCTTTGATGAAAGAGGCCTGGTATGATCATTTGCAAAGGTATGGTGTTCCATCATGGCAATTCCCAGCCCTATAAAGCAAAGATCATACCAGAAAAGATAGGAGACTACGAATAGGAATAGAAATCACACTTTACTTATCCTCCAGATCACGGTCTTTCTAAAAAAAAATCTATTCCCGAGTTTACAGAACAGTTTTGATGGATGCGTTCGTAAAGCAAATGAAGAAGTGGAAGACACCCTTCAACATTACTTTCCTCCAAACTAAAGGCGTTTTACAAGAAAAATCATGATGAATCTTGTCTATCATTGATTAGAAATTATTGATAATGACAAAATCCATGTAAAAGAAAAACACAAACCATATATATACATGATAAGATATTTTTCTAAGTAGTATTCTTAATGTGATATTATGTGAGTTTGTATGCAGCGCAAGACATATTAGATAGTCACATGGATGAACAATCAATAGGAGCAACACGAACAACGAGTTCTATCCGTTGTTATACTTATTGTTTTCTCATTCAATTCTCGTCCAATACGTTTTGGGATAACCTTCATAGGTAAGGTCTTTGTTTCAACACATTAAATGGTGTATAGAATAAAAGAACATTTATATGCAGTACATTATGATGATACCCTGTATAAAATGACAAATTACAGGTATTATGACACAGCCCTGAAAATGATAAAATTTAGGGAATTATTTAATCATATCTCAAGTGAAGATTGTGGCTGATCAATACTGCTGGAGAGTCATGTTGATATAACGGTTGTTTGTTTTTTTGTATATACCAGAAACGCTCATATGGTTAGCAATTGATTATCGTGAGAAAACAAGTTCACACAAATTATCATGATATTTAATTTTGAATAAAAAAAAATAGGGAAACTTACATAAATTGCATTGACAAATATTTGAAAATAATTAAACGAAATGAAATAAATTCTGAAATTTTCGTATATATTGTGTTAGAAACTGTAGAACTTCATAAACACACATACACACACACACACACACACACACACACACACATATATATATATATACATATATATACATATATACATATATATATATATATATATATATATATAATTCATTGGATCAACGTAAGTGTATTCTGAAACGTGTTCATCTACATAGATTTATGAATGATGATATGAATGCAGCAATGCATACACGTATATATATATATATATATATATATACATATATATATATATAAGAATTACAAGGATGGATATCCGATGAATGTCAATATTTCGTGCCGAACATACTCATCAACAACCGGCAAAATGCTTCTTTCTTGTTATTACAATTGTATAATTGAAAGAGCAAAACATATTGCCAATTATTGATGAGTGCATTAAGCACAAAATGTTGTGATTGACCTGGTGTATCTCCTTGTAATTCTTATTTCCATACATTGAGAGTTCTATTTATTGTTTCAGATATAGAGCACTGAGATTAAATAACATTAACAACAGATGAAATCTGTTTTCTATTTTGATTATGAAATATCTCTTCATATATATATATATATGTATATATATATATATATATATATATATTATATACATATATATATATATATATATATATATATATATATGTATACATTCACATTGCTCATAAGGCATTTACGTTATTGTAATTATCTATATATATGTATATATACAATTTATGTATACATGTACATTCACGATGTTGTAATTGCTTATATATGTATATACTTCGTACGCATACATGTATTCATTCATATCAATTCACATGCTTCATACTGCATTTGCATTGTTGTAATTGCTTACATATATGTATACAATTTGCCCTTTACACATGTACATTTACGTTGTTGCAAGTGCCTATGTACATGCACAAGTAAGAATTTATATATATATATATATATATATATATGCATACATATATATAAATTCTTACATATGCATGTACATAAATGCAGAAACACGGACACCCACATACACACACACACATATATATATATATATATATAGGGAGAGTGAGTGAGAGAGAGTAAGAATTAGAGAGGGAGGGGAAAAAGAGAGTAAGTATAAATCTGAGGAAGACATTATTGTAATTGATGAATGTATTGCCATTCGTGCAGCGTGTGTGCTGGCAGGTGTAGCCATTGAATGAACGACGTAGAAAAGCTTTGGCAGGAAAAACCATAATGTGACTGAATGTCCCCTTCACACTGCAGACCAACACCAAAAGCTGACGATACCGATCAATAGGCGCAACTCGTGCATTGTGCATTCTATTATATTCTGCAACAATGAGAAAATGCATGATATTTATGTTTTACAGCTTTTGCAGTGAGATCAGCAGGAATAATTCATTGAAGTCTACCTTTTGCACGGTGAATGCATCAACAGTTTACAGTGCGAGTAGCCGTTACAATGTATTCTGAGAAAGACTTTCAAAGCTAAATAGACACAGCTGCCGGCACACACGCCTGCAAATTGCTAGGCATTCATAAATGATATATTTATTTAAAGTACGTGTTATTTGCAAATATGTATAATAGATATGTGCATTAAGCAATTTTTTCCCATCATTGATATCTCGAGAACTTTTTTTTTTTTTAACTATATGATCTGAGGATGTTGGTGATCTTCTGCAACTAAAGTTTTATCAACTTCAATGTGTAATGAAATTGTTGAAGAAAAGATGTTTTAATATAGATATTTGCAAAGGGAGAGACCAGCTCCCTATGAGTTAAGCATGGTTGACGATCAATAATGTACGTGGCTGCTTTGCTAAATATGGTAGAGGAATGGTTGATAATATCAAAGGAATCATGAAATCACCAACGACATTTATGATATATATATATATATATATATATATATATATATATATATATATATATAAAGATGACCCTAGCAGATGGGATACAATTTTTGCTCACATAGCAAATCTCCTGATCGTGGACTTATATTTCACAGTAAATGTATAACCTGTAAAAGGTGCACACACAAAGCACACACTACTGAAGCTGGGAATACCACCCAAAACATGTTTAGACCATTAAGAAAATATACGGAGAAATAAATCTAACTTCAATATACTTTCACTCCTGAGTCTATCTCACTCCCTGTATATATATGTATATATATATATATATATATATATATATATATGTGTGTGTGTGTGTGTGTGTGTGTGTGTGTGTGTGTGTGTATATGTGTGTGCGTCAATGGATTTTTGAGCAAGATGTGCTACCCAGTGTAAAAGAAACAACGTTTGGTCCGATGATCATGGCTGTCCCAGCACTATAAAATCCTTTAACACACAAAGTGATTAAAAAAGAAAAGAAATGAAATTTTTTTAACTGGTCAGCACTGAAAGTCTGAAGATGTGGTTTCAAATCGTACCCTACACCACATGGATCCTGGAAACAAAACAAATACGAATAACCGCCTAGAAACATTTCGCAACAGTTATCGTTACCATTGGGTTTGCAACGAAATATCGATGCAGGGTATCAATATTATTACCCGGGTGGTATCCAATATTTCTTCTTTGAAATTACAACGTATAAGTTAAAAAATAATGATTTTTTTCTTATATTACCTTATACACCCGATAGAAATATTCAGATTTCAAGAGTTTGGTAGATTTCCATTTATCACCGATTATATTATGTTGTTTATTACTGAAGATATTATGCAAAATATTCAAGGATGCCAATAATCCTGAACGATGTTGTATACACACGCGCGCACGCACACACACACACACATATATATATATATATATATATATATATATATATATATATATATATATATATATATATATATATATATATATATATATTAATGTATGAGTGTGCGTGTTTGTGTTGATGTATACTATATATATATATATATGTGTATGTGCTTTTGTATTTACATGTGTGTGTGGGGGGTTGTCATTTCCATTCAAGCAAGTCGCAAGCTTAGATCAACTGTCGGGTTTTGCTTATTTAAAACCTTATCAATTCCCGGCTCACGATTTTTTACTGAAACTAATTAGGCATGGACTCAGATAAAGTCTCCAGGGATTTCCTACAGAAAAGATCAAAGAATCAAGCCGTATTCCAAATAGATCTCTCCGAAGAACTCTTTAAAAAAAAAAACGTACATGGAAAAATATTTTTGAAGACATTGCTTCAAGAGAAGTTTGAGTGATAAGGGGACTTGTCCAATCATAAAGCCAATTTGTCATTAATTAGACTAATTTATAAAGGGGAATATTTCTCTAACCTAATAGGAATGGAACAGATATCTTCCGTATAAAAAGATATAATTAAGGATGTTCTTAATACAAAACGGATTAATGAAATCTCACATATGAGAATTTTTTTTTACCGTAGTTTAAAATTCAGTAGTAGTGGCGTTTTATGATAGCTATAGTTAGAGAACAACTCACGAAGATAAAAAGAGTCAAGGCGTAAAATAATACTATCACACATCTCTCAGCTTTTCGCTGGAAGTCTATAATTATCAGTCGTAAATCTTCCTCCTTTTCCAATGAAGATGTACAATGCAGAGCTTGGAAACTTTCTTTGCAGGTTTCAATGCCATTGTTGCGAGATCGTTGGCTTTCATTGTAATTTACCCTTAACTAAAAATTCCAGAGTTTCGACGTGGTTCAAATTGGATTCTCTCCTTGCCATTTGCTTGGAACCATTGGAGCAACTAAGTCAGACAGGATATATTCATTTTATGTTCTTATTAAACATCGAATGACCAGATATAAAACATCGACTAAACATTAATGGTACTTTCCATGGTTTCCTGGCGTGTCAAATATAACTTACTGAAGATTATTGAATTATTCATACTTCACGATTCAGACTGTTGCTGTATAGTTGTATTTTAAAGATTTATTCAATAATACGAAAAACCAAAATGAACTATAAAACTGGAAGCTTGATATGTCATTTTGAGGGAAAATGTATTTGTTATCCAGCTAAAACCTTGCATATTGTAGAATATCATCTTCTAAAAATCTTTCTATTCAGAGAACTATCCTCCGGTTGTCTAACAACTGAGGCCCCTTAGAACATATATATATATATATATATATATATATATATATATATATATATATATATATTCGTGTGTGTGTGTGTGTGTGTGTGTGTGTAACCAAAGCAAACTGCACAGCAAGAGTAGAAAAAAGGAGGCAACACTGGGAGATTCAACCAACTGTCAGACATTCTCCTGTCACCACTGTAGGAAGGCCGGATTCTCCTAAAGAGGACGTGGAAAATCATCTCAAATCTTTGTTCACGACACCAAACCGATATTTAGACACACATGCACATGCACATGCACACACACACACATACATATATATATATATATATATATATATATATATATATATATATATATATATATACATTTATATATATGTATATATATATATATATATATATATATATATATATATATATATATAAAACGGGTATACTAAAGCGATAAACAAATCAATGTCTAATTACTCTATGATTTGGTACTTAGAATTTTAATGGTAGCTGTAGGTTATAACAATAGCTGTGATATAGACAGACTGACAGACAAACGCATAGATAGATAGATAGATAGGTAGATAGATAGATATGAACAGAAATTACTAAATATATGTGTGTGTGTGTGTGTGTGTATGTGAGAGAGTGATTTAGCGTAACGATTCTTATTATATAAATCAGCATCACCAAACTGAGTTCGATATTCGATGAGAGTTGATTAATTATTTTCACTTTATTGTCGAAATGAGAATAGATATCTTGATGCAAGCTGCTTTGTCTCCAGTCACACGGCGACGCAGCTGATGGGGATCCTTTGTTTAGAAAATGAACTGTTTAGAAAAGTGGAAGTTTCAGTGGAGTATATGATCGAGGTGCCAAGGGGCCATTCTAAAGACTTCTTAGACGGCAATGACCAAAGTACATTATTTTTCCTTAATATTAAATGGTAAGATACTTTCCCAACAAACTTCGTAAGCTTCAATGTTTACATGAGCTTTTGAATTATCGTTAGAAACTGTCAATACAAAATAGGTTTCTCCACTTTTCAAGTTGATCTGGCTGGCTATGTATTTATGTAGCGCATGTACAGGTTGCCCCGATGGAGCCCAAAGGCTAAGTATTTAAACATTTATTCATTATGTCCAGAGAAACGTTTTAGTTTATTTTGAGTTTTTTTCCCCTCCCACCTAATTTGGTTTTTAGTAAGGGGTACGATTCGTAATGTAAGTTTATGCTAAACTGGTCCCTTGGTTTGTGTCCGGCAGCTTTCAGGATTTCTATTTGATCATTCCCAATACGGCATGCTGCCAAAAGAGATTGGTCACGAGACGATTTTTAATGAGTCACTATAATAATTGTATTCAAAATTATGATTGTTGGAAGATAGCACGACAAGGATATCAATCTTGAAACATCATACAGATTTCTATATAGGCTGCCGTTAGCACTGAAATGAAAAGAAAACACTTTAAAAGACTTGAACGTGACATCTAGTGAATATTGGTAATCGACGTGTTCAGATAACTTGATGCGATCAGAACATCAAGAGGCGAAATTGGCCTTATTGGGGAAGTGGTTTCCACAGCTTAGAGATAAAAGAACGCAAATTAACTTACTTTGAGCGCAGGACAATCAATATCATCGGAGTAAACAATAATTTGAAGTATTTTATATTGGAAAAGATACTTATGATGAACCAAAAGTATAACAATGGAAATATATATATATATCGTGGTACTGGATGGGATAATGGATAGTCTATAGCCACACTGAAGAGTTGTAATACAACGAAACAGCTGTCTGTGGATGACACAATAATTAACGCTCCTTTATTCAGGATTGAGCACTCTTTAAGTGTGGCAACTCGTTCATTGTAAGCTTATGCAATGCTTTTCTATAAGAATAGAGCACCCTGGTCGGTGGGGAATATATGCTAAATAAATGTATCGCTTATATTCATCCTTACTTACTGTTCAGTTCCGTGGTGTAGATGTAGAATACCAGCCTCCGGGTCTGAAGCGAAGGTTTCAATATATATATATAGATAGATAGATAGATAGATAAAAAAGAGAGGAAAAGGGGTAGAAAAAATCCATAAATTTCAAATGATTTCTCCAAAGATACTTACAGTTGAAATTGAAAATTCTGGACCAAAGATTTCAGAGTTATGTAATACTTTTTCAAATCTCAATGTTGTTTCAATATTGTTTTGATTCATGCTTTTTTTTTTTTTTGTACCCTTTACTGCATTTTTGTAGCTATATGAGGATCTTGAATTGAACTTTTAAAATGTATCGGATACTTTTTGAAATTGTTCCCTCATGACACCATCTATACGACTAAAATGCCCTCTTTTTAAATCGCTTTTTGAAATCTGACCTCGACATCTGGAGGTACACACGTGGTTTAATCTTCCAAAAGCCAAGAAACAGAAAAGGGAATTAGACTAATATTTTTGTTACTTTTCTCCGAAAGCATTCGTCAACATAAAGAGATAGAAGTCGATGTTGTATTTATCAAGGATGCGTTGGGAGATTATGGCCAACAGAAAATAAGATTGTGTTACATCTTAGACATCTTAGACACAGGAAGTATTGGCGCCGTGACGCCCACGATCAATAGGAAGCTTGTTAAAAGGCCGATAATGATGGTGATGTTCAGTGGTTGTCGAACATTTTTGCTATACATCTTTAATTTTGAGCTTTCTAATGTTTTTATGATATCTCCAACTCCTGTTTTCAGTCTGATATAATGTTCTGTCTTGTGATATCACCATGTGATTATTATCTTCCCTTGTCTTTCTTTATTTTGATGCAAGAACTTACGTCAAATGATACGTCATTGTTTTCTACTCAGTATTGGGAAAAAAAAACTGCGCAAGACAATAAATTTTAGTTTTTTTGATCGAATATTTCAGCAAATGCCACACAGAACAGAAAAATAAAAATGAAAAATAATCACGGAAATCAATATTTATCAATGTTTTAAGATTTTTGTTTTATCGATTTTAGTTTTCTCTTTTTAATCTTGATCATTTTTTTTTATACATTGGTTTGCATTTTTTATTTAACTTTTCAGAAATTCTTGCCTGAATTCTTGTATTCTTGCTGTTTTTGTTGTTATCAAAAGACTTCTGGGTTTTTTTGTATGAAAAAATGAAAACTTTTAACAATTTAGTCGGTTGTTACACATGAAATGCATTGTATTCTTTTTACATCGTAGAGAATAATGTTAAAAGTGGAAGATTTACTCATGCAATTTTTTTTTTGTTTTGTTTTTTTTTTCTGGTTCGACGTAAATAGAGATTTAATTCGTTACTATTGACGGTTTGTAAGACTTAATCTTCACTGTCTCCTTTCAAATCTTTTTTGCCAAGTATTGAAGTTACTGCATACAATGTGTAGGGACAAAAGTCCGTACCCTGACTGATTCGGTCTTCTTATTCGTATTCCCTGAACTGTTGGGTAGCACTTTTAGTACACACACACGCACATAGGCACACACACACACACACACACACACGTATATATTAGAGAAATGAATTTATAATCTGGCTGAGAGAATTATAAATGTGATATATTACTTTAAAACTTTCGAAATGATCTCCCGATATTACGCAGTGAAAGGACCATTTTGTCTAAACAGCATAAATAGAATAAAGCATTGAGGAAAATGGGGCTATTGCAGGGTTCGAACCTGCAACTGATAAGGTAGCTGATTCAATGTACCATTGGTCTTACCATTGAGCTGAGCAGCCAAAGGCCCAAATGTGTCAAGGCCTTATGATACATTCACTGAGTGACAACGGGAAATCATTTCAAATGGAGCTCCAAAGCAATAGCTGAGGAGACCAATTGAAAACATATCGTCACCCCACTTCTCCTCTGTGGCAGTTATTTGTGTGTGTGTGTGTGTGTGTGTGTGTGCGTGTGTGTGTGTGTGTGCATGTTAATCTATTTGAATAAGGGGTGCTATATCTGCAGTTTTATATCATCATGTCATGTGTTGAAAATTAGACGGAGTGAACCAAATCACTCGAATCGTTAGACTGTCTAAATTGGAATCGCAGTAGGTACCTTTTGTTTATCGGGTTTAAATTTTCCATTTATATATCCCCCTTTTCATATTTGTTGTTTCTTACAGAGTAAACTTCAATAGAACTGTATGAGGTATGATTACAGCGGCCTTTCCGGGGTCTGGAAACTGATAATTACTTCTTCGCCTTTTCATCATTTTGAATCAAAGGATATCTTAATGGGAAAATCTGCATTAAATTCTAAAAAGTCGTACGAACATTCTGCTATCCGACGAAAGAGTAAGCACATGAATCTTTTCGTTGGCTGAAATGGCTCAAAGCGAAGAAGCAATTACAATTTATCAAATATAAAATATTGGTAATTGTTTCTTCACTTTACTCTATTTCAGCCGACGAAAGTTGTTTTTTTATATGAACGGTTTATTTTCGCAGGAGCCCTGTATTTGGCAGCGATAAAAGCCAATGCGAATGAGTATTTAGCGTCCAATACCTTTGCTTTAACAACATCGATCTGTCTTTCTTTTCATTTTCTCTCCAGAGAAACATTTTCGCGGAGTTCAAGCCAAGAAAATCATGTCTTCCAGCCTCGTTTTGACATTGGAGCCTCAATTGGCACGTGACCGGCTTTCCAACAAGAGCAAATCACACTGCTCCGGTGACAGAACGAAAAATTAAAATGCACAGGCAGTCAGCGAGTTATAAAAGCAAACAGAACGACTTTAACTGATGCTGTCATTCTAGTGTTGTGGTTAACAAGCTGATCTAAGAAACCATTGTGAGCGATTTCAATCTATGTGGCCCACTGTTTTGTTATTGTGACGGACTGGGTGAATCTTATTTACTCTAGGATCTGGGTTACGCCCTGTGTGCACACAATATCTTCAATATTTCTCAGTCTGCACCCACTCAATATTTCCGGAAGTTCCAAATAATAATAATAATCTCCGTGGGTTCTAAATAACTTCCTATATCACACAATGGCTCAAAATACTTTTCGCCTGTCCATCCGATATTTCAAATAGTTCTCAATAAATCTCAATGAAATTTTCTCAAAGGGCGATTGGTTATAGAGGAGAGAATTGAATTTTAGATTCATCATCATCATCAGTCTTTTAACGTCCGTCGTTGGACATAGACCTTCTCCAGGATTTGCCACACTCCTCTATCATGGGTGTTGCGGAGCCGGTACTTCCTGAATTTGTCTAGCTTGTCTCTCCATCTAATGTTCTGCCGGCCTCGGTTGCGCATGTGATCTCTGGGGATCCATATCGTGAGTCGTGATGTCCATCAATTGTCTGTCATTCTTGCAACATGGTCAACCCACCGCCATTTGAGATTTCTAATGGATTCTATGATGTCCCTGACTCTTGTCTTTTCTTGGATGTACTGTGCTGTCTTGTGGTCTCTCCATGTGAGGCCTAGCATTATTCTTTCATGTGCACGTTGCATGCTTCTCCATTTACAGGTCTGTCTCTTGGTTAGGTTCCATGTTAAATGCAATTAAAGATGATTAAATATTATAACAATCCGTCGACTTGGATGTCTCATTTTGAAAAAATGTATGGCATTTAGAAATAGATCAAAATCACGTCTCTTTGAACTTTACTTTCAAACGATAATTTAGGAAACCTGATATCATCCTGACTATAGCCTTGGACCAAAAATGGCTGCTTTCTTTAAATCAAGATGGTGGACCAACGACTATGTATCAACAAGGAGAGTACTGCTTAAAATGGTAGCGGCAAAACACGTTGGTGATACGACTTATCCAACGCCGAGTCTTATGTACATACGATAGTTGAGATCAAAGAGCCCTCTAGCGGAAATACAATGATTGAATCAGCAGGTATGTGGATACGAATCTTTAAAAAAACATATGGAATAATAACCGTGTTGAACAAAACGAAAAAAAAAGTATGCTAGTTTAAATGAAGCCGATAAATGCTTCGACTCAGAACCTCGGAGAACATAACAGGGGATTTGATATTGTGATTGAAACAGCAAAAATGAGTATATTAATAGATATACGTGTTTTACCCGCTAGTTATATTATTATTATTATTATTATTATTATTATTATTATTATTATTATTATTGTTGTTGTTGTTGTTGTTGTTGTTGTTGTTGTTGCTGCTGCTGCTATTGTTGTTGTTGGCTTTTGCCACCTGTCCTAATCTTGTCCATATCTCCTGGAACATAAGAGAAGAATAATGAATAACTGACAGTTATGGCGAAGGCTAGCATTTTGCCCCACTCAAACATAAGCACACTCTTCCATTCTTTCAGCCATTCATTATAGTGCAATTACAGGTTTAAGTGATCTTCTTTCTGCTTCAATTCAAATATAAGCACCCTCTTATATTATTACCCTTTGTTCATGACATTGCAAGGATTGATTGATGGTGAAGGAGACATGAGATAATAAGACAATGAATAATAATCAGAAAG